>VXAL01017290.1:82146-95648 GCA_013399475.1 Chauna torquata
AATCATAAATATTCTGTTATCCACACATAAACATGCTTGACGTAAAATATTTTCCATTGATAGTGGATAGTGGATAGGTCTGCCCTTTCTTCTGTAGACCACCTATTCCATATCCACAAACTCTGCATCTTTGCTTTAAGAATTTTACTAAATTGCTTTAACTGCAACAGATTTTTTTTTTCTACATTTGTATAAATATCTTTGTAATGCTATTCAGTATTTAACCCTGTACTGCAGCATTAATGTTTGTTTTAAGAGTACCTGTGGATGATATGCTATAGCTATTAAAACTGAGTAAAATTAGAAAAAATCTGTTTAATATATAAACAAAAGTGTAAACTGGGAGGTGGGTTAATTACTCTGCTGTAAGCTGTGCATGACCTTACAAAAATATGGGGAGAAGTAAGAAAGATCCATGGTCTACATTTGGCTTCAATTTTTTTTTTCTCAAGTTCTTTTTTATATTGTTGATAAATGCAAGGCATATGCATAAATAACAGTCTTCAGAATTACATATGAACAAATACCAAAGCTGTGAATAATACAAAGAATAAGAATGAATTTTTGCTGAATATGGTGTCTCTAAATGTTCTGAAGTGAGAATAGCAGTTGACTTAATCCATCAAACAAATCATGGTGCTATATCATTGGCAATCCACAATGAAGGAACATAGCTGTTATGTCCAGAGCTAGTAGAGTTTGTTAGGGCAGTACAAAACAATCAGAATTTGACCTCAAATCTTCTGTCTTATACAGCCCATTCTTTGTGATACCTGGATGTCTCAGTCATTAATGTACCTATGCTTCCTTAACCTGCTCAAGTCTCCATTCTGGAGGCACAAAGCAGGTATGAAGACTTGTCAGGTATCACACAGAACTTGTGTGCAGGGTGATTTTTTAGTGTTTCTAAAACTGGATTGCAAACCTCAGTTCTGTAACCCACACTCTTGCAGTGCCCCTATCCAGATCACATCAGATCCTCCTGTTCCTCATGCAGAAGTCCTTCTCAAAGAGGTGTTACTCCACATCCTGGTGCTTGAGATTCTCAGGGGTTTGCATATATCCTTTCCAATAACCTGCAGTGGTCAGCTTCAAGGCTGCTAACATTAAGATCTGAGTTAATGGAAAGAAGTTTCCCTTGGCTACCATAACTATTCTCCTTTTGACAAGCAGTAAGCAGCAGAGAGACAGACACCACTTGGGATGGGGAAACAAAATATAAAAAGGTGTTTAGAAATACCAGAGATTTATACAGTTTACACACATGAGACCTTAGTGGCAGCTATCTATGAAACTGGTTTACATGTTTAAATTCACTGCTCTGAGCAGACATCCAGTTGGCTGTGTTTTTCCAAATCCTTCAAGAGACACTTTATGTTATTTTATTTTTAGTCTAGAAAACATGCCTGATGCTTCTTGTTATAAATAACTTCTTTCACAGATGTTTCCAAGTCTTCCCCTTTGTTTCCCTTTCTTTGAATTCAACTTTACTCTGAAAATTGCAGAAAAAGTGTAACCAAAATTGTATTTTAAAAGGAGACATTCTTTAAATAGACTTCTTCATTTTAATTACATGTATTTCTGTCTGTCAAGCTTTTGAATTCTATAGTATTTTGAAAGCCATTAGTGATGCTTTATTCTGTTTCTGTTTCTCCTTTCCAGTTTCTAAACAGAGTGTGTTTAGGGAAGAAAGATCACTTTCATAAAGCAAACAGTTGGGTTATTTTTATCATTATTGAGCTTATGTTGTACTTACAATTATATCATTCCCACTCTTCTACAATGCCTTACTAATTACACTTAAAGGATAGCTTTCCTCATTTGTGATGGTATATTGATTATTTCTTCACAACTCTATAATTTTATACCAGTACTGCCAGATGCTCCTTTAAATTTCTACTTGCAAAGAACTCATATTTTCTGTGAAATGTCAAGAAATGCAATTAACCTTGCTTTGACCTTTTCTCCTCCTTAAGAATACTGCTTTGGATTCTGTGTATAGCAAAGGGTGGTCTTTCACGTTGTAAAAACATTT
The DNA here is from genome assembly GCA_013399475.1 of Chauna torquata. Classification (NCBI taxonomy): domain Eukaryota; kingdom Metazoa; phylum Chordata; class Aves; order Anseriformes; family Anhimidae; genus Chauna; species Chauna torquata. Next base: position 84,182 of record VXAL01017290.1, read on the forward strand.
AACAACCTGAAATACCGAGAATAATCCTCAACACAAATAAGACATATGTGAGGTTATGCATGGACATGACTGTGTAAGTGTGTAAAGGTTTATATGTGTAACATATAAAAACATACATATGTGTGTGTTTGTATTCATGTATATAGAATATAATGAACCTAAAGATGATGTGTATCATACGTATAAAAACTGCCAATATATTCCTAGTATCTGTTGTTACAGGGAAGAGTGCTTCTGAAATTTCTCCCTGAATGGTCTATGTCTGTTCCTGTGCACATATTTTTTTTTTTTTTTTCACTCAAATATCTATCCTAAACCAGCAAAGGTCAGGAGACTGTAAATAAGAATTACACTACAAAAGATGAGGGAACGCACAGTGTGCAGTAAGTTAGCATAAATCCCACTTTCTTAGTATGAATGGGAATTACGTGCCAGAGACCTGGACACACCCTTCCTTCTGCAGGGCTTGGCTGCTAGGGCTCAGGGCCAGCTGTGGTCATGCAGCTGCCTGGCCTTGCATTAGGGAGATGTCTGGAAACTTCTGTGTAAGAAAAAGTTCTGAGAAGTGGGACCTGGTCCCCTTCCTTCGGGAACTGCTTTCAAGACCAGGCTCTTGCCCTTGGTCTCCACTGCAGCTACTCTGCGGCTGTGCCCATGCCCGGCCAAGTGCCTCCCTGATCCCAGCCCTGACCTGCTGACCTGTCTTCATCTTAGACCTGCTTGTCTCTGTGGGTTTGACTGCCTGTCACTGGACTGTGGCTGATCTTGTTTTCTGTCTCCACGTTTGGTCCTGTAACTGACTTGCTGACTCGACTTCCTGGCTTAACCTTGGACCTGCCTCATGGCAGTGGACTTGTCTGAGTATTGGGACTCTTGGCTGAACCTCATTACCATCACAGGACCTGTCTTGCTTGCCTTGTTTGGGTGCTGTGGGCCTGAGCTGCTTGTCAGCGAGGTCACTGCCCTTGTCTGCCTTGCTGTCACACTTAGATTCCTCAACAAGCAGTCTGCTTCTGCTGCTCCCTGACTTTAGAAATATAATAATCCATTATTTTTTTTTATATTCAGACCTGCTCACAGACATAGCTGACCTTCATTTGGATTTGTTGGTGCTCAGCCTGGTAATCAGATTTCTATAAGCATTTCAAGTTGAATATCCGAATACGGGAAATCCCATTTAGACCAAATTCTAGCCTTTAATATATCTGAAATTTTATGTGCCTAAACTTCTCTAATAAATTCATAGCAGGGTATAAATCAGGTAGTTAGAAGCATCATTTTGTCTGTGAGAGATTTCATCCCCGGAGGTTTCGGTGATCCCCATTTTCTTACAGTGGCTGTCTCTACATACTCATGCAATGAGCTCTTGAATGTTTGTCTGCTCATTCATGACATGTCTGCCAACATTCTCAAAGTTGGTCAAAAGTCCCTCCACCTCAAGGTCAGAAAAATTCAAATGGAAACACAGAGGTGCTATCTTTAGTACCCTGGGAAACAACATTTGGCATTAACTAAATAATGATATTTCCTACCTCCCTCTTCTCTGACATCATCTTATTTCCACATGAGTTACTGGAACAAAACAACCATTTGGATGATTTTTCTGTGGGCTTTCTGGAAGAAATTGTTGGCTTAGAACGCTATGAGAGCAAAACCAGTAGTGAGTACATCACATGTAGTGAATACATGTGGTCATAAACAGATGGAGCTGTAGTAACTTAGGCAGCTGGGAGAATGCTTTGTATGGTGCTGTTCCTAGCAGCCCAAGTCTCAACTTGGAGGCTATGGTCATTACATGTATTCAGTAAAATATCATAAGGTGAAGAAAACAGATCCTTTCTAAATACTCCACCATATTTACTGTTGGTGTGGCCTCACCTTGAGTATTACGTGCATTTCTGGGCCCCACAGTATAAAAAGGGTATTAAGGTCCTTGAGAGTGTCCAGAGGAGGGCAACAAAGCTGGTAACAGGCCTGGAGTGCACGTCCTGTGAGGAGAGCCTGAGGACACCTGGGCTGTCCAGTCTGGAGAAAAGGAGGCTGAGAGGCGACCTCATTGCTGTCTGCAGCTTCCTGAGGAGGGGAAGTGCAGAGGGAGGTGCCGGTCTCTGCTCCCTGGTCACAGATGACAGGATGTGTGGGAACAGTACAAAGCTGCGCCAGGGGAGCTTCAGACTGGACATAGGGAAAAACTTCATTACCGCAAGAGTGGTTAAACACTGGAAGAGGCTTCCTAGAGAGGTGCTTGATGCCCCCGTGCCTGTCAGTGCTCAAGAGGCATTTGGACAATGCCTCAGTAACGTGCTTTAACTTTTGGTTAGCCCTGAAGAGGTCAGGCAGTTGGATGAGATTATCTTTGTAGGTTCCTTACAACTGAACAATTCTATTCTAATCTAATCTAATCTAATCTAATCTGGTCTTGCTTCTTGACATCTCTTTCTATATATACTGCTATATTTTATGTATTTGATCTATGGCAAAAATAAAATTAGCCCAATATTTTATAAATTGGTAAGTAGAAGATAAGATGAACTACAGCTACATATCTTTGTAGAAACAATGATCAATTTAAATCAGATCATTTAACTGCTTATAAAACAAGGGAAATCAGAAATCTTTCAGGAGAATATTTCCTATATGGTGATTTCTGTCCAAATTTTTATTATTTTGCACTAATATTTTGATGTGCTTTTTAAAAACAGAGACTTCTGTAAAATTCTACTGCACCATTAAAAATGTTTAGTTTTGATTCTTGAGGCTACATCACCCTAATGGTAAAATAAATTTGGCTTCAGGTGGGCTTTTTATGTATGTTTTCTCATTCTGGGAACTAAGTATTTTTAACATTAAAAATAATATCACAGAAAGAAAACTAATTGAAGACCTTCAAAGGACAATTGGAAAAATTATTCAAGACAAACATTGAATAAAAGATATTGTTTAGAAAAGAGAATAATCTTTACTTATTTTCTGTGAATATTGTGATAAAGTTAATAATCTGACACTGGAAAAGGTTTGTGGAGGATTTTTAGATTTGTTTTTCAAATTATTTGACTGGGCATAGTTTTATAATATAGATACGACAGGACATTAGGAAGAGTGAAAAACAAACATCCTTCAGAAAGCCAACGTGAAGTATCTAGTCATGCTGGTGAGCTGTTAGTCATGTGAATATTTAATTATAGCACCTTATGTGAATAACTGATCACTGGGAGGAACAAGGTCTTTCAAGTCTGGCCTTCAAAGATTACATGATAATTGTGGGCTTGTGAATGTTTATAAATCACCAGAATGATGCCTCTTTGTGTGTAGGTTTTTGACACAGCTGATTCAGATAATTATAGGATAGGTGGAAAAAAAAGCCAGAGTTAGACTTATGCCTTCTCCAGCTGAGGCCACATTTGCTTCATAGCAGAGGTTATTTGAACATTATTTGAACATTTTGGATTTATGTTGGTGACTCAGCTAGAATTTTAGATAACTATTAGAAACCACCCTTTTCTTTGAATCAAATGTAGCTTAATGGATGGACTCTACAGGCACTTAGAACCCCACTCTATTTTTGAAATATTTAATGAGATTATATTTTAAATGAGACAGTCTTTTGGAACATGTTATTTGCACACAGAGCCACCCATACACTTTAGCAGATTTACAGCTCTACTCTGCCTGCCAAAATGCAAAATCTCTGCTAGTTTCTGTGAGATCAAGATTTGGCTTCCTATCCTTAAGTACCAAGCAGCTCAAGGGTTGCTCTCCGTTACACCACTCATAGTCTGCTCATAATTTAATGGCAATCTGATGTGCCCCTCTTCTGGCATGCTGTAAAGTAGTTGGAACTGGAGCTCATGACTGCTCTTTGGATGTTTGTACAGTGGATGCAACTTACAGAGCAAGAAGGGTAGCACAAAATCTCCTACTAAGAAGAAAGAAAATATGATGCAATGACCCTTATTTACAGCTTCACTATGGTTTCAGCTTTTACTTATATGCATGAACATTCGATGTAAATTTGGCTGCTGGATTTGATGTATGAATTGCATATCATGTACAATATTTACCGTACTTCCCAGCAGCACAGAGAAGACAGTCACATCAGACACAATGGTGCCAGGTGCCATTCAAGTATATATATGTATATATATATACATAAAACAACTCTTAACACCACGATTTTGTATCTTGCTGCAGAATTTAGTACTGATTTTCACCCACTTGTACCAGGTTTGTGGTTTTTCTGTTTTCTTTTGTACTGAGAAAATAAGAATGATTAAGTTCTATAAATACTGTCAGTTACAATGTAGGGTTAAATGCCTGTTTTAAGGAGTCACCTTACTCTTATGTTTAGAAATCTTAAGCCAAATCTTACATTCTTTTCTGTATATTTTGACTACTACAGTTTGCTGAAGTATTGCCATTAATTTCAGTGTGAAGAGCCATGAGGTTTTAGCCTTTATGAAATTGCTTCCAGTTCCAGGTGATAAGTAGGTCTAAGGAGAGCAAGATTTGGACCATAATTTTTATTCACTTGAACTGAATGGCCTTTTGCAAAAGCAGCATTCGATGAACGTACATTCAACTGCAGGCACATTAATCCTAGTTTTTCCTTTGTGCACCAGCACGAATCAGCCATTCTGCTGGTGTCAATGGAGATACTCCAGAGGAAAGTGACAGCAAGAGGAAATTTCACCTTCATTTTTACGAGCAGAGGATTTTCTGTGGTCCATAGAGTGACGAGATGGCCAAGTCACAGCATGCTTGTGGTACTCACTAACCTCATGAACTCTTTTGCTTTGTTGTTTCATAGAGCATTTTTTATTTTAAGTATTAACGTTTGTAAGCTTATGAACAAGTAGAATGTGTTCTCTTTATCAATACAGTTTCTGACATTTAAGAACACTGCAATCTACTATATTCTTTCTCAGTGACTTAGTACTACTGTTAGCCTTCGGTAAGAACAGAGGAGAGAAGAGGAGAGACAAGAGATTGTAAGTTCTTAAAGCACCAAATAATCAGGAAATAATTTGCCTTCTGATACAAATTAGGTTGCCCAAAAGAAAATAATTCCAGAAATACGGTCCCCCAAAAACTTTTTACATGGATTTATTAAAGGTTCAAAAACCATCAAGATGGCTCCAGAGGTAGAAAAGAAACTGGCCTGGGTTTTGAAGTCCTTTATGCTTGGTATTAAAAAATCAAGGCAAGTTTCCTAGAATTGCTGAGCTGATTAGAACAATTCTAGGAAAAACAGATTCTTTCAATTAATACAGAACAAGAAATGCCTGTGTGAATCACACTTGATATGTTTTATGGTGTCTATGTTCTTTCACTTCTTATAAAACACTTTACTGCAGTCCACAGTTAGTCACCCACTTCTCCTGTTGTGTATTTTGTACAGACCTACTTGTTAACTCTCACTATTGTTCTGTCTTCAGAATTTAAGTTTCTTATGGCTTGATTCTGATCTCCAATCAGATTATACATGGCTTCAAAGAACAGAGTAGTATATGTAGTGAAAAGAACCCCAAAGTCTTCTGTGGAATTTGTATTGTTTTCAGGATTAATTTGTTTTCACCCAGAAATTCAGTAGGACAAACACACTTCTTTTCACTTGCTTATTTTGAAAGACTTCAGAAAGGAAACAATGAATAAATAACACTGTTCAAATGTAGCCCATTAAACTGATTATTGCTTCACAATTCTTTATAAAATTAGCATATTAACTCACATTTCATGTGTGATATGTTCCAGCTTTGTACTACAAATTATGCTTGAAAGTCTCTTCAGATGCTCATACAAGACATAGGAAATTCTCAGTCAACTTATGATTTACATAGCTTTTCATTATTCCTTCAGTATGTATGCAAGGTTCAACACTCTGGGGCCATCATACGTGATGTGACTGTGATACCTTCAGGAGGGCTGTGGATTCATGCATGACTGAATGATCAGATTATTTAAATGATTCAATTACATATTTTCAGTTATAAGAGATGCTGTTGAGGATATCTTCATTCAAAGGGTAGTTCTGGCACAATTTCGTTATGTCTTCGTGTCACTCATCTAGTCCCAAACAACACATCTCAGAGACTGTAAGTGCAAATGGGTAGCTACAGATGCATGGATTTGTTGCACACCACCGAGATACTTCAGTACTGGCTGTCAGGGAAAAAGAACAGGCATGTTACGATTTTTCTTTAGATGGAAACGTGGCATTGTTTATGTGCTGTGTCATAGCTGAAAGAACAGCTTTAAAACTGGCTTGCACCAGTCAGTCATGTTACAATAGACATTGCTTTGTTTTTGTTTTAAAGAAGCAGATATGCGTAAGAGACAAAGCTCTGAAGATAATGGCTATGAGATACTTAAGGGAATATACTAACGACATAAGTTACATTATAGCAGTTTTTGCTATTCAGCATGGTATCACTGTGCTCATAGAAGAGATTGTTTTCCCAATACATATTGACTTGTATTTATTGTCTTTTACATTCGTCTGCCCTATTATCAGCCAACAACTGAAAGTTTTGAGATATACTGTATTTTTTAACTACGGTCTTTCACTTTTATGGTTTTGAATAACTCACCCTGGTCTGGGTTAAGTTCATATTTGAGTTCTTTGGTCAGTAACTTTTCTTCCTAATATCTACATGCTGTCTCCAATACTGGGGACAGCAAATACCATTACAGCTTGTGCTCTGATATAGTCTGTGCCATGGGATCCTAAAAGAACAATCTTCTCCTAACGACAACATGGCAGCATCAGAAATGACTTTAACAAAAGTAATCGAACTCAGAAGTGATACGATGTTCGAAAGAAAAGCAAATTTCAAATTACATGCTTAATATGATTCAGAAGTCATCTCAGTATCAATGAACTAAAATATGTACATAAAAATATAATATATATATACGTAATAGTCTTGTATATACATAAATCTAATTGGTTAGTACAAAAGTTTTGTTTCTTCATTGCAGTGAAGAAAAATGGGATTTATCTTGTTGTAAAATTAAGCCTTGATCCAGCAGAGATTTACAACACTGAGTGGGACTGTTTTACATATGAAGTATTCCCCAGGACTTCAACTGGATATAGTGCTTAGTTAAGATCATGCAGTAGTCCAGTAGAAGTGCTCTTATTAGACTTTTATGAGACAGAGTATATTATGTCTCTCTTATGAGACAGAGACATGTCAATTACAATTCTAATTATGAGATCAGTTCTACATGCACTGCTACAATATTATTCCTCATGCCTAGAGATATAACATCTATGTAAATAAGACAGGCAAAGAAAAAGAAAGTAAGCAATGGCTTGAGGAGATGATTTGTTCAAGTCAATGCCACAGGTCAGAAGAAGACCCTAAACTAGAATTTAGGAGGTATGTGTTGAAGGGTTCCTTCTTGTCCAGGAAACTACTTATTCCGGTCAATCAGATTTTGCAATTTAGACATCAGTGAGACAAAAGAAGAGAATGCTACGTCTAGAAGGAGAGAGAGGTTTTTTTGTTGTTTTTTTTTTTCAGTCTGCATCACGACCAAAAAGATTCAGGTACCAGTAATTCTGCTGTTGGTACAGTACTTAGGCAGCTGATAATGTTGCTCTTATTTGCATTATGTGAAGATTTATTTAGTGATCTTCAGCTTTAATTCTGGCAGAGGTAGAGGATCTTTTTATCAGTGGCAGACTATAGCTGTCATAGATTTTTGTTTTATGAGGCCACAGGAAAATGTGGTCTAAGGTATTTTATGTGTATGAGTCAGTACCATATATGCTGATTTAAAAAGTGATTTTTCATTTGTCAGCAAAGAAGCATCAGATTTTTCCCTTTCACTGCAGTATTCTTTTTATTTGTCTAGTACTTCCAACTGCGTGAGGCTAAACATTATTATACACATTCTATAGGGTCAAATTCAGACAAGTATCTTTTGTATAATTGAAGAAAACCTAAACAAAAATAAAGAAAACATTCTTTTTTTTCTCTTAGTCAAACTGCAGATTTTTTTTTTTCTTTCTGTCTCTATCACCTAAGACTATAATGAATTCCTTTTGTATACTTAAGTGTCATTTTCCTGCTGTAACGTATTTGGAATGAAGGTGTGCCTCAATGTCTCACTCAGGACTGGGTCCTGCTGTGTTAGGACACTGTGCATGCAGGTAGTCTCAACTAAACAGTATATACTGCATACAGTAGAATACTGAAATGCTTCAGAGGCCCAGGTAAGCTGATTGCCACAGCAGCTCAAAGGTCTCTGTGGGTCCTTGACCCCTTGCTAAGGTTTAGTTCTATCATTTCTATGCATTTTACGTATATATTTTCTTCATTTCCCATAGCCTGTCCCATTTAAGTCAGCAAAAATACTTGCAGGAATGAATCTAGGATAAAGATGGAACTTGCACAGAAGGACCCTATAGTAAGCACAGTGTAAGACTATAGGAGCAAAGTGCAAGACCCTGATTCTCTGAAACTTTAAACTCTGATTTCAAGGGAAATACTATAAATCTTTGCTGGATGCTATTTTCAGTCATGGTTCAGTAGACAGATACAACTGTATTTGTATCCTGAAAAGGAAATAGTGAAAAAATTAAACTAATATTTCATAGAAAAAACTTCAAGATACAAGTTAAAATAAAATAATAACAAAACAAACAACCCCCAAAACCAAGCAACCAACCAACCAAAAAAAGACAGACACCATCCTGCAGTATTTTATCACAGACATTTATTTGTCTTGTACTTTTAGAAATAGAATGGAATGAGTAACAGGAAGGATTACAGGGTCTGCATTCTTCAATTCCTTTATGAAGTAATGTTTCTAATATTTTCTTTGTTTTCCATCCACCTAGAAACAATGTCTTTGTTTTTGTCCTGTAGGCAGAGGAATGCAATCGTCATATTCCAGGATCATTTGCTAGCGGAATGTTATTGGGTCTGTGATAGCTGTAAACGAATCTGTCCAGATGTGCCATTTGGTCACTATTGAAAACTGGCAGAACAGCAGATGTCATGAGCTTAATTGAATGCATACAAAGAAAAAAATTATGTATGATACAAAAGACTACTCTTGAGGGCAAATTTCAGGAAGCTCTAAGACACAAGATCCAGGAGCAACAAGGGCAGAGACTGTCTATGTGAAATTCTCAGACTTGAGAGGTGTTATTTCCATCAGAGATGCCTTTGCGCTGCCCATCTACCTCAGAATGTCTTTCATGGCGGTGGGGATGAGACCTGCTTCCTGCCAACCTGCAATGAGGACGTGTTGGTGAAAGGAATTTTCTCCTATCATACAAATACTCCTCATGCATAGAAAATAAACCAAAGAGACACCACACAGTTTTGCTTAAATGATGCCATGCGTTCCCACTAAGACCTTTAAGAGCTGACATGGTTATTCCTATACACATGCTGCTGCTTCAGGATTGGCTTAACCCAGACTGAGACAATTGAGTCAGTCACTGGTCTAGCTGAAAACCCATGAAGCTTTGGCATACTTTGTGTGGGTTTCCAGGCTTACTCTTTGGTCAGAACCACTCACCAAGCCATCTTACCCTGAGGCCACACTAACAATAAAGGTGATGCTAAGAAACAAGCAAGGCATGCAGACAAGTGGAAGAACCATTCTCTTCATCACAGCATTACTTCAGTTTAACGTGATTGTGAAACCGTAAGCTCCATATTCAAAGTAAGCCCATGTCCTGCTGCTCTGCCTTGGTCTTCTCTTGACCAAGAGATTTTACTTTTGTAGATAGAAACCTTGTGTTTATTCTTTAGTCTACCTGCCTGTTTTCTTCAAAATGCATATAAACCTCTCCTGTGAACCTCCCTCTATCTAATGCAGAGGGGTGAGCAAGAAGGTGGCTGCTGTAGTAGCACTTTCTTAGAAGGAATCTTAAGGTAAAGTTAAAAATATTCTTGAGTCTGTCCCTTGTGATTTTATCTCAAGGATTTATTTTCCTTAGAATTTTAGTCCTATCTGTTCAAAACCTAAATGTGGCTGTTTTGTTTGTTTGTTTGTTTGTTTGTTTGCTTTTCGGAATAAGTTACTATTTTTGCTCAAGAACTCACAAGGTATATGTCATCTGTCCTAATCAATTCATTTCAGTAAAATACAGTTGGGAAAATTCAATGTGCATTTTATGTAGAGAAATGTTCCTTTTTTAATTAGATAGTCAACATTGAATGGATGGCAACATTTTACCATCGTTCTTGTTTGGATAGCACACATAGCTGTTTATTTTGTTACCATATGAAAATTTTGTAATCTTTGTTTTCCATGTATATTGTACATGGCCAGTTTAGTTTATTGACAAGCAGATGCTGTTTTCTAACACAAGATGCAATTTTCTTACACTAGGATTACTGAAAGGGATAGAAAAGTAATAGGTATTTCTTTTCCACTCTTCTGTTTGCATTTCACACTTGACAGCACTCTATGCATAGTTCATTCTGTTCTTCCCCTGGGTAGCTAATCAATAAGTCAGTTTCCTTTGCTGTTTGAGTCTTTCACTCAACAACAGAGGAAAATAAAGGTGTTTTAGAGTGTAGGAAAACATGTATATAAACTCACAAATATTGGCAGGAAAACTAAAGGCAGATAAGCTGTCAGAAATCACTTAAAACTCTGCAGAAGCCACACACTAGGCATGTGCTGAGGAGAAGGCAGGGAATGGGGGCTGGTAGTATCTGCCTGTTATCCCACCTTCCTACTACAGCTATAACTTGTAGTTTAATACATTTTTGGAGAGATATACCCAAATACCATATTCGTTAACAGAACTGGTGGAGTATTTACTTATTTTGAAATGTAATTTTAATACCGAGCCCTACCTGCTCTCTTCAACTTCTTTCATGCCTTTGCTTTGGTAATATCACTGTTTTTGTCACTTTACACATGAGCTGCTGGTGGAATTGCTTGTAAATGTACAAAATTATAAAGGAGATACTCTTTATGTTCTTTGTTCATTAGTGGCTATTAACACCTAGCGTGACAAAGTAGTGATACCACTTACGGTTCTTGATGCCATAGCATTAAAAATGTTGGTAATAATAGTAATAAACATGGTAACCTCCTACTGTTCATAGAACGTAAGTCCTAAAAAAGTCTTCACGAGATGATCTAGTTTATCCATTTCTCCCAAGATAAAGCAATCACCTTTAAATGGATATTTTTTTTCCTGACTTTTTCTTAAAAGCTGTCAGTGATGGGGATGCCACCATCGCCCAAGGCAGTCTGTTCTGATGCTTCTCTATTCATACAGTCAGGTATTTTTCCACTTGGGAAGGTAAGTCTCACCTGTGAGACCTCCCGCGCTACTTTATTTTTTGTCACGGTGATATTAACCTGCGGTCTTTGCATGTGGAGTGCACGCAGCTTCGCCCTGTCGCTAAGCGCTCACGGCAGACGCTCCAGGAGGATAGGAAGGAGCAAGGATGCGGCGGTCTTCGGGTGGCCAGAGGGCCTGTTG
>VXAL01017290.1:99356-123640 GCA_013399475.1 Chauna torquata
TTTCTTTCTTTCTTTCTTTCTTTCTTTCTTTCTTTCTTTCTTTCTTTCTTTCTTTCTTTCTTTCTTTCTTTCTTTCTTTCTTTCTTTCTTTCTTTCTCTGTTTCTGCAATGCGAGAACAGGAAGCATTTCTTTTCTGTATTCTGCAGGAATGTAGAATTCTCTAAAATATAGTCGTAATATGTTCCTTGTGGACTTCAATACACGTATTTGGAGGAAAACTTCCCATAGGCCAAATACTGACAAAAGTCTGTCAATTAATGTTATTGACACACATGGTGCCTCCAAACACCTTTAAATGATATTAGAAGTAAACAAAAAAGAAACAATGGCTCAATGTATTTCTGAAGCTGCATTCCTGTTTCTAATTCAATAAAGATGTCCCTGAATATCAGTGGCACAGACTAGACATAGGCTTTCTCTGATGGCAACTTGATGTAAAATCACATCCTTGCATTCTGGAAGAACAGATTGTTATTTGGCCAAACGAGGTCAAGACAAGTGTTTTCTGATGATATATTTCAGAACTCTAGTTAATTTTTTTAATAATAGTAAAATAATAGTAAAAGTAGAGTGGTTTTTTTTGCTTGTTCGTGTTTTTGTTTTTGTTTTTGTTTTTCTGTTCCCTCTTTCCCTAGCAGCATGCAAGAAACATGTTTGCAACAAAGGAAGATTACATGAAGCATTCAGTTATATGTGCAAAACACAGTGTTATTGCAGGTGACAACATGAAATCTATAACTGAGATTATATGTACCTGATTATATAAGCTTGCGTAAGTTGCTTGCAGTAATGGCTGATGTCAAATGAATTTTTTAAATGATATGTTCCAAAGCACAGAGGACCAATGTTTTTCTACAGTAGTCATGATCCTCTGTGTTAAAATCAGCATGAATCATGTTATAGATTTCAGTCAGAACCCTAATGAATCCAGCTATAAAATTACATAATATTTGTTGTATGAAAATAGTATTAATGAAGACATTTCACCATCTCGGTTATCTAGAAGTTGTTTTAGCCTCACAGGCAGATCACCTGGGCTGCATGTTACTGTGAATCTTTGCAACCTGTATGCGTCACAGGATGCGTAACTATGCCTGTCTAAACAAAAGCTTATCAATTAGATTAAATGTGTTTGCAAACCTATGATAGGGAACCCACAGCTGCTGCCACCACCCTTGTATTATGTAGTGCATAATATTTTCACCTTAGAACAGAACAGAGTCCTTTTTAAAAAGATGTGGAGGACTGAATGTAGAGCTAATTTTAAGTGTTTTTAAGCAGCTAAATGGAAAAATCAATTGAAAATGTGCACAAAATATTGACACCAATGAGAAAACAGATATTTAAACGTACATTTTAGATTAGCAAACTGTTTCAGTCTTGAGTTAAATGTGATAAATTTTCTAGTATCTGCACTGCAAAACATGGCGGGCCACTTTTTCCCTTGAGCGCCGGCTGATAGATGGAAAAATGAGTCTAACAGGCTTTTAATTTATCTTTGATTTTGTGTATCGCTACGTTGTTCTTTCAGAGACATTCTAAACATGCAGACTAACTATTCTTCTGTAAATACATGTTGCCAGTTGTGATGCGCTAGTGAGGCTCCGTCTCAAAGTGCTGTTTTTATGTCAGTGAGTGATAAATATGTATGCATTAAATACAATCAAAAGCAGAGTTCTTTAGCATGATTATTATTGAAACTATTGTCCCATCACTAAAAAAATCAGGTAGGGTAAAGCCACACAAAGCATGTCCCTTACTTCTCTGTGGTTTGAACTCTCAGTCAACTTCCCCACCCAGAGAGGCTAATAAATGTTTAAATGCTGCAGGCATAATAACCTAATTGCTTAAGGTGTAATACAGTTTATTGATTAAGATATTGTAATGTTGTTTCATTTCTAAGACTGAACTCTTACCTCTGTCTGTATTTCTGCTGAGCGCCTGCTGACGGTAAAGACTTGACATGCATCAACAAAACATCAGACTTTCACGATTAAATGGACATTCCTTCTAAGTATAGTAACCGAACTAAAGTATACTAAAGCATATTACTAAAGTATAGTAACTGAACTAAAAATGCATAATAACAAAAACATGAATAACACCTTACATGTAATGTAGCTGTTCCAGCACACAGGGCATATAGCTTTATATTGATCTGAGACTCATGAAAAATATGGTGTTGCTGCAGCTTCATGTTAGCTTGCCAGAAGCAAGATATTTTTAAAACAAAGCAGCATCCCTGTAGCTGGCTATCTCCTTCTCAGCAGACTGTTCTTGTGATCATGGCCCTGTGGGTCTAGTTATGTGCTTTGTTCTAGGACAGTTGTCTGCATCTCACAAGCACATGTAGGTTTTTGACTGAAAATCCAAGTTACAACGAATGCAGTTGGTAGCAGCGTTAAAGCATCCTACAGGCTTTTTTCCCCCATTAATGCTAATAGAAGTTGTAAGCAGGGAAGAGCTCTGGGAAACACATTGTGGAAGCTGATTGTTTAGAAATACAGGTAACCATGGGTTTGAAAGGTGACTTGGCTTACAGCATCTGATAATGCCTCTGGGTCTTTAAGTGGCTCCATGTCCATGCCATGTAAAACTGGAGGATAAACTTCCCTTTCTGTAAGAGTCACAGTGCTAATCCCGAGAAGCTGGTTTTGCAGACAGTATTCCACCCTTCCCCCCACCCCAGCCAGACATTGCTGCAGCCTTACAAATGAAGCGGTCCTCCCAGCTGCTCCTAAGGCAGAGAAATGAGTGGTTCCTCAGGGCAACACTTCCAGCTGGAAGTCACTGTTCTCTGACACATAGGTTTTTGTTTCTTTTTTTTTATCTAGGTGGGTTCTTGAAATCCTGCCTCTTTGTCAACTGAGTGTATGTCTTAGATCCTTGGTGTCTGTCAAAATGGGACAAAATTCATATTTATTTTCATTAAAAAGCAGTGCACTTGAAAATTCTGTCACAAAATATATCCGAACACCATCAACGATAAAGATAAGATCAACAGTATATTTTTTCCATTTCCTGATCCTGTTGAAAGCTCTCTGCAGGGCATTTGTAATCTCTTTCTTGTACAGATATAAAGGCACCAGACACTACTTGCCTTTTTGCTTTTTAACTCTCATCCAGTGAAGGAAATTGTTTGGTACAGATTATGGAAGATCCCATAGTGCAGGCTTGTTAGCTGTCTCTGAGGGAATTTATGGATCTGTGAATGTTCGGGGTGCTTCTTCACAAGTCATACTTGGCTGGTCCTGAAAAGGAACGGTAAGACCAAGTATTACTATGGTCTCCTGTGGTTCTAGAAAATGCATGTTCTTTATTTTACAGAGCAAAGTTGTCATCATTTTTTAAGTGAGCAGTGTTTGGCCTGTTTTTAATCAACATATTAAGAGAAGATAATTCGAAATGCAATAGGTGAATACACCAAATGTTAATGTTTCACATGTCCTGGCCTTCTACTTTCCTAATCAGCATATAGCTGTGCAATTGATGATGGCTTTTGCTTTTGGACAGTATTCTTCTGGGTGTCTAGATATAACCTCTCATGAGCAGGACTCACTGTCTTTCTTCACGTATAGCTGGTGCACAGGCTGCCACTCACACCACATTCACTTATCTTTGTATCATTCTTTCTCAGTGCATGAGCAGCACCTTGTTTTCATGTAACTCAACAGTTATTTCCTCTCAGTTTTCTTAAACAAATCGAGCTCTAATGATAGGGAGAGTATCAAAAAAAAGTGCATGTCGTATGTCAGACAAATGATCATACTGTGTCTGGAAATCTTGTAAGGGTGATCTGTTCAGGAGAAAAAACAAACAAAACAAAAACAACAACATAAAGGAGTATTAAGGCTTGTGGGAGTCTCCCCTATGCATATGGAGTTTGTCTTTCTTTTCCTTAGTATCACTTCTCATCACTGGCTGCAGTATACTGTAAACATAACTAAGATGTTTACAATAGCTGGTTTCTGTTGCAGTCTAGTACACCAATGTGATGCTCTGAATGAAATACAAACATGCCTGAGATTACCCTACAGTGTGGACTGTGGTGCAGGTAGATTGCCCTTCATTCAAAGCTAGTTTAATACTTGCAAGAGGGTTTCTGCACAATACTGCTGCAATGCAAATGAATAATGGAGTAATTCATGTTTGACGGGACTCCTTGAGGTCACTTTGTCCAGCCAGTGTCCAAAAGCATGGCCAACTTTTATAGTTAGATAAGGTTTCTCAGGGCTTGTCCAGTCAGGGTCCGAGTATCTCCAGGGATGGGGATTCCAGAGCTCCTCTGTGCAGCCATTCCAGTGCTTCACTACTCTCATTGTGAATTTCATCCCTGTAAGTAGGTGAAGGTGGTGGTGGGAGGAGAAAAATTGTCTGTAATGATCTTGATGTAGTTTCACAAGCAGAAGGGAATAATTGCTGCTGGTGAAGCTCTTGCTAATACATCCTGGGGTATGGTTATCCTTCATCACCACAGGGTTCACAATAGCAGCAATATGTTAAAATAGGGTCCATTTTGTCATAATACTGACATTGGTGGAGAGGCTCTGACTTTTCCTGTAGAAAACACTTCCTCTTTTACAAAGATGTTACTGTGCTTGACTTTTGGAGTGTACTAATCCACTGAAAATATTTTGAGATATGTAATACTGAATGCCTATAAACAGCATGAAGATAAGCATACCATTGAGCTATTGCGTATGTGTAGGGGCTCGAGTGTCAGTTAACAAAGATGTCCTCTGCAGGTAGTTGCATCTCAGTTGAGAGAGGAGGGAAACCATATGAAATTACTACAATTCTACATACGCGCATGTATTCACTTGGGGTTTAGGTCCCAATACACACCCCAGTAATTCAAATGAGGTGAACGGAATCACATTCTGTGTGAGTTTGGCTCAGAATCTGTCAGTATACAGATTTTGTTGGATAAAAAGAACTATATAAGCTAGTGATCCTTTTTCTCTCATAATTATTTTCCCTTTGATTCTAAATAAAGTCTTAACTACTTTGATAAATAAGTAAGAATTTAATCATAAAATGTATATCCTCCTAATATTCCATACACCCGGACGTACCTTAAACTTGCATTTAGACAGAATCTACATGATTAGCCATGGCAGATATTGTCATGTTAATTGTCATGACAAAACTCAGATGGATGTGTTTCTCACTACCATAAATTAAAAAAAAATCACAGTGTCCTATTTTGTGGGTGTATGCTTACCTTATAAAACCTTATAAAGGTTATAAAGGCATACTTTCAGCTTTAAAGAGAAAAAAATATGCTTTTTTATCCCTTCATATTTGTTTATTACATTTAAAAGACTAAAGTTGAAAATGACCAAAGGAAGAATGACTTTTAGAGGAGTTAAAAGGCTTTTTCCATACATTTTATTAATTGCACACCTTTCATATCTAGCTATTTTCACAGATTTCCCCACAGATATTCTGTCATTTATAAGCATTCTGCACTCACACAGATCTGAATTAAAAATAGGAGGAAAGCATGAAAAACCAAAGCTACAGATCTTGTAGTAGTAATGACAAAACAAACAAACAAAAAATCAAAACAAAACACAAAAAACAAACACACACAAAAAGTATATTTGCAATCACTTTCAAATACTTCTAAAAACAGAATATTTTTCTAGTTGATGGCATTTCTTTTGTCTCATTTGTTATCTTAATCTCATGTGGCCTCATCAGAATTTATGAGTTGTTGCTCCTATCAGTTGTACAATTTGAATATTTCCATGCAAAATTCAGAATAAAAAGCCTTTCCATATAGCATAAGTACTATATGGAGTGAGAAGTCAGAAGAATAACAGTTATGTAGTATTCCTGTTATTTTTTAAATTTAAAAATACACAAAGTAAAGGAGGAATTTCATTTGTTCTGTACACGTATATATGGACTTACTGTGTAAAAAAAATGAAAACATCAAGCTGGATCACTTTATGACTTAAAGAATATGCATGTCCTGTAAGTGTACAACATTCAGTTTCTGAATGAATTGAGGTCTCCACATTTGCATATTGAGGGGATAGTGCCTATGGGTGACATCAAGTGAAACACATTATAACACATTATTTGGCTTTCTAAACTATCAAAAAAGTCTCTGATTAGGATACCAGTACTTGAGCATCTTGAACAACCAAACAATAGCAAACATCCAGAGATTAAAAGATAATGGCATCAGTGTGTGGTTCTCTATTTGCTCAGACAAACTGCAAAAGGCCAGAAAAAATAAGCTAATCAATCACCCAAAAAATATTTTAGCAACCAATGTAAAAGAAAATGGATGTTAATCAGGTAAAATGAGTTCTTGTGAAAGAACATTATTTATGTGGCTCTGTGCGGAACAGAGCAAAACATGATCCTACATTGAGAACCTCAACTACTAAAATAAAAATCAAAATCAGCAAAGCATAAACATCTCCTACAGCATGTGCTGGAGATATGGCTTGGCTTTTCCTGTCTGACCACGCCACTGTCTGCCCGTGGAGAAAGCAACTGTCCAACATATAACACTATTCAATACTAGTCTACAAACAACCCTAACACTATGGTACTGGACACCTCGCCTCCTGTCCTAGCTTCAGCTGGGACAGGATTAATTTTCTTCCTAGTAGCTGGCATGGTGCAGTGTTTTGGATTTAGGATGTGCATAATGCTGATACCACACCAATGTTTTAGTTGTTGCAGAGCAGTGCTTACACAGAGCCAAGGACTTCTTAGCTTCAGCTTCTCAGCTTCTCCTCTGCCGGCGAGGAGGCTGGGGGTGCACAAGGAGCTGAGAGGGGACAGAACTAGGACAGCTGACCCAAACTCGCTGAAGGGATGTCCCTTAACATATGGCATCATACTCAACCATAAAACTGGGGGAATTGGCTGGGAAGGCAACTGTTCCTCAGGGACTGGCTGGGCATTGGTCGGCTGGTGGTAAGCTGGTGGTATTCTACATTACTGTTTTTCTTCCACCCCCTTCTTATTAAATTGTCCTTATCTCAACCCATGTGTTCACACACTTTTTTTTTTTTTTTTTTAAATTCTCTCCCCCATATCACTGCAGGGATGGGTGGTGAGTGTGTGCACAGTGAGATGCGCACAGTGAACCTGTGTGGTGCTTAGCTGCCTGCTGTGTTAAACCACAACACCTCTTCAGGGCAGTTTTATCTGGAGTGCTGCTTTATTTTGGACTAGCGTCCTTCACAGAGACAATGAGACACCCAGAAATTCTCTTCCAGTTCAGATTTGTTCAGCATTTAAAACAGTGCACTTTTTTTCTGTTGTAAAACAACATTATGATTTACAATACAAAACTGGAAGAACCGTAAAAGTAAAGCACTAAAAAGAAAAATACTAAGAAATTCTCTCAGACATCTTTTAACTGAAGTAAGTACCAACTCAAGAGTAACCCATGTCAGGGTGCCTTCTGCTGTTGTATCAAAGCCTTTCTTTGGCTTATCAATCACTTCAGAAAATGTTAGCATACTTATACCTTTTACTTCTTGATATTTGTGAAAATGCAGGCAATCTTGCTCAAATCCCTGCCTGGGACTGAAATTCATAAAAAGCTTTGAGTAATGATTATTTCTCATGTTTGTCTCCCTCTCTTGCCAAATTCAGTCCTCTTTGTAAGAGGACTGAATTGCCACTCGTGTGATGTTCCTTCTACCACATAGCAAGACAAACTTTCTATGCCTTAATAATAACTTCTAACAGATACGTATCATCTATACAGTACTTTGATAATCTTACCATCTGAGATACAGTGAAGACTGTTGTAGAGATCATACATCATGTTTTAGTAATGCTGATGACCAACTTTGCACCTGGTGGTGTGTTCAACCTCCACTCCTTCCCTGTCAGTTTTAAAGTTTCAGGTTCGTTCCATCTACAGCTTCATGGCAGAACACTACCAAAAGTCAGAGAACTAATTTGAATTCCTTTTTTTTCTTTTTACTTTCTTTTTTTTCTTTCAGTATTTAGTAAATGTTTATCCTTCATATGTTCTTGGAGCACAATATGGAAGGTTCCTTGCTATAACCAGCTGTACAAAGTAATTAAGTAGAATGGCACTGTAGGCAGAGAAAAAGTTTCTTCCTGGGGAATTAGACATCTCTGAGAAGAACAAATGCTTGCTAATTTTTATATTTATAGTAAAAAATGGGTTTGGTAAATCCCTACTCTACAGTCCAGAGGAAGCAAAATTATTTCCAGCATTTGAGAAACTATTGTAAAACGTCTTTCAATCTGTCAGTGGTGTTACTTCTCTCTAAAGCAAGTGTTGCTTACAGAAACCATCAAAATAATTTTACTCTGTATATTTGCTGACATATGAGTAGCTCAAGGGTATGACCTGATGTGTGCTTAACGTCCCACTTAGTGTTTTAAGGGATATGTGCCATTTTGGTAGGAATAGGAGGAAAATGTTTGCTAACTGTTCTAGGCTTTTCTAGAGATTGGTGCATGTACAGTCTTTCAGAACAGAACTGTAGTGACCACCCAGTGAAGAAACACACTGACAGACAATATAGCGGGGTGTTGGGAGACGTGATGCTCAAGGAGAGGCTGTGGGTTTGCTCAGCTGGAAAGAGAAGGCCAAGGGGAGAGGGGGATCTAATTGGTGTCTGCCGTCATCTAATGAGTGATTATAAAGAAGATGGAGTCAGGAAAGGGAATGGAAATTCCAATTAGATAGAAGCAAGAAATTGTTCACTGTGTGGGTGGTAAGGCACTAGAGCAGGCTCACACAGAAGCTCATTACTGTCCTTGACGATATTCAGATCTTACCTGGGCCTGGCGCTGGGCAACCTGATCTAATTTTGAGGCTAACGTGGCTTTCAGCAGGAGGCTGGAGTAGAAGACCTCCAGAGGTCCCTTCACACCTTCGTTATTCTGTGATTCTACTGCTACGAGGGGTTACTGGTGTAACGACTGTACGGTACTGAAAGTTAATAAATCATGGAATTCAGTCTCCATCTCCTGTGAGCCCTTCTACCCATAAGAATAGTTTCAGGTCAAGATCAGGGCCTCTTTTTACAATTGCTTACAAACCTAGAACATGCAGATCTAGGAGTGAAGAACTTAAGATCTGAGAGAGAATTTGATTACTCACAGCAAAACACTCTATCTTGTTAAATTGTGTGCTATAAAACGTCTCTTATTTGGCTAGAAATTCTTGCGCTGGCACTGACTGAGAGGAAAAATCAAGATAATTACATTGATCAAAATTTTGTTTTTGCTGATAAATGAGGTTGCTCATTCTCTTCTTGAAGAGCCAAATTGTAGAACTGCTGAATCATTTAATTCTGTATTTATTTATGGGGATGCAGTAGTGTATACTGTTAGCTCATAGCTGGACATGAATTGACCTTCAGGTCACTATAGTTTCCTAGGAAACTATACTTTGGAGTACACAAAGATTTGACCAAAAATTACTGCACTTTATAGTTAAATACAGTTATTCCATGACTGAAATAATAAAATATATTGAATAAGTCTCATTGCATAGGATCAGAAAACATGGAGACGGGAGGGCTTTTTTTTTTTACCAGTCTAAGCTGTTTTGTGCTAATACTTGTTCATAAGATACAAAGTTTACCTGAAATATCCAAGTTCACACCTGACAGGCATAGTTAATTCTTTCCTTTTCTCGGAATGACATAGGGTTTTGGTGTGCTGGGCTGTTGAGGTTTTTCTGACTCCCAGGGACACAAGAACTTCAGCATATCTTCCTTGAGATTTTCTTGCATGATTTATCTTAAAAATAATGCAAGCATATATATATTTCTTTTTCACTAATATTCATTTTTACTAACCAGATTACTGATGTCATAGAGAAGAAGCCTGTGAGAATTCACAACACAGAAATTTCGTTCTTATGAAACATCTAGTGGAGGGTACTTCCCCCATTGCCCTCCTCTGAGGCTGTGTGACTTACAGGAGAGCATGCTTGCTCTGTTCTAGCTTGTGCACTTAGCTGCTATCCCAGAGGAGGATAGTGGAATACATCTTTATATACATGATATATATCAATCATCTAATTTATTGCAATAGGGTTGTTTATATGAATTATTTTACTCAAGAGCATAAGTTCTTGCAGAATAAAACCATTTGGTTGATAAAGTGGAAATCTTGTGGCAAATGAGTTTTGGCAGTACGACTTCCTGCCTGAGAGACAGGTAGGAAATGGAACTGAATTACTGATAAAAAAAAAAAAAATTCAGTCAGCTGTTGATGATTCTTTATTAAATGCGCAATCAGCTTTTAGGTTCATTTTATTTCTGGTTATTGGGTAAAAGTATATTTTTTGCTAGTTTGGAGGAATTGTTGTATATTGTACTTCTACATAAAATAAAAGGAAGCCATTATATACATCTGTACTTCAATGTCTAGTAACAGGAGTAAGATACAGGTTCCAATACGTTGCTTTCCTCCATTCCTGTGGCTGGGAAAACTAATTTCTATAAGTGAAGTGTTCTGTCATTTGTAATCCAAAGCCAGCAATTTTCTTTACTTTATTGCATTTGTTAAAATACTAAATTCAATTTTATTTAATATTCTAAAACAGTTGAAGTAAAAATTCTGTGATGCCTTTGATCTTTAATACTGTGGTAATGTGCATTTTTAATTAGGAAGACATTTTAGTTCAATAAAACTTTCTGAGAGTGCATATGGCTTAACTGGAATAGGGTTGATGCAAAGGGAACTGTTGATGTACTTCATAACAGCTTTGTAAACCTGTAGAGGTTTTTAAAAAGATACAGTTAAGTGTTAAAAGTACAACTTAACACTCTTACCTGTTGGTTTAATAGTTCTGTAGCAGCACAGAGTGCATATAGGGTTATATACTGTGGCTGTGAATTTTGGTATTGAAATGTGGAGGTCAGTAGGTGAAGAGCACAAGCAGTAGGCAGAAGAAGTATGCTGATTCAAATTCCTGTGAAATTTGAATTGAATTAAAAGCTGCCTTTCCTTCGCAGGAATGCCCCTTGATATCAGGGTGCAAGCAATGAGCATTGACCCAGCTCTACAATCTGCATTACTACCGTTTTTTTTCAATGCAAGCTGGTATATATACAGTCAAGAAACTGAGCACTTAATCAATGCGATGTATATCCTGAGGCCACCATAATGCGATGCTTTTAAAAAGCTAATTGCAGGCTATAATCAAGAGCTAATTGGGTGATGAAGCAAGAATTTATTTATTTTTTAACTGCTTTGCTTATTAAATTTAAACATTTACAACATCTGATTGCCATTTTTGTGTGTGTTTTATTGTTTTTGTTGTTGTTTTCCAAAAAGGGAAAATGACTTTTAAGGCTTTGTTGCTGTGTTCTACTGGATATGTTTATTTTGCCTGCTTTAAGTTATGTGCCTATACAGACACAAATGTATTGTTTCTTCTCATATTCTCCTCAGACTCGCCTAGCCATGGAGCAGGCAAGAGGACTGCTAGGAGCAGGAAACTAATTTCCGTTATTAGTCAGCTGGCACTGGTAGAGTACAGATCATTTTCTGTCCTTGAATCAAAAATATTATCTGATGAGTCATCCAGGTGCCCTCTTCTGCGCGAGTGAGGGGAGTATTAATGTCTCTTTTGAATAAGAAAAGTGATAATAACAGGCCAATCCTGAAAAGAAGAAAGAATGATATACATATAAAAGCTCGTTATTAATGTGGAAAGTTTAAACACTTTGCTGCCCAGGTGCTAAAGTGAATGAGAAGACATTGGACACGCCTGCCAAGTGTGACTAGTGATGCTTCAATGTGCTTTGAGAGTGTGTGTAATTGAGACGTTGATAAGGGGATGGTCTACTTTATCTGTGGCATTCAGGGGGCACTACTGATGTGGCACTGCTTCCCTGATTTACTGATACTAGCCATGCCTTTAGTTACACAAAAAGCGCACATGAGTGTCTTAACACTATGCAGGCTTTGGTATTCGAGTAACTGCTCGAGCCACGATTGTTTTTATTCAAGGGCAATATCAGTAAAGAGCCAGGGTGCACAACAGGAATATCAATTATTTGAGCTGAAGACATAAATTCAAGATAAATATCTTCAGACTGCAGCTCAGCCAGGGTGGTACCTTCTTTACATTTGCAATGTCGGAGAGCAACATCATTGTTGCCATAAATCTAGCACAGTTAAAAATAAGTTGGTGAAAAGCTTAAATCTGGGAATATGTAGGTTTTGGGGATTGAGACAGTCTGGGGCTGGATTTCAGGAAATTACCAGATACCTTTTATTTTGTAACATGTATTCTTGAAATATGTTCTGTTTTCCTGACTGGCACATTAGGTGCTTTAAAGATCACTGATACTCCATTTTTTTAAAACATGGAGGCAACATGTAAAAGTAAACAAGCCTGCTGTGTACTCTCTCTCTTAAGGGTTTGTTTTATCAAATCATATTGATGGATGTATCATTGTGGATTAGAAATGAGTCATTAATAGTACTGTCTACCTCTCTGTCTGCCTATGTACTACAGTCCACACTGCTATAATAAATACTTTTAGCAGGAACACATATATCAAAGACCAAAGGTTATGTTTGTTTGTTTGTTTGTTGTTGTTTTGTTTGTTTTGCTTTGTTTTAATATTAGGCAACTATTGCTTGTCTTTCTCTCTGTAAAGAATCATATTTTTTTTTCCATATTTTTATTCCAGTTCCTTTTCATGGAATCCTTTTTAAGGGGAATTAAGAAAGGAGAAGAATTCAGTCAGTCAGTCTTTGCAATTGGCAATGTAGTGTATGTTGTTTTCGCTACTGAGCCATGATGTTAACAGGTTTTCTTAGTGTGCTCCTAATCTAACACTCAATCAACTGAAGACTTATAACATCACCCCTTCCAGAAACTAATTGCTCCTACTCCTGTCTTATGTATGATAGAATAGAACCTGCTTTGATGATATTTCTAATACACTAGTTGAGTGGCAGCACAGGAAATCAAACCTATCGTCTCCAAGTGCAGCAGCTTCACAGAGGTACTGTTCTTTTAGCCTTCTGCTCTTTTAAGTGTTTCTTTCCATGACATTTTTCTCTTTTTGTGTTCACTCGTGATGTAAATAAAGATGGATTGTTACATATTCATAATCATAGTTAATATTAAAAGTTGTGCAGAATATGGGGTTCTTTCTTACATGTTTTTCGCATGCGCTCCTAGTAATATGCTGAAGATAATAATTCTATAAAAGGCGGTACTTATTCCGTACAAATCCCAATGGCATCAGTGAGAGCATTTTAATTAGTTCTAATCCAATCCTAAATGATCATCCCTAACATCCCTTGCAAACATCTTCTTCAGACTTGAAGAGGGTGTTGCTGCTTCATGTGGCAGCATAGAAAAATGAGATCACAGACAGATAATAGAAGCTTGAAGCTAAAACTGGCAGTTTGGCAGCTAAAATTGCAGTGTGTGTTCCCCATGTCTCGCCAGAAAGGAGAACTAAGACAATGTCTGTTTATAGACTAGATTTGCTACATATGCCAAAAGTGAACTTTCTACTAGCCATTCTGATCATGATTCAAAGATCAAATTAATCAATGATTACTAACAAAAAATGTCATATTTTCCAGTGTGTCTTTCTCTGGCTGTTACTGGAGATTTTCTAGAAGGTAGTTGTGGCCACAACAGGCTTCACATATCTGAGTATACAGTTCTGTATGTATAAAGTAGTTTTCAATCTTCTGGAGTTTAGGAATGCCTACAGATTTTCCCATGGAAATATATGCCACAGGTAGAGAATTTCAGCCTGCAGGCAGTAGTCTTAATGCTTGTTCTTAGCGAGCTTTCACTGTCTAAAGGGTAGTCTGCAAGTCAGGCACATAGTCTGAGTCTCTGTGAGGACCCTGAGTGCCCCGGCAGACCTTGTGTGCCCTCCTGAGTCTCAGCCAGACTGCTCACAGAGGCACTGCCTGCCTGATCATCGTGGAGCTCCATTTAATCTCAGACTTCAGTGTTTGTGAGAGCTACCAGGGAACAGCAATCATGAGGCTGCTCCAAGAAGGAAGACGAGGCAGGAGCCACAGGAACCACCGTGCAGGCTGGACAGCACTGTCACTGGTGGGGCATGGTCCCCAAGCAGGATGAGGAGAGGTGGTGAGAGCAACAGTTTCCCATCAACAGACTGGTGCCTTCCAGACAAGGTGAGGTGGTGCTGTGTCTGAGATCAGTCAGGGAAATCTAGTCTAAGATTCAGAAACAGTATGGGATAGAAGATAAGTACCTCATAGTGTAGCTCAAGCACAGTTGGGGTGCCCAGATCTGAGATTAAAGGGAGCTCCTGAGCCCATGGCAGAGGGTGTGAATGAGTGTGTGGGGAGTCTCAGGTGAGGCTGCTCAAGGTCACTAAGGCCTATTGGGGCTCTCAGGACCCTTGCAATTTAATTGTTCCAGTCAACTAAAACTCTCAGAAGAAGGAAAACCAGTTTCAAAGTGGCGGAACTGCAGGAAGGTGGTCAGCTTTATTGTTGGGTATCAAGTATTTCAGAACCAGACTAAGAATTAGGATAAGAATCAGCGAAAACACTGAGGATCTTGGTGAATTGAAGTACTGTGCATACCCATAAAGCACACACCGAGAAAAATGGCCGTCACGTGTCATTGTGTTTTAAAGTAAAATAAAAATTGTTGCACATGGCAAAATTTATTTCTAAGATGCTACAGCTCTCCACACCTTGTTGCTGTCTGGAGTTAAACACAGGGAACAGAACATTTTTTCAGGTTGGCAAGCAGGCTGCTTTCAAAATAAGCCGAAGGAAGCTTACTGAAATTGAAAAAATATTCACCAGCTCTTCTATCTTCATTTTCTGCCTCCTCTATGCTTTAAATGACAGATCACTGTGTTTGTTCAGTTGTGCTATCCACCTCTACATATTCTACCCAAGGGAAGAAAGCCACGCTGAAGTAGTGTTCAGATTGCACAATGCACTCTAAGATGCAGATAAATCCTGTTTTAACAGAGGTCTTGGTTGCAGAATCTGAAAAGCTAGGGACTGCTGCCTTTTCAGTACAGAGTTTGTTCCTCAGTTCTTAATTTTATTCTTTCTGTGCTCCCTTCTGACTCATGTTATCAAGACTACAAAATAAAGTCTTATGAAATTTAACGATCTAGGTAGGGATATAAAATATAAGCCTCTAAAATATTAAAGTTGTGAGTTAATGGAAGCCATGAACCTGCAGAGGCTTGGATTTACCATTTACTTCAGGGCTTAAATTTTCTTGCAGTTGCTGAAAAATTGCATGTGCTATGGCACATGTACTGGGCAACTTGCAATAACAGTGCAATTCAGTTTGACAAACAGAAGAGACTTAGTTAAACATGTTCTTAGCAAATGATCCATTTTTAATATGGCTAAAATCCGAGTTTATTGGAATCTTTAGGAAGTCTTTGTTTTTCAGAGTGGACTGAAATAATGTAAGCAATTTGTAGAATTAGAAATCAGCACAGACTTAAAAAAATGCAACTGGAGTTTTAGTAGCAGCATTTTTTTTTTTTTTTTTTTTGGCAGGTTTAGAAAACTTGGTATTTCCTGTCTGAAGGTTAAGACCTGGAAGCCAATGAGTCAGACTTAATTGTAAAAAAAATTCCACCTGAAACTGCTAAATTTTCCCCAGGGAGAGGTAAGATTTTATGAGTGTTTGAAATCACCTTTTTGAATATAGCAGAACTAGCACTCTATTTGGATAGCACATTCCATCATCTTTAATATCTGAGGTTCACCTGAAGCAGAGGGATAAGTTACTACAAACAGAGGCTTTAAACACAGAATTTACTGGTTTTCATTAGCTCACAGGCTGAAGGTAACTTTTAAAAATATATTGTTTTCATTACAAGGGTTTTCTTGATAATGAGCTTAGTAAGAAATTTCCTAAGTCTCAGTCTGAGCTTTTAGAAACATCTTTAAAGACAGTTTATTTGCGATGTTCGTTGTTTACCTTCAAAAATGGTGTTGAAGGAACAGGAAGCTAACTGCTGGTCTGTCTGGAGACAGCTTAATTTACTCAAACAGAAAAACAATAGATGCATCTTCTGCCTTGTGTTAATTTACTTCCATCAGTTTTCCTCTCTTACATAGATTTTTATGTCTCTTGCACATGCAGTTGCTTCCCAGGAAGACTACTGGTATGCTGTGAATAGTGAGAACTAAACATTTTGGGAAACAGCATGTTTTCTTGTTAGTTTAGGCTTGGAATACACCTGCCATTTACAGTGATTTACAAATGTTTTTCTACCACTGCAGTTGAATACGTTATGCAGAGATTTGCTGAGAGGACAAGTAATGCAGATTGCTCACAGACCTTAGAATTAAATTTAAAAATGACTGATGCTTTCATATTTTGCTTTACATTATGAAAAAAACTAATCACATCCAGTAATGTTGCCATTAATTGTCTTTCATTGTAGCTTTTGCTTTGGGAATTGTATCGTTAGCCCCTTCCAGTCAGTCTGTTGGTTAGTTTCTGTCTGTGTTTGTTTGACATACTTCAATGGTATTTTCTGTGTCAGTTTTAGTATTTTTGACATTTGAGTAACAGCTTAGGATGTTCCAGTAAATACACTACATCTGACAGACTAGCCAGGCAAAATACAGAAAACAGTCTCAGGAAAACCCTGAAATGAACAAGATTAAATGTAAAAGATTAGTGTACATCATCTGGAGTATGTACAGTACAGGTTTTTCAACCAAAGAATTTACAAAGTACCTTGTTCTGTAAGAGAAACAGAGAAAAGCTAACGTGGGTATGAAACCAAACTACTTTGTGTGCAATAGAAATTTAGCAGTTTGAGAAGAACTTAGGAATGAAGGCTAGTTTTAAAATACAGTAATCTTCATTAACCTCCTTCCTCTTTTATGTCACATATTCTTGCCCTTTTAGATCAATTAGCAAAAATTTTAGCAAGTAAGATAAGTATAAAAGTCTATAATGCTCTCATCAGCATGTTACAATTAAAATAAAAAGTGGTATGAAAATGGTGAATGAGATGCCAAGATGTTTTAAGACAGACCATAAACTTTTAATTATTTCATAATGAAAATTATAGTCAAATTATACAAAGCTCTGAAATTTAATTCTTACTTAAATATACAGGAAAAAAAAGCTATTTAAAAATCTATTTTGAAAGCTTTGAAAATACATTTTGCCAAGGTACCTGTTAACTGCATATTATGAGACTGTTATCATTACAGCTCTCTGAGTTTTTCCCGTCAGTCTTGATTATAGCTGATTTCCCATATTGATGAATTTCCATGTCACAGACTCTGAAAGTCATTGTTACTTTTTATGTGCAAGTATACTTCTTACCAACTGTGTTATTGCCTTTTTCTGCATAATGATCTGTGCCTGATTTTTTTTAGATTTTCTCTCTGTAAATAGGCAGCTTACTGCTTTAATTTTGTTTTTGGCTTGTATACTGTCATAGGTAGCAGGTTTACAGAAAAAGACAAGGAAGAAATGATCTACAATTCAAACAGAAATGTAGGAAATTACCATATATTTACTTTAAGATCTGTTTTGTTACCAGCCCATGCCAAGCAGGGCAAGTGACCCAACTTTGCTGTGCCTCAGCTGTAACTACTTCAAAGCAGGAAAGAGAAAATGATAAAATACCTTGCCTGTGATTAATTAGCTTGTCTAAGGTACTTGTCTAAAGCAAATTCTTGTGCTTTTTAACATTTATAGTCTAAAGTATTTGTTACATACTGCTCGTATATCCTACCTCATTTGCAACAGTTATATTGGAGGCTATATACCATCTATTTTGCTTTTGGAAACAGATCCAAAATAGCGGATGTTCAACCAAAGTGAAATCGCCAAAAGTCAGACCTTTTGAACTAGAGCAAAATCATAATAATGTTGCCAGTCAAAGGCATATGAAAGCAAAATGACAAATACCTGATACGTATTTAATTACTGTTCAGATCTGGTATCTTTTCCAAATGCTTCTCCAAGTTCAAATTTGTATGAAAACAGAAGATTGCTTTCCTTTTCTTATATGGACAATGATTCTTTAAGCAATTTTAGCTAATCGTATAGGCTTTGTGACCTCTTGGTATGTATATACTACCTGTCCTCCGAGAGTCCACTCAGATGTTGGTGTCCTCTTTCTAGGCTGGATTCAGAAGCCTTCTCAGTTATTCTGTGAAAGATGTTTGCATACTGTCATATTCAACACTTGCCATTTTACTTGCTTTTATAAATAGTAGTTCTTCACTTAATGAGAGAGGGTTAAATTTATTTATTTATTTATTTATTTTAAACATGTTAGAATAATAGAATAGTTTATGTTGGAAAGGACCTTTGTAGATCAAGTACAACTCTGTACTTATTGCCGCAGTTAGATCAGGTTGCTCAGGGTCTTGTCCAGTTGAGTTTTGAATACCTCCAAGGCTGAGGATCCCAGAGTGTCTCTGAGCAGCCATTCCAGTGGTTCACAGCCTCACTGTGAAGAACTTCTTCCTTAGAAATAGCTGGGATTTCCCTTGCTGCAACCTGTGACTGTTTATTCTTTCCTCTTTGCTCTGCACCTCTGAGAAGAGACTGACCCCATCATCCTCTTCAGGTGAAGGAATACAGTGATCAGTTTCCTCCTTAAACCTTCTCCTTTGGAGGCTGAGCAAACCCAACTCCCTCCACCTCTCCTTGTACATCATGCATCCCAGGCCTCTAACCACCCTTCCAATCCTCTCACTCTCCAGTTTGTCATTGTCTTATTTAAAGTGTGGGGGTGATAAGGGGCTAAACCAGGACATGGTAGTCCAAATGTGGCTACACAAGCAGAAGGGAAAAATGCCTTCAGCCAGCCAGCAGCGTGCTTGCTAATGCAACCCAGTATGCAGCCCGTCTGCCATGGGGAAAGGGGCACTTTGCAAACTCATGTTCAGCCTGGTATTCACCTAGGCCCTCACACATAACTCAGTGACTTCAATCTAATCTGTGCAAATATTTATTTAATTCAGGGAGTGCATTCCCCATCTTAAATTTGCATTTTTGTGTAATCGGCTTAATGAGATATAGCAACAATACACCTCCATTTTAATATTTCTATTAGAAAGTGCATTGTCTGCTCTACCAGAAACATTTCCTGCATTAATTTCTAGTGCTACTAAGATAACAAAGTGCAAACAAACCATTTTATTCTGCTAACAAGCAGAAATATTTCTTTTTTTTTTTTTTTGATTGAACTTGTTAATTCTTTCCATCTAAAGTTAGTTTTTACTAATAATTTGTTTCCGGTGAAGTGTTTCACTATAGATATATGTATTTAAATATACACATAATTATATAATTATATGTATGTATTAGTAGAGATACACGTCTCTGTTTGTATATATGCATGATGGCTTTTCCTTTTGGCTAGATTCACTGGTGTATTTCACCTTCTCCACCCAGGCTCATTTCATTTTACTACACGCCTGGAAATCTTCCTCTTTTTCCCTCTCAGTATTTAGGTCAACTTGATGAGTGCTCAGTTTCTCCTCAGATTCCCACAGCTTAAGCAGTCTGCCACCAGAGAAACTTAGTATGTCATTCCTGGTTTTATTATTTATCTGTTTTTAAAAGATATTTTGGCAAGGATAGTGGATGAATACTAATAAGGAAATGAGCTTTCAGTCACAGAAAGCTCTATACATAGTTCGTCACTTTTTCCTTTTTTTTTTTTTGCCCAGCAGAGACAATGCAAACACCTTTCACTCGAGGAGGAGCAGGTTAATGTGAGCACTTGGCACTCTCAGAGATAGCATCAGTCTGAAGTTAAGCTTGTGAAAGAGAAATAAAATCGAAGTAGTTAACTTAGTAGCTGCCATGCTGAACATGTGGCAAAATAAAATATTTAAGAAATGAGAACTACGAAATCATAAAAAGGATTTTATTTTACAACTTTTTATATTCTGTTACAAACAATAACAAATAACAGGTATTAAAGATGAAAAAGAAAGAATATGTGCTTTGAGAGAGTGGCAAAATGCCTCGAAGGCAGTGGATTGAAAAACTAAGGTGTTACGATATCTCTTAACATTATGCCAAGGATGCTTTACCCTCATACCAAGGTTTAGTGGCAGCAACAGCTGATTCCCCAGGAGGAGGACGATATGAACCAGCAGCAGAGCTGGAGGGAGCTGGCAGATGGTGTTAGCTCAGAGGTGAGGACAATCTGGGGCCTCAGATTCGGCATTCTCAAGGATGACACATCCCTGCAGAAGGACACACAAGGCTGACTCTTTTCAAAAAGTTGTTCCCAGTGGGAGCTGAGACTGTGACCCTGCATTTTCTCCTGAAATGTAAACAACACTTTCCTGTCCAATCCCAGGAAGGAAGGAAAGGTACTTAATTCCAACACGTAATACAGCTTGCCCTACAAGATGCTCTTTGACCTTCTCATGTATTCCCTAAGCTGCAGCTCTGCTCTGTGGCATCTGCCAGGCCATTATTTGTATGCTTGCTGTATTGTAGTACCTGTGCAACACATATTTGGGCGGAGTAATTCCAGAAGCGTCTACTTTAGTTACTAAGGCTGATTCTGTTGCATTTGCAGATTTTATTCCCTGCCGGCTTTCTATAATGTATTATTTTATTATTTTTCTTTTGGGGTAGGACTCCTTGACCACCGTTCTTAGAACTTCATTTCACTCTCAGTGCCTTTAAAATACATTTTTCTAGATATCTATCCCCAGACTTTTTAATTGGTCTTCTCCATTGTGAGGGGAAATCTTTTCCTTTCTTTTTTCCACCATGAGTGGTTCCTGAGAGCTGGTGGGCCTGTATTGTCATAGTAGACTGTTGTCCTCTTTCTGTGCATCAGGAAACAAGACCTTGGCAGATGCAAGAAAGTGCTAGTATTTCTATTTATTTATTTATTTTTATTTATTTCTGATTGGTGGCACTGGGCAATGAGAACTCGTACAGCTGCTTTCTGCTATTTCCTCTCCATTCTCTACTGAAATGCAGGGTAATTTTTTTCACTGCAATTCTGATACCTGAAAATGACAAAACCTATGGGATGTGCATACCATAAGGAAGAATGAGTTTTCAAGAGAGGTATGAGAGGGGAGGATAACTCTTGGCTCCAGTGGGAAATACTTTTTTTTTTTTTTTAACTGTAGAAGTCTGAAAAGTGTGAAAGTATGTTTAAATATGCCTGGTTAAAATAAAAATTTTGAAAATAATGAAACATCAGTTTTGTCAAGGTTTGAATAATCATTTTAGGTAGTATGGGTACAATATGCAACTACATTAGCTGTCACTGAAGAAACTCAGTTTATGTCATCCATTGTGGCTTAATTTTTTCCTTGCTTGATTCTTGTCAACACATTGAACAAGTTGATGCATTTTAGTAATCACTACTCAACACAGATTCTGAAAATGCTCATTTAAGAGGACCACAAGAAGAATGGGAAGAGTGCTTACAGTGCAGATCACAACAACAATGTTGGAAGAGCATTCCAAAGGTTCTGCCTTGCCTGCAGTCACCCATTTCACCCATTGAGAATGAAATTTTCAGTGCTTGTCATGTGAAAACAATAACTAGTATCTTCTTCAAATAGCCAGATTGAGATTACACTGATTGTAAAACCAATAAAAAGCAATTGAAAGTCCAGTACTCGAGTACAATAAGGCAAATCAGGAAAGCAGGTACCTAACACTAGATTAAAAAAAAAAATCATAAAATTTTTCTTTGTATGTTATTCTCTGTGTGATTATTTACCAGGTAAATGATACCAAGAAATTTCAAAGCATGTCCAATTTTTACCCAGATGAATTTTCATAGGAAAGTCAGTTTTTTATTAAAAAAAAAAAAAACAAAAGAAAGTATCATTCCACTATAGAGTCTTTACAGTTTCACTGCTGTAATTATAATTAATAGATATAACTATTTCAGTTTTTTAGTATTGCCTAGTCTTACTATTGGAGGAGGACATTAATCTGAATCTACTTCTTTTAAGGAGTTAGACGGGTTGGTATTAAAACCAAAGAGCAGATAAAATCTTCATTTGCTGTCAGTAGTGAATAAAATAGTTGTAGGTCAAATAAAAGAATGAAAACTGCTTAATGAGGGAGGGTGGACCATACACAAATCCTAAGTCCAGATTCTGACCTTAGATGGAAATATTGATCAGAAGGCTTCAGAAGCTTGAATATGTTTAATGACAGCCAGCTGAATAAAAGATATTTATGTCACTATTTAAAAGGATGATGGTGCTCGTAAAACTGTTACCATGATTCTGGCATTGTTCAGGATATTCTTTGAAAGATATTTAGAACATTGAAATAAAGCAGGGAGGAGTAATACAGTGCAAGTATAAAATGAAGAGTGGGCCACTTCCTAACTTTACAGTAAAGAATGTACCTGTAATTTTCTACTCTGACTCCCTTTGTTAAAGGAAAACTCGTTTTTAAAATAGCATTCCAATGTTATAGTTTATTATTATTATGATGATTTTATCATAGATGATTCTGTTTGAGTTAAGACTTCGTGATTTTCGTTGGAGAGACTTTTTCCTTTTCAGTCTTATTTATATATTCTGCCCGATCTTACTATGCCGGTAATATTAGCTGACTGGATTTGTACAGTTTTAAGCAGAGATCTTACAGATCTTGCATCTGTGCCATTTGTAAGTAAGGGAGAATTAGACCTGTGATCAAAAGCACAATGAGAAAATAATTATTAGATTTATTTATATATTTATTTGTTTGGTTTTGTGGTACTTTAGGGCCCTAAGAGACAGTTAAAGATTGTATTTTTTGTTAATGGTTGATGTAAACAGAAAAAAAATCAACAGGTTTTCAGGCAAGAATGTCCCTTTATTTTTGCTGTTAAAGATCATCAAATTTCAAGTAAAAAAATGTTAAAAACAATTCCTCTGGTTTTATTGTAATTAGGCAATTCATTTAAATAGTTTAAGAGAACCTGGGCAGATAGCACATATAAAGCAGGGAGAGAACCAGTTATCTCCAATAGTTTAGTAGATAATGAGAGGAATAAAACAGGAAGGGAGGGATAGAAATGTACCATGAAACCTCCTTCTCTGCTGAGCTCATGGCCTTTGATATGCACTAGGGTATTGAATTGCCAGGTTTATGTTGTGTATGTTTTATAGATGCACTGAGGATGAATAGCAAAAAGTGCTGGTACAGGACGAACGGTGAGATCGGGGAGAGGGATGGGGATGGCCACTGTTGGTGGCACTGCAAACACACCATGATTTATACTGCTTTGGCAACAGCAGCCCAAGATAGAGGTGTCAAGCCTGGGCGTGTATGTCTCATTGATGCTGGAAGAGGCCAAGAACATTTGCTGGCTGTAGATGCCTATCTTTTAATCAACTAATGTCGGCTGAGAAGAATCCCATTCTCACCAGCATTTGTGCCAGCTCTTATTTATGTGTTGAAAATGAGGTTTCTATTCTTTATCCAGGCGTACTGCAGCAAGTACTACTAATGAAAGAACAGCTCTTGTGGGACAGTTTTGCACATGAAAGGATGGGGAGGAAGTCCATAGATATCCCCATAAAATCAAGGATAGGTTTCAATGCTACATATGGCTCAGGTCTGCGGTGGCTTGTGGGATTGCATCCTTTGTTAGATTTGAACTGTACCATATAGAACTGTTGGAGAACTTTCACAAAATTTCAATACCATTGTCCTTTGCTATTCCACAGCAATGTGTAATACTTATCCGTTTCTTCTTGTCTGTGTTTCTACAGCTGAGAGCACGTGCAAGAAAACAACAGCTTCTGTGTGCGTGTTTATATAGTTCAGGTACTTATTCTTCACCTGGATATAAAATCATTTGACACATCACAGTAGAGTAATATAATTGGAAGTTATTATGATCTAACAGAATATTAAACCTTTAGATGAAGACTAATTTGCAACAACAGATAGAAGAGACACAATGCTTGTATCCATGCAAAGATCATAAACAACAAAAAATGAAGGCTGGAAAAAGCAGAAATCAAACCCAAAGCAAAATGTTGGCTAAAATTAAAGAGGCTTTAAATTTTTATTTTAAATATGAAATATTTTTAATATTTTCTTTCTCTTTGAAAAAGAATCACAAATTTAAAAGAAACACAGGATAGATGCAATGTTAGGTCCCTAAGTACATCCTAAATGCTCCATTTGGTTGTGACTTCCAGTTCTGTTCCGATAATTTTTTGTGCGAAGATGTACATATGGTTAATATTATGTTAATAACTCAGGGTCTTCAGTGAGTCTTCTCATGGCTTATGTTAAGCAAAGATGCAATTCTTTGTGGGAACAGGGTTT
>VXAL01017290.1:142515-157429 GCA_013399475.1 Chauna torquata
TAGGATAGGATAGGATAGGATAGGATAGGATAGGATAGGATAGGATAGTTGGAAGGGACCTACAAAGATCACCTAGTCCAACTGCCTGACCACTTCAGGGCTAACCAAAAGTTAAAGCATATTACTGAGGGTGTTATCCAAATGCCCCTTGAACACTAACTGGCATGGGGCATCAACCACTTCTCTAGGAAGCCTGTTCCAGTGTTTGACAAAATTTTAGATCAAATACCTATTTGTTAAATCAAGAAAAATACATTGTATGTATTTGATCTAAAATTTTCTGTCATCAAATTTTGTATTGCACTATGTTCTTTCTGCCTTCTGAGTATGCTGTGAGTTCCATTCACTTGCATTCAGCTGTCTTCCATATATTTGGAGGTTACTTAGTGTGTTCTACATCTACTTCCTTTTTTGAATTCAGTTCTCTGGCAAATCTGGACTTGGTCATTTTGAAAAGGAAAAAAATAAGGAAACAATTTTTTTTCCTTTTAATATTTTGTACTTTTTTCACTGCTCTATCTTTCTTTAGTATTCATGAGGCTTCTCTTGTTCTCTCTTTAAAGCTACAGTACTTGGGTACCTCATGACAATTTTCCTTTGATTAAATCAATCATCAAGTTATACCTGTCATAGCATTACATACCTGTGTGCTTTGAGTTTTCTGTTTTACTGATCATGCTTTTTTTCATAATATCTTAGAAACTGCAAATAGCTCTGCAAGTAGAACTGTGAGTTACTTGTTCTTTCACTTTCCCATCCACACTAGTCAGCCGAGTGTAATCTTTCTTTTGCTCAGCTTTGCTTTCAGTCCTGTTTTCCTGACTATCATGGTTGAGTTCCTCTGTCAAATATTGCAGTTCATCAGTATTGTCTGAGAACAGGATCATTTTGTCTGTGAACAAATATGGTTCACTTGATTTATGTGAAGTTTCTGGATTGGTAGCAGATTGAGTGTCTTCAGATGTTTTGTAGGTATATTTGAAAGTGGTACAAGGAGGTAGTCTGTGTTTGTTTTCTTCTTTTTGTTGGTGCAGTAGAGGGACTATTTGTGTTATTGTTTTTATTTGCTAGACTTGAGCTATGAAATATATACTATTTATTTTCGGTAGCCTGTACATCAGAGCATTTCTCTGAGTTGCTTTCCTATGTAAATACTTGGGAAACAGACTTTTGGAAATTAATAAACAATTTAAAAACTGGTTTGGATTGAAACAATGATTCTTAGTTTTCTTCTTCAATTAAAACATTGACATTTCTGTGTTGCTCAGACAGTTTCAGAAGAGGAGATGAGGTTTTCTTTTTTTTGGATTCCACTGGAATTCCATATCTTCCTTCCTCGCAATGAGTGTGAAATTATATCTTTCTTTAATTGTCACAAAGATAGACGGTCCTTTTTTATTGACTGTGAAAGATATCTATAATGTCTTCTGCAATAAACACAAAAAAAAAACCTGAAAAAAAGCTTAATGCTCTGTCATGCAAAGACACTTGCCCCTTAGAAAGTAATTATTACTATTAGAGAACTAATCATACAGGTCACTCAGTTGCAAGTCAGGCCTGAAGGTCCAAGAATCACTGCAGTGTGACTGGCACTGTGTAAACTTTTAATATTGAGACTGAAGAGCTTCAGTGTTCATTTTAAAGCAGCTTTATACCTTTCGTAAGTTTAAACAGACAAACCCTGTTACAACGACCATTACTAAAATAATTCTAATAGTTTAATAGTAAGAGAGAATTGACTGTTATTGACACATATTAGGTACAATAGCAAAAAGCTTCAAAATGTATAGGTAATTAAGCATCTGCACTAGACAGTATGAAACTACAGATTGAAGTCTGTCTGCAGCTGTCCTGAAAGGGAATGAAGAAGGAATGGATTAGCCTACAGAGTAGCAATAGAGCAAGAGCCTGATATGCTATGGCATTTGGGGATTTGCATATACTGCACACTATTAGGTAAGAAAAATCATTTAGCATCTGAAGGTAAGACACAAAATGATTGGTATTGGACACAGCTAGCATTTGGATAAAGGAAATTATGGCTAGCAAAGTTTTGAACTTGCGAAGGCTCATGCAGATTTTTCATTTTAGTTAATTATGGTCTGCTAGCTCAAGTTTGTTTGAAAGCAGTACCTATCATCGTTTTCAAATGGCTGAACAGTTAATGTTTACTCCTTTAATCATTTAGATCTACACCTTAAAAAAGTACCATTCCATAAACATACACCTTGTTATTCCGCTACTTCAAGCATTGTTTAGAGAAAAGAAGAAATGACTGCTATGCAGGAATATTAATTTGTGGCAGTTCTCTGTTTAAGAATGTTGGAGCTTTAGTACCTATGAGGAGGTGAATGGCATAATATAAAAAATATGAAATGAAGATCTAATATTTTGACTGCACAAATGATTTTAAAGATCTAAAGGCAATGGCTTTAGTAAATTGAGATCTTCCACCAATTCTGGAGTAATTAGTTTTCTTATATTCATCCTCTTCTTAATGGAAAAATGTTTATTTTAATTACCTCCCATTATAAAAAATTTAATTATATTCTATGTTTAATTGAAGCAAGTTTTTGTGTGGGTTGCAATTCTTTTCAGCCTTTTCTGGTCAAAGAAATTAGTGACAGATATTAACTACAGCTGTGAAAGATCATCTTTAAACTCTCAGTATGCTTCTCAGGGTTAAAACAAAGATAAATAAGGATATTCTTGTTCATTGTGCTGTTTATAGGCGTTCAAGTTCTTCACGATAAATTATTGTAGTCTGAACAGTAAAGTATAGGAAGATCCCTGTAAAAATAAATAAAAAACACTGATTAAAGTATAGTATAATTCTTATGAAAGAAGATGTTCTGCTTTTGGAGCTGTCTTAGGTCAGCACTTAAGATCTTGTTTTCCAAAATACAAAAAAATCATTTAATCTTATTTTTAGAGTAATTTTTTTCATGAGTACTTTTTCTACTTCTGTGAAATATGTCCCTCACTCAGACAAATGACCTAAAAAACAAAGCAGAAACAAAATAAAAATGAAATAAAACAGTTTCAGACTAGTTTGACATCTACTTTATCACAGGTGTGTTAAAGCAAAAGATGACCATCAGTGACTCCCATAGCCTGAGTCTTTTTGTTGCAAGGAAGTCTTACTTTTACTGCTTTTTTTCCCCTAGTGAAGCGTATTTCCAGATGTTTTTTTTCAGGAGAGTTTGGCTCTCATTTAGATACTAGGATGTGAATTGCAGCAGGCGATTGCAAGTAATAAAGTTATGGCAGCACAAGGAGCAAAATACTGTTTAACAGAAGAACCTCAGTGACTGGCTGTGCATGGATTCCAGGCCCATTGCTTTAAATTGGCCACAAGCAGAGGTTGGACACTAAGAGATTTGTGGGCTGGCTGCTTTGTAAGGTTAAGCTGTTAACAGAAACATGAAAGATGCTGTGTGCACAAACTTTTTAAAAAAATCTGGCAACCTGGTAGCCAAATTGTGTGCGTGGTGTTAACCAATCCCACACTCAAGTCCTGTCAGCAGTCTTTAGCAAAAAGAATTATTACACTAATTTATTTTAATGGATGCTTGCTTCATTGTCCCTTCTAATAATCAGTGTCTCAGAATAAAAATGGAAGTACTTTTTGAAAAGTTATGCATGGGCAGTTGACTGTTATGTCAAAAAGCAGCTCCTCATCTGAAAAGGAAACATTTGTGTATTTTGTACATTTGTGCAATGAAAAAAATCATTGAAGTATGTGGAAGGTCTGCCGTGGAAGGAAGATGCAGGTTTTTACAACTTGGTTAAAGAACAGTAGAGGGGAATATTGAATTTAACATGGGGTAAGTTTCTTTTTAGCTGCCACATGGCTATTCTCAGCAACTTTCCACCAATTGATGGAGTTTGCTAAGATTACCCATTACTTCATGGGGGAAATCAAAGACACATGTTATGGATATCACTAGTTTCTCTGTATTTTAAAATAAACTTTTTTTAAAAAATATGTTTCTGTGATCATGCTGGATGTAAAAACAGTGTGTGCCTTGTGCTGTATGAGCTAACTTCTTTAAAGGCACCTCTCTTCTAGTGTGGTGTACCTAAAAGAAAAAGAAAAACAGCTAGTTTTGTAATCAATAGTTGTTGCTGAAAAAGGCAATACCACCCGCAAGATGGTGTGCCACATTAAAATTTTTCTGCATATACATATGCCCATACAAGTGCTGTTTTGATGACCAGTGTTTAAAAGTAATGAGAAAAGGGAGCAAGGTCTGACCAACAGCAGGCTATTTAATTTTCACATATTTAAAATTACTATTTTTGCAGTATGCAAAATGTAATATGTGATTTATGAAAGGCATACAAAATAAATAAATAAATAATAGCATGTTGCTATGGGATTTATATTCTAACCAGTTGCATGGCAAGATAAGAGCTACAAAGGTTAGAAAAGGAAGGGATGATGAAGGGTAGAGTGATACTTTGATATCACAGGTTGCTTGCATTTGGTGGGTGGTTGCTCAGCTATTTCAACTCTTCATAGTTCTCCTTTGCCATTTGTCACTTTTATGGCTTATTGTGAATATTGCTGGGGAAAATTGGTCTTAAGGGATGATCTGAATGTTGAGCGTAAGGGGAAATACCTTTATGGGCAGCAGATACAGGTATGTTCTGCGTGAAGAGAGACAAATGACAGGAAATGGAGGAAGGACAGGAAAATACACTGAAACAAGTACCACTGGTAGCTGCAGAAGATTCAGGATGGAAGGGGTACACATCCTTGGTGGGGGAGAAGGACTGTGGTGGATCTGAAAGGCAATTAGGAAAAAAAATTAGAGTTAATATAATAGAAGAGTATGACCTAATGGTGGAGAATGGGTATTAGGAACATGTTCTTCACAGAGAGTGTAGTCAGGCACTGGAACGGGCTCCCCAGTGCAGTGGTCACAGCATCGAGCCTGCAGGAGTTCAAGAAGCATTTGGACAACACTCAGACACATGGTCTGGTTTTTGTGTGGTCCTGTGTGGAGCCAGGAGCTGGACTCGATGACCCTTGTGGGTACCTTCCAACTCAGGATATTCTGTGATTCTGTGACTGATAGGAGAATATTCTTTTTTAACTGCTATATCTTGAATGTTCTTCAGGAGAATTATAGAGGCATACGAGAAGCCAAATGACAGTACAATGACCAAAGGACTTTTAATCAAAAAGAAAGATTAATATTTTTAAACCCTCAAGACTTGGCAACTTTTTTCATTGCTCAGAGTGTTTTGGTATTTGTATACATCACGAGGAATGTAGCTACTTGGTAAAATTAAGATTCTGTGCATAGAATATTACAGAGATATCAAAAAGAAATATCAAAATATTTGTCTGGCGTTCTGTGAGTATTTCTAATATTGGATTGTTAACCGGGAAAGCCCAAAAACTTTTATGTACGTCATGTATAGTAGCAAAGAATTTCACTTTAAGAGTACGTATCAGCCATTTTAGTTGTCGTTTTGAAATTGATCTGCTGTCTGTGCAGCTATTGAACTATTTTTGCTAGGTTCTTTCAATGAATGTTGACAAGTAAGCACCAGCTCTGCTGGATGTAATTTCTAAACTGCTTGTAAGTACTGGCCTGTCTGAAGTGTGGTGCAGGAGAGATCTTATAGCAGATGAGTAGGCATGTCAAAGCTCACTAAGCTTTGTTTCTTTAGGACCAGAAAATGTACAAACTATATGTACTCTCAGGAATATCCCAAGTATTCTACTAAACATTTCTAATCATAATGAAAGAACTATATGATAAAGGTCTGCTGCTAACTCCGTTAAGCCAAAGAGAATATTGTAGTGTCTGTGTCCTTTGTGGACTA
Source organism: Chauna torquata (assembly GCA_013399475.1). NCBI lineage: Eukaryota > Metazoa > Chordata > Aves > Anseriformes > Anhimidae > Chauna > Chauna torquata. Next base: position 148,357 of record VXAL01017290.1, read on the forward strand.
TATTATAAGATGAAAGAGAACAAAGATAATCTTAGGACTTCAACAAAATCTGAACTTACCTATATTCTCATCAATATGCTTTGATGAAGAAAGATTAAGATCATAGTGACAGAAGGAAAATGTTCTTCAGTAAGAGGTGTTTTGAGAAGATATTTAACTGCTGTTCTTAAGGGGCTTTTTGGTCTTGCTTAGGTAAAGAGATGCTCCTGTGATGAACAGCAGTGGATCTGCCATCCAGTCCTTAGGGATTCATGGAGTAGACATTCTTGAAATATCCTGCTTTTATTTTATGTTGGCTAAAAAGGTAGCTGAAGAAAAAAGTGATCTGCTGGTATTGGTCACAGCTGATGGCAAAAGAGAGCTGTTTTCCTCTACCTCAGATTACCCACATTAATGAGTGACAGATATTAATTTGGTCCAGACAATTGAAACATGTAGAATACATTATTTGAATGAGAAATTTTCATAGGCTGATTTATTTTAAATAAGGAAGTTGACATACGAATGGACCTACAGCTCTGGCTACTGCTTCTGTATACAAAGTTGTGGTGGTTTTACCCAGCTGAGCCGACGAACTCCACCACAACAGCTCTCTCCCTCCCCCTCCTCAAAAGATGAGGGGGAGAAAACATAGTGGGGAAAAAAAAAAAAAGGCTCAAGAGTTGAGATAAGGACAATTTAATTAAAGGGAAAGGAAAAAATATAAATACAAGCAAAGGCCGCGTGGAAGCAAATAGAGAAAAAAAATTTCTCTACCTCCTGTCAATGAGTGGTGTTCGGCCACATCCTGGGAAGCAGGGCCTCAATACACGTAGTGGTTTTTCTGGAGGACAGGCGTCTTCATAACAAGAGCCCCCCCTCTCCTTCCCCTTTCCCAGCTTTTATTGCTGAGCGTGACATCATATGGTATGGAATATCCCTTTGGTCGGTTCAGGTCAGCTGCCCTGGGGATGTCCCCTCCCAACTGCTGCTCACCCCCAGCCCATGGGGGTTGAGGGGTTTGGAGGGTCTGGGTGCTGTGCCAGCGCTGCTCAGCAGTAGACAAAACACTGGTGAGGTATCAGTGCTGTTCTATCTCCAAGCGCAGAGCACAGTGCTGTATGGGCTGCCGTGGGGAAAGTTAACACCATCGCAGCCAGACCCAGTACAAAAGTGTACGTATACATACATAAATATACGTGGATTTACATTTTACCTGGTAGAAACACTGCTCTCTCATTTCAGAAGTTATCTGAATCATGTAAAGAATGAAAAAATATGAATGACAGAAATTTGGTCTTTGCTTTTAAGTATTATTGCTGTTAATTTTGTGATACACTCTGGATGTTTCACGCTCATTCATATTTCTGAGCTACTAATGCCTACCTGCTTCTTAGAAGAGGAGACTATTCTGTGGTTGTTGTTTGTTTGTTTGTTTTTGACTAGATAGGCTGCATGAACCTTTTACAGATTACATTTAGAAGAGTTTTCTCCATGTGATTTTTACAAGTGTTTCATAGCAACTGACAGTTCAAAATGTAAAATTAGGACTCAGAAACATCAGAAGTTGGTTACTCTGTAGGGACCCTGAATTTACAAAAAGATAATTGGTACTGACCATCTTTATACTACTGTTTTCTATGCGATATTTGAAATATAAATAACATTATTTTTATTACAAAAATTCTAAAATGTAAGAAAGCCTTCAGGGATTGTAGTCCAACATGTGTATATCACTGAAGTATCCACTCTGAAAGTACACACAGGTGTTTAGTTGTGATAAATGTGGTGGAAAGAGCATACTCACATAACTGAAGTATAAACTCTGCATCATGCTAATATAAATCTAACATAATATGTGTTATATCAAGTGTTTTAAAATGATGTCTCATAAGGAGGCAGCACAGTGGAAACTATTTGTACAAACCATGAGGGGTAACAGGGACATTTTGTGAAGCATGAGACCCTGCAGGTGTTAGCACTTCAGATGTTGATGTATGGAATTCTAGGCATGGAAATACTAATGACCTCTATGTTAGTGTTCAGTTAACAAAGCCCAGGCATTTAATTTTTTTTCCAGTTTTTCTTCACTTCTAACTACCTTCTACGGGGCAGAGATGATTGTTTTGGAGTCCAAAATTTTACACAACAGCAATTGAAGCCAAACAGAACAGCTGGGGAATTTGTCAGTTCTTGTGGCTGACTGAGAAGAGACACAGGACAAGGCTTGCTCATATTTTATCTGCTTCCGGCTGCTTTATATTTAAATTCTGCTTGGTAGTAGACTTACAAGATGGTAGCAACCATTAGGTAGATAAAACCCAATCTGGGAAGCTCAATAAGAAAGTAAGTAGAAGAAGAAATTATAAGTGTGTCTCACAAAACACAGATCAGGTTGAATCTGCCCAAAACTTGGGAACTACTCCTGCTTCTGACAGTCTGCTCAATGCGTAGTACTTCTTCATCCAGTGTTCCATGGAAGGTTTGTCCGTGGAAAGGACATAATGTCTAATATGCTAAGAAACGAATGATCAGTGTTAATTATTTCAGCTTAACTTTCCATGGGAAAGTATTTTGCTTTGAAAACAACATTAACTTAGAAAAAATCACTTCAGAATAATATTTCCCCATCTCATTGTAATGTATTTAGCTAAACTGTAATGTATCTGTTCAAAATTCTCTGTAAACAAAATTGTTCCCGTGTTTTTTTGTACATTGGACTATACCTTTTTAAATAAAACTATGTAGTGAAGCAGGAGGGAGAAAAAAGATCAAGCTGAGCGTCTTCAGTTTTCTAGATTTCAAATGGAAAGTGTCCATTGTTTCATAATCAGCTTCTTTTAGACTTAGTGCATCTTACTCTCAGTGATTATTCCCTACAGGATTGCTTATATTCTTGAAATGTTCAGACAATTTCTTTCTGTAAGGGAAGTTTTAATTTTTGGAATATTTAACATGAATGCAGTTTGTTACTGAGGAAATGGTGGCATTCTTTCTCCTATTCACTCTTATTTGCCTGCATTTTAATCATTTTAGCTAGAGGCACCTCATTTAATAATTATATTAAGCTTCAGTGTGTCTGCTAGCAGATGACACAGACACAATAGGAAATCTGTTCTCCCTAGGAACATTTGCAAAGCTATGTATACAATTTCTACTTACTGAAAAAGGAGAAATTAATCTGTATGCTACTTAATTTGTAAACATAGATCGCCAAAAGCAAATAGCTCAAATAAATGTAATTGTTTTTGGTGTGGTCAATTGTGGTCAGTTATGTAGCTCACAAAACAACATCTTTTTTTTTTTCTTTCCTTTTTTTTTTTTTCTTTTGTGTGTATTGCAGGTAGCATAGTGTACCTTGGGATGATGGTGGGGGCATTCTTCTGGGGAGGCTTGGCAGACAAGGTGGGAAGGAGACAGTCACTCCTGATATGCATGTCTGTCAATGGATTCTTTGCCTTCCTTTCATCATTTGTCCAGGGGTATGGCTTCTTCCTCTTCTGTCGATTGTTTTCCGGATTTGGGTAAGCTTCTCTGGTTTTGTTCATTTCTACAACTGTGTGTGTTAATAAAACTTTCCTGTTTGCAAAAGTTCATTATTTAATGCAGGAATATAGCGTGTGTTAGGGGCAAGAGGATTAATCAATGTAGCTACTAAAATTCTAAATAAAAACCTGGAGAGGAAGAATAACGATTTTAGGTGAAGGATGCAGACTGAAAAGGGCAAAATTGAGTTCTGTTCTTATTTTGCAATAGACTTGCTTTGTGAACTTGATTAACTTGCTTAACTGTTTTATGCCTCAGATTCTCTAAGTATTGACTGTTCAGTAAGCAGCGTAATACTATCCTTGCGTGTGTATTGTAAGATTTCAGTAATATTTATGAAGTTTCAAATGCCTTCGTGTTTCTAATGTTGTTTATAACACCACTGCAGTCAAAACTGTCAAATTTATAATAAGACCTCAGAGTTTGCCAAATGCTGTTGCTCTTTCCATAAGGAGAATGTTTGTGACCCTTTATTTGCTTTATTTTTGTTTTAATTTAAATCACTTCTCACTTGCTGAAAAAGTTTAAGATATTGGTCATGGTCCATTAAGTTTATCTTTTTAAACTTACAGAGCTGAGATTGAGATGCCCAAGTAAATTGGCAGAAGGTTTCCACCTTAATAGTACCTTTATTGCACTCTTGGATAATGAAGAGTTTTGTTCTCTAGAATAGTTTAGCACTTCTGGTTAATTACTTGATTCAGATCAAAACCCCCAATTAAGATTCCTCGACTTTCAATCTTTAGGATGCTGAGCATGAAACAGTTTGTGAGAGCACAGAACATTGTGTGGTAAAGCCACCTGAAGTCCATTGCTTGTAAGGTTTTTTGGCTCTAGTGTATGTAGCCATAGTGCAGGAACATTGTTGTGTGATGTGTGCAGTTTTAGAAACCCCTTGAACTGGTCTGAAGTAGAGTAGGGCCAGACACTCATATCAAAAAGAAATTGCTGTAGCACTAAGTACTTTTAAACTGATTCACGAAGAGGGCTGGAAGGGGAAGGGGAGTGAGGAAGGAGACGTGAGGAGTCCTCTTGCCAGAAGAATCCCTTCAGTCTGACATTAAATTTTCAGATATGACTCTAAAGCAGTCAAAGGAAATGGCAACTGTTCTACTTTAAAAAAGAAAAAAGAGTTAAAGAACCTCTCAGAGAAGGCTTACTTTTCACTTACCAGTGCTACTCAAGCTAGTATTTGTGTCTCGTCTGGCTTCCCTCTGTTTTTTTTTGTTGTTGTTGCTGTTTTGTTTTCTATTATTCTTCCCTTTTGCATATGATTTTACATTGAGAGGAGCTGTAATAGCAACAGACACATCACGTGCCAAACACCAAGAGAGAAGAGAGAGGCTAGAACCTTCCTGCTTCAGAAACAGCAAAGTAAAATCTTTATACTTTTAGACAGCAGGGCTCAAATATACCCACTGTTAGAGCATACATCTTGCAATTCTGTTTCCAGATACTTGGCATCAACCATTGTGCAAGAAGGCAAGCTCTTTTCTGTATCACTCACTGAAGAACTTCCAGATGTTTGTGCCAGCTTTTAAGCCATATCTCCTTGCAGTACAACAGGAAATTTAATTAAAGGGTTTGAACTGAATTTTGAATGTTTATTGTAAGAACTGTATGTTATGTTTTAAAGGCAAAAGAACATTGCCACGCAAATTAGAGAAAACTTTTCTGAAGGGTCAGAGAGTTATCTGGGCAACTTCTGATAATTAAAAGTCAATGAAATATAAAGAAGTATTCATGAGATATGAAATTATGAGATATATGTTGTAGGGAGCTTAAACTGGTCATCTATCTTCTAGAAAATATCAAAATCTGTGTAGAAGCATGAACAATAAAATCAGTATCTGATAGACACTCTTTATAGAAAATACTATAAAACAGATTTTCCTCAGATTTTCTTGCAGTCAAAACATGTTTATAGAAGTGAACTGCTGAGGAAAAAAATCCCTTCTAATCATGTTTTTGCATCTGAAAAACATAAAATTAGTAAAAATTTAAGATATTGTTCGGTAAAAGACACTGGGGGATATGACAGTCTGAAATGTGAACTTAAGCTAGTGAAAAGAATAAAGAAATGTTGGAGAGCCTGCAAAGTCATTTCCTTTTACAGAAAATAATATCTTTACTGTGATTCCTCCATTGATTAATCCAAAATCCAAACTCAAAAGGAAATTGAATCCCAAAGCCAGATAAAGATCTAGGAAGGTTTTAGACTTGGTTTTCTACAATGTAGGAAGAGCTAGGCAAGAAACTGTGAGCTGTATTCATCATTAGTCAGTGGTAGTGGTGGTGGGGATGTACTACAATTTATCATCAAAAAGCCCCTTGTTAGAACTGTCTTTGAAACTGTCAGATGAAGGTTTCTCTAATACCAGAACACGACTCGTAATATCGCTGCTAACTTGAATGGAAAGGGAGTTGTTGCCTATTCAACACTAGCGCTGTGAAATATTAATCTTATCTAGAGAATTTTATCTAATATCTATTACAGAAAGTTGTATTTCTTTCATCTAGTTATTAGTTTACTATTTTTTGGTACTTTTAGATAATTTTAGATGCAGTTTTTCTAAGTACAACAACTCAGTTTAGAATAAAGTGCTTAAAAGTACACTATATATTTGCATTAGCCCAGCAAATTTCATTTTGGTTACCCTGAAGTAAACATAGATGATACATTTTCCCAAATTACATCATACTTACGCAGTCCAAATGTTGCTTTTAAAAGTAATCAAAGTTTTCATGCAGTATAAAGGTAACTGAAATAAGTACATATCCTGAGACCAACTACAGTTTAGAAATTATTCAGACAACCCTAAACTGATTCTTTTTCACAAGAGAAGTATGAAAATTTAAACAAATGTGTCTTAATTTACAAATCAACAATAATGTTCTGAATACAGAGATACCTCAAATTTCTTCTCAAGACCCACAGGAATATTAGGAAATACAGCTTAGATGTGGTGAACTTAAGTAACCAAAAGTCATTATGAAGCCTTTTTCCTGCTTGTCACCCTCTACGAACAATAGTCTTTCTCAAGATGTACTACCGTATAGTGAGGATTTCTTTTCCAAAAGATGTTAGACTGGACTCACCTTCAGACAGCTTTTTTCAGCCCTTCCTCAGAAAACATCTCTGCAAAGCTACCAGCAGTACTCCTGCTACATTACTGGGATCTAACATAAGGTACTGTTGTCAATATGTCAATGTAGTAGCATTAAACTCATTACTTAGATCTTGCTCAAATCCCTCACATCTTTGTGGGGATCACCCAACAATCCAAACCTGTGGGTGAAGTTACTTGTAACTAGCAGTTCTGAGATGACTGTCTGTGTAAATCCACCCAAGCTGACATTTATGACCATTTTTTGTACACTACGTTTAGTGGAAAGAAACTCTTACAGCTCTATATATCTCCCTTCTCTTAAGGACCAAGACAGGAAGGACAGGCAGCTGTTCTATATGCATAAAAACTTTCAAAAATTTCCAGCAGAGATATAGGCCATGTGAACACAGCAGAATTGCACAACACAGCTACCTTCAAGATCTTGACCAACAGGCTGCTTATACAATTGTGTGCCATCAGTATTCATTTTTATGTTGTACTTATCTTTTACCCCCTCACATCCATTTACTCTATTTCTTTCTCATGTGTCTTCTTACCCTTGAAGGGTTATAATGCTTCCAACTCTAATTCCTCTGCAACCCCCAGCTGCCTCCCACCCACGGCTATCAGCGGTCTTACACTGAGAGCTAATGAACAGCTCTGCAGGTGACCTGCTTCAAAGCTGATAGTGTATGCCAAAAGGGCCGACATGCTTCTCAGGCAAGCCAAGGAAGCAGTTGGCAAGGTCTGAGGTTTCCAAATTGCTTTGATTCCAGTCCTTTCTTCCTCAGCTGTGGGCAAAATTTGACTGCTGTAAACCTGGGAGAAAGGTGGCCTGTCCTAAGCCTGTGAGGAGAAGAGTCCAGTATCCTAATGGGAAAGGAAGATTATATGAAAAGGAAAGAAAGACTGGAAGAGTGAAACACATAAATAAGGTAGAGAGCCTATATAACAGAAAACTCAAAAGAAGAAGTAAAAACTTGAAAAGAGGAATGAAAAAGAGGAAGAATGAGATCTGCAAAAGAACAAGAGTTCATAAACAATCATAGAATTGTAGAACAGCCCGGGCTGGAAGGGACTTTGAAAGATCATCGTGTCCAAACTTCCATGGGAAAGGGACACTAGATAAGATTATCTAGCACCCTGTCCAATTGCATCTTGAAAGCCTCTTGTGAAGGGGATTCTACCATGCCACTGGGGAGGTTGTTCTAGTGACTGATTGTTCTCATCATAAAAAATTTCTTTCTTACATCAAGATGAAGCCCCTCCCAGTGCAGCTTGTACCTGTTGCCCCCTTGCCTTCTCCATGTGTCTCCTTGTGAAGAGAGAGACTCCTTTGTCTTTGTGGCTGCCCTATAAGTAATGGGACAATGTCATAAGGTCTGCCCTGAGCCTTCTCTTCTCCAGGGTGAAAAGACCTAACTGCTTCAGCCTTTCCTCATAGGGCAGGTTTTCCAGCTCTCTGATCATATTTGTGGCTCTCCTTTGGACACTCTTCAGTCCGTATCATTTTGAACTCTGAGGGCCTGAACTAGATACGGTACTTCAGGTGTGACCTGACAAGTGCTGAGTAGAGTTGGATGATCACATCTGTTTCTCTGCTAGTAATGCCTCTGTAGATGCAGAAATTATTTTGTGCTTGCCAATGCTGGCAGATCTGAAAGCAGCTTATCTGACATATCTGGCTGAATAAGTAATGTGAGTGAATTCTTTGCAATTATATACTTGTATTTGACATCAAATTTAGCTTGACTTTTTTTTTTTACTAGTGTTGGAAAAATTTGGGGAATTAATTATTTACTCATCAGTTTCCATCAGAACTGACAGAATTTTAGAGTTCTGATCTAATTCACATGAGTCTTTATCACAGGGACTTTCTTGCTATTAATAGCATATAGGTCATGTATGTACCTGGAAGACAATTTCTCTAGTATACATAGTCCAAAGAAGCACTTGGATTTAAAAATGGGTGGAATCATCAGCGATGCATGACCTACAACATGCTGCCGTTTTGTAGGACATTATTCAGCAGTTCGCAAGGTGAACAACTTGATCTGGCTGCTTGCTTTTGCATATTTGCCAGTCTAATGGAAGTTCTGGAAGGAAAAAGTAAAGGCATTTTTAATGGGACTTGCAAAAGTGGGAGTAAAAAATTGTTAAGAAGAGGAAGAAGAAAAGAAGAGGAAAGAGTAGGTGTAAGTGGACAAAAGGTGGTGGGCTGCTTCGAAATCTCAGGAGCAGAACAGTGAATCTGCGTTTTGCACTCTGACGCTTCTAAACAAATTGCCAGTAACAAGGTGAAAACTTGCAAATGCCAGTACACACAGACACAATCTTTATTTTGAGTCTGCATCTTGTCCATATTTGGAAGAGAAGAAGACAAGATGTTTCGGGAGAAGAACACCATTCTGCCTTGTACATTTAGTATTCAGTAAGGT
>VXAL01017290.1:157477-183696 GCA_013399475.1 Chauna torquata
TCCTAATTATCTTTATTCCTTACATACTTATGCATTTCAAGCCCCTTCAGCTAGTGAATCTGCAAATAAACAAAGGCTCTCTGAAGCCAGAGGCTCCTGAATACCTTGCTGAAGGTGTTTTTCTTTCCTAGCCGTCACACTGAGCAGTTGCCAAAATCTATTGTGACAAATCACGATATACAATATTTTAGTAATAATAATAACTCATTTTATTAATAATTTTAATTTGTTAATAATTTTAATAATAATAATATAATTTGAGTTATACTAAGTTTTGTAAAACCAAATTGAAGCCTTTTTTTTTAACTTTTATGCTGTTTATTTTTACTGTAAGGAAAACTGTGAATATTGTATGAATGCATAGGCTTTTCCACAAAAACCTAAAGTAGAAGGCCATCATGGGCTTAGCAGATCACATGGTGCAGTAGAATAGAGCATCTTTTTAAGTACACATGAAATAAAATTTATTAGAAGATAGCTGGAATTTAGTCACTTCTTGACCGAACACTAAAACATGGGAGTTAAGACTTAGAGAAATATCTATTATTCTTTGGGAAAATGACTAATATTTTCAGTTAAATGGAATGTATTTTGATGTTTGTCAGTAGATTGCCATGATTACAGAATTTTCGTAATGGTGAAAGTCAATGTTTTATGCTGGTCTCTGTTTCGGCAGCTAGCACACTGACAGTCCATCTGAATCGCTGAACACATAGAATTGCAAATAGTGTTCTCAAGGAAATCATTGATAGAAATTGCATCCAAACTGTTGAAAGTTTCCTAAATAGTTCGCATGGTGCTATTTGAGAAAAAACACTCTTGCTCAAAAAGCTGCTTGTCGTTTGGGTTTTAAATGACTACAGCCATAACCTTGTTCAAACTTTAAGTAGCTGTTACTCCCTCCCTTAATACATGGTATATATCTCCTTTTAGGATTGGTGGAGCTGTGCCAACAGTCTTCTCCTATTTTTCGGAAGTGCTTGCTCGGGAGAAACGAGGTGAACACTTGAGTTGGCTATGTATGTTTTGGATGATTGGCGGTATCTATGCATCTGCAATGGCTTGGGCAATAATTCCTCATTATGGTAAGAAGAACATCTTCTTGTGATTTGTCACTCTCCTGGGGTAAAAGTAAAGCTCTTAAGGAATGGTTTAAACATGATTTTTTATGTCAGTTCTCAAAATACTCACCCTGTTAAGAAAAATTGATTCCTTTTGGGCAAGTAATGAGGATAGATCATACCCTAAATAACAATATATTAAAGGGTGCAAAAATTACCCAACACCCATGCTTAGTCATATTCTTTAAATTACTGGAAACTTGGACAAATAGAAATATAATTGAAGTTATTGTTGAAACTGGAGAAAATACATGACGTGGAGACTTGCATTAGAGAAAATAGCTTTTAAAATGTTGAGCGTCAAATTTCTGCTAGCTTTTTTGTTTGTTTGTTTGAAACAGATTAAATGTCAATTATACACTCTTGAGAAAGAAGAAGGATCATCTTAATGTTTGCAGTGGCATTTCTGAATATAAATCTGTGTTGACTGTTTTGTTCTTAGTGGATCTTAGTGATGTGAAATACAGAAATCAAATAGAGTGCACTTAAATATTGTAGGGTTGAATGAGGGCAAATAAGATAAAAAGCTTGCAGTGATTGAAATTACATGGACATGCAACGTACAAAATACTTTGTGAAAGAACTCTTTACTTCTTGACATAGTTACATATCATGCAGGGGTACAGGTTCAACTCAGTCTCCTGGGCCTGCATTTTAGAAGGGTTGAGTGCTCATGGACCTCCAGGGTTGCTGAGACTACTCAGTGGTTTTTAAAAATCAGGCTCTCTAAGAACTTCTCACTGGCACTCTTCAAAACAAGTAGAGCAACACCATAAGTTAGCTAGCACGCACAGTAGTTTTCTTAAGCCAGGCACGGACATCTGTTGAAGTTGGATTGTGCAAGAGAGGAAAAATTCAGAAGGCTTGCCTAAAGTGGTTGAAACATTTAAAGACAGTAAGGCTGAGAAATAAATTATAACCATGCAGACTAGTCAAATATCAAGACCGTTGCACCAAAATTAATTTTAGACTGTACATGCAACCCAAATCTCTGTCCATAACCTTGCTTTTTTGCTATGAATTGCTGAAATAAGAGAGGAATCTTTACTGTCAAGACACAACGTGGATAATTTTTTTTTTTTTTTCCCAATTAGTAAGTTGTTCTGGGCACCAAAGTTTTTTTCTTTCCTTTGTATTTTTATTTTCTTTATCTTTCAGTGGAAAATGCAAGCATTACAGCAATCATTTAAGATCGATTTGAATAGGTTGTCTAATTTCACTGTAGATTTCATAAATAACTCAATAACCTTTTCTAAGATGCTTTTAAAAATGTCACATGGCAGTATATCTCAATGAATAACAATATATATCCTTATACTAAAGCAGTAGCACTGGAGGGAATGATTTTCTTCTTTATTTAGCAGTGGAAGAATATCAGCCACAAAAAGCAATGCTGTGTTGTTTTGGTTTTGTGTGTGTGTGTGTGTGTATTTCTGCAAAAGTATCTAGGAAATCACTTGAGACAGAAGAACGTAAAAACTAATTTTAAAAGACTGTATTCTTCATCTTTAGCCATATAAATCACTCTACTTGTAGCGTATTAAGAAAAATCGTAATAGCCAACAGGAGAGACAAAAAAGGAAGCTATAAACAACAGACACAATCCTTTCTTATGTGAAAAGAAATAGGTTTACACATCATTTTGGAGAATGTAATCAGAATATATTTATGGGTTTGGATGAGGTCTTTCAAAATTGTTTTAGCTGTAAATTAGACATATTCATTATGTTGTCAGGTTTAAAGTCTGTGTCCTACTGCCTAGTACAAACGTTGAATTGCTCTTCTCAGGACCAGGAGCAAACTGCTTCATTCCCATGCCGAGCTCACAGGCACTGCCAAGTGTTCCCAGGGCAAACCCTGATCTGGCACTGGGGAGGGTACTTTCACACAGTACTGTACCCTTCTGCAAACACTCAGACACGTCAGTGTTGGCTGTGATCTCTGCACCAGTTGTATTATGTACTTTCGTAAGTACTCCGGTAAGAGCATTTTCTCTTTTTGAATTTCTACATGGTTTCCACAGAATTATTTTGCCAGAATTAGGCAAAGGTGTATCCTTTTCTCCAAATCACTTTCAGTCCTTCTCATCATTCATATCTCCGCTGACCAGGAAGCAAAACATAATTACAAATGAAGCATCCACCCTCTTGTAAGGCTAATTTATATAGTGCATAAGAAATTCTAAGCTCTCTGCTTCTGACTTGAGTAGTAAACACGCTTCATTTTTCCTAGCTGAACACTGAGATTACTCAAAGGCAGTGAATGAAGTTGCATCTGTTGAAAAGTAATAAGCTGCCATTAAGCATAGTGGAATTATTCTTAAATGAATGGAAAAATACCAGACCAGCAGCACAGAATCATCTTGTGAATTTTTTTTTCTCCCTGTTTCACAAATGTATTCCTTTCATTCTCACCGATTCTTATATAAGACACTTTAAAAAGTCATTGATTCACAGCTGGTATACATCATCTAGCTCCAAGGCAGTCAATGAAGCAATACTAGTTTACCTGTGGAAGATTTGGTGCTAGCTTTTTGTGAGAAAATGAAGTCTATATTCTCCATATGTAACAGTTTATATCTGTTCAAGCAGCTTGGGAGTGTCTGAAACCTCAGAGACATTCTAAAACACAAAATATAGGGAAGCTAACAGTTGTCTTGGCACTAGTGTGTTGTTAAGAGAGGAATCAGGGTGATGTAGTGCTGCAGTAACCATATATTGGAAGATTGATTTCATTTGGAAGGCAAGCAAGTTTCAGAGCTTCCTTAAGTCTATAGCTGTTGGCTTCTGTTTAAAAATTGAAAATGGATGCAGACTTGTTCAGGGCTGCTGAAAGAGGAGTTGAGGTCATAGAGAAGCTATTAGAAGAAACATCTGCAGAGAAATGCTTCTAATTGCAGCCAATTAACAAAGTCCCAGACTAGGCTGCTGTGAATAAATGGCTTTGTGCACTACTTAGGTCAGGCTCGATAGGAAGGATAATTACCATTTTATAAACCATTTTGCAAGTGCAACTTTAAATTTAGCATAATGTTTCAAGGTGTATTACTTCCACGACTGTCAAACGCATCAAATACGTATCATGATGTTCTTTAAAAGGTTCATTTTTCAAACAATGGAAAATCTTAACAGTAAGAAATTACGTTTCAGTGTAAAATCCAGATGGTGATATATTACCTTTTCATTACACTGTTTATGTCTTAGTTCAAGGATAGGAACCAAGGATTCATCCAAGTTGTTCTAGCCAATTTTACCCCTTTATTTAAAAAAAAATGTTATGAAACTATTAATCCTTCGAAAAAGTATTGCCTGCCATACACCATATAATTTTTAAAAACAGGCTAGTATTTTATTGTGTCATATCTCCAAAATAAAATCAGGGAATGCTGGATAAAGATTTCAGTGTATTTATATTATCAGTTTTGGTATTCTGTGTAGTTTTATGTTTTGCGTATGTGATGTATTCAAACTTTTTCTGGCTTCATAGACAGCAGAAAGATTCCCTAGGTTTTTTTGTTGTTGTTCTGTTTGTTTGTTTGTTTTTGTTTTTGCTTAGCAACAAATGAATGTTGACCTCTTTGATTTATAGATCTTATTACTGAATGAGAAAGCAAATACATGGCCTGAAAGAAATTAGATTGCAAGTCAGAGAAGTGGAGATGATGGGAAGTCTGACCAGGATGGTGCAGGTATCAAGGTTGCTACATGTAAATTGCAGTTGAAATCTCACTCTCAGGAGCCAAGGGATTGTGTGACAGCAACTAGAAGGCAGCAGCATGTATTAAATGAGTTTGCATATTCCTTTTTTATAGCACTAGCAAAATAATATCATTTGCTTTTGCTTCTTTAAAAATCAGTAAAGCTAATCAAATGTTCAGAAGTTGTTAACTGTGTTTCTAAATTATGGGAAAGGGCCTTCATCACCATTAATTGTTACTAGTTTCTTGGTTGTGTTTTGCAGCTCAACGGAAATTTCTACAACCACTTAGCTAGGAGCTAGATTTGCAAGCATGCCTGTGGAAAAGCAATAGCATTCACCACAAGATTTGCAAATTCAGCCCTCTGGTGTAGAGAACATGGTGCAATGGGATTATGCTACTGACTAAGGTTGTAAAGTCCTAATAATAACTGGATTGGAAATAGGTGGGATTTTTCATTTTGCAGAGTAAACAGCCCTTAAAACCTCAAGACAGTTGTCTCTGATGTCTCTTACTCACTGCCAACACAGGTTTAATTACTTTCATAACTCCTTAGCCCCAGAAACCCTCTTTACAGTTGTCTTTCTGAATTTTCCTATGGGTTTTGGATGCGTTAATGATATGCTTCCCCACATTCTAGCCCCCCACTTCTGGTATTTATGACAGGGGAGAGGAGACAACAATGTCAAATGGGTTTCATGAACAAACAGCTGTGTATGCTCTGAGGCAGATATCAGTCAAATTCCAGGGCAGATTATTCACTAAAAGACTACAAAATCACTCTCTTAATAATACAGACTCAAGAAAACAGGAAACTTACAACTTTCTAACATTCTCAATGCAAAAATCAGATTTAAGTCTTTAGACTAAACACTTCATTCAGACTGGTGTCTGAATTACATAACAGATCTTTATCTGAACTATTCATTTTTTCATCAGAAGAGTCTTTTTTCCATTTAGGAAAAAAGAAGGAGGACCAGTCACTTATGTTCATAAAATAAGTGTTTAGAACCATTCAGGGAATACAAATTTGGAGGAGAAAGAGGTGAAATAAGAAATCTAAGAAGCAATCTTTCAATTTCAGAATGTAAGATTTCTTGTCTAAATGTAGTGTTTCTCTCTAGGTCTAAGCAGGAAAATATTGCGTTCATTATTTCAGCAGATTTTTCCATTGCATCTCAAACAACTAATAATCAGTCCTGTGACTGAAAGACAACAAGTTATGAATGATATTTCTGCTACAGTCACTAGAACTGTATTAAATTTAGAAAGCTATTTTTTGCAGAATATTTAATATATATAAAAAACANTTCTTTTACAGTAACATAGACTTTAAAAATGCAGACACAGAAGTGTCCAAACTATAGACTCAAACCTCAGACTTGCAAAACATTCTATTTAGAAGATTAACTATAACTTCCATTTTGAAAAGGCTTAAATATCTCTCCTATTGAAAAATTTTTCTTTTCCTCATTCGTAAAATATATTTGCTCCTACTTTTCTCTGAAGCTCTTTGCCTTTTACTTATCTCCTGCCAATATATTTGAATGAGTTTAAATGGCAGGAACTGGTATTTAGTTTAGATAGGAAACAAGTCTCAAATATAGGTGAAATAAAGTACTATCATATGCTGTCAAATGCAGTTACAGAATCTTCATCACCAGAGGCTTCTAAGGCCACTTGAGACCACTGTCAGTCCTGAAGAGCTTAGGATCCCACTAAACTCACCATGCCCACTACTGGAGACCTGTTGCCCACTCATAGCTGTACTGATACTGAGAAGTCTTTCATGGGCACAGGAGTCCATAAATGGACTTTATTTCTAATTGTGTGTTATTACAGTGAACAAATCTGTTCTGTTTTGAGTAAAAGTGAAGTGAAGTGGTCAGAAAAACATTTTTGTTTGTAGCTGAATATTGTTGAGGTGAAGCAGATCAATTCACCGGAAGAAATTAACTTCACTGGCAACTCAAAAGATCTTTCTATCACCTTTTTGGTAGGTGTCTCTAAAGTAGCTTCTGTAGTATTTTCCATTGTCATGTTTGCACCCACCTCGAGTTAAAAAAGGTAAACACACCTTCATAACTGCAGTAAACTCCCCTTATATATGAAGGTATTGTGAATGATACCGTAATAAAACAGGCAAGGAGATAAGCAGAGCTGGATGCAGCCACAGTTTGGATGAGAAGATGGAGCTCTAAAGGCTCAATGGTTCAATGTGCAACTCAGAGCATGTACAGGCGGTGCTAATGGAGGAGTTAATCTGCCAGCCTGACAGAAATTAAAATGAGGACATGATGAACTAAAATTATTCAGTGGAAATGAAGAAAGAAAAACTTTTAACTCCCTATTTCTATCTTTTTCTTTTGGGGGCGGGGGGGGGGGGGGCGCAGGGGGGATTAAAGGTTTCTCAGTGACACATGGCAGCAGCGGTATTGGGATAAAAAAATCCTATTCCAGTGTTACGTAGCATCTGTGGAATTATAGGGCATGGCAAGTACTTGAGCAGCAATAAAAGCAGAAGGATCCTAGTGGCCATCCATCTTCCTGTACTTCTGATGAGCAGACCTGGATCCTTCTGAGAGGTGGCGACTGCAATAAAGACATACAGAGATTTCATTAAGAGGATACACCTGTCAGTGCATTAGCAAACAGAGCTGAGAGGTTGCACTCTTCTGTGATGGTGATTATTCCAAGATGAATGTCATGAAACAATTGTTACCCAGTATTTAAATGTTACATGGTATATGCTTTAGATAATATAAGAAAAAACAGATTTTTCTGGTTTTCAGCATTTATTTTTATGGAAATTAAAAGGTTAGTGGGGGACTTTTTTACTAAGACAGATTTTTTGCTAGGCAACTTCTATAGGCAACATTTTTTTTTTTTTCCAGAAGCAACATATGAATTTGCGTATCTCAATGCATCTTTTGGCTTCTTTTCTAATTAAGGATTCAGGATTATCCCTGGATGAGTACAGAAAGTTCTTGACTACTTTGAAAAATTTAAGTCTGAATTTCATTATTACTTGTTTGTAAAATGAAAAGCTGTTATTTACCGTGTTGAGACTGCACAGATTTACCTGTATAGCATTTTTAGATACAATTTGTCTGTTCAAATCTATAAACTTCTAAGTGTCAAAGCTGATGGTGGTGTTGTAAATAAGTGGCTGTTACTTTATAGATATTGCTGCTTTTCAAATATTTCTTGTAGCTCTTCTGAATTCCAAAATATTCATTAGAAGTGGGTCTGAGCGTTAGAGAAACAGTTTGATTTCTCTCATACCTATTTTGTCAGCTGCTCCCAGCATTTCCTCAGCAGCAAGGTGCCCAATAAAGCTTATAAATATATTATAAATCATGGTTCTGTCTTCAGCAAAGGATCGCTGAGTTCCTTCTTCCATCTTCCCTATACTATAGTCCCCAAAGGGGAATCTCTGATGCAATGCACTCATCCATTCCAAAAAAACCAGGATGCACTTCCATGATTTACAATAAAAAGAGTCATGCTTGACTGATTTCATATTGCTGCATCACTGCAGTGACTGCACCCAAAACAGCTAAGGAAAAAAATATACTCTGTACTCGTATCTGCAGAGATGATTTACTGTGGTCCCTTGTACATCAACACTTGATTAATGTGAACTGGAAATAGGAAAAATATTTACATTTATTCAAAGCTGGAAAGTGCTGAAATAGGATATCACAACTGATTTGCAAGAAGTGCATTGGTGATATCTTCTCTAATCTTGCAGAAGGCAAATGGGAGAAAAGCATGATTAGCTGCAAAGGGAAAAGGAACAAATGGGAGATAAGACAAAAAGTAATGAGCTGAAATTTCTGTAAAGGGGAGGTAGTGTAAAAAAAAAAAAAAACTTTCTAGTGGTCTGTTAGTTAAGCATCTGACTAAAAGTCTTATGGAAGTACTAAAATCTCAGTCACTGTAAGTCTTTAAGAAAATGCTTTAAGAAAAGATCAGCAGAACGTATTCTGAGAATATTGTAGGGGCCATCATTGCATCAGATTTGGAGCAAGTGGATGCACTGGATATCCCTCTCAAGGTCCCATCCACTCCTGTTTTCACAGGACTACTAAATGGATATTGTTCCTCCAGAGGGTACTGGGGAAGGACAGAAAAAGGCAAATGAAGAAAACAAAGACAAAAAAGGAGACAACTTCAGAAATTAGAAGAAATAAAAGATAATTATTATTAAAAAAAAAAAAAGCATTGGACTTTCCCTACACAAGTAGGCAAATGCTTGTCTTTAAAACTTTTCTAACTGGTAGCTCCAAAACAGAGAGAGATTTTTCTGCTGAATAACCCTACAATGGCAGAAAGATAAATGAAAAAGTCTACCCTTCTCTATGTTGAAAACTCTGCACATGTAATTAAAAAAAAAAGCATTGTTTTTCTTATTTTTCTCAAACCTTTCCCTCCTACTCTGCCTTTTGATGGGAGTTCAGAACAAATCCAAGCCATAACAGCAGCTGTTTTGGAAAAAGCTGAGCCCAAGGCTCCATTTTCTATTATGTAGTAGCTTCTGTTCTCTGCAGAGGATCTGCTCTCTGCAGATCTCTGACTTTTATTTGTAGTCCAGAACAAAGAGAGATGCCAAAGATCGCCTGGGGAATAGCTTCTTGTGTCTTTTCTCAGTAGTAAAAAGTCCATGAATGCAATAATACATCCACAGAATTTTAAATATAATATTACATTATATATTATATTTAACTTGGAGGAAACATTTTATCCAAATTTTAAAACCAAGAGCAGCTCTTCATTTTTACCTTCTTCATACAATTGCCTTTGTGATACAACTTCTGACTTAAGAATCCGTGAATCTATGAATACCTTAGCCAGTGAAAAATACTGTTGGAGATTCAAAAGAGATTGGAGCTTTGCTGATGTTGAATCTGCGTTTGGTTCGAGACTGCAAAAATGGAATAGATCAGACATAAAGGCATCTACTATATAATGCAACATCTGTTGATCTGTTTAGTATTCCACTAACACGCCAAATGATCCCCACTGTGCTGTACTTCCCCCATACGTAGAGCATTTCCATTAATTTTGTATCCTGCAGGCTGAAACTATATCTATACTTTTAAAATCTAAGTTAATTAAAGTGGGTACAAGGCGTTTTTAATGTTAACTTGATTTATCAACTCATACTTATGAATAGCTCTCCGTTTGAAAAAATCCTGTGAAATTAGGCTATAGTAAATGTGTATACTTAAAAAAATCTTCATCTTTAGAAACAATGAGAATGACAGAACACAGCAGAACTTAGAACAGCTGCTTATGCAAATCCAGCTAGGAAAGCAAAAGAAAACACTTTGTTTATCAGTTTGCTATTTTCAGTGCCCTAATGCAGGGTTTGATGTGGTCATTTAAATGTTTATATTCACAAGTGTTAGAAGCTTAAGTAGCTTTTAGGACATCTACTTAATGATCACTAAGGGTGCTCATTAGCGAGCTTCAAATACAACCTTCAGCTGGGCTGTTTACTTTTACTGTGAAAGAGAAAATTTGTCTGTCTGGAGGTTCAGTAAGAAAACTAACAAGATGTTTTGTGAGAAGTTACAAACCCTAGTTTCCTAGGGGTTTCTGACCATGTCGTAGTGATCCTGGTTAGCCCCTTTCTTTCCACTGCTCTCCAAGATATTCTGTACAAGGGATATCACAGAATCACAGAATGGTTTAGTTTTGCAGGGACCTCTGGAGATCATCTGGTCCAATCCCACTGCTCAAGCAGGGCCACCTACAGCAGGTTGCCCAGGACTGTGTCAAGGCGGCTTTTGAAGATCTCCAAGGAGGGAGACCCCACAACCTCTCTGGGCAACCTGCGCCAGTGCTCCATCACCTGCACCGTAAAGAAGTGTTTCCTGATGTTCAAAGGGAAACTCCTGTGTGTCAGTTTTATGCCTGCTGCTTCTTGTCCTGGCACTGGGCACCACTGAACAGAGCCTGGCTCCATCCTCTTTGTGCCCTCCCTTCAGGTGTTTACAGACATTGATGAGATCCTCTGAGCCTCCTCTTCTCCAGGCTGAACAGTCCCAGCTCTCTCAGCCTTCCCTCACAGGACAGGTGCTGCAGACCATCATCTTCTTGGCCCTTTGTTGGACTCTTTCCTGTAAACTGAGGCCTCTTTTGTACTGGGGTGCCCAGAACTGGACACAGTACTCCAGATATGGCCTCACCAATGCTGAGTAGAGTTGCAACTTTCCATGCCCTCACCTCTGCATTATAGCCCCTCTCTGGCTTAGCTGCCCTCAGGGAGGAGGCAGCACTCTTGGGCTCAGGTCAGACCAGTGCTGGTGCCAGAGCTGGTGGTCCTGGCATCCAGGCTGATGGACCACTGACTTCTCCCGCCTTTTCACTCCTGCACTGATGTGGTCTGTCCCCACTGCCTGGCAGCACATTTCACGCATGTTCTGGTTTAACCCGGCAGGCATCTAAGCACCATGCAGCCATTCACTCACCCCTGCACCCCTCCAATAAGGATGAGGGTGAGAAGTGGAAAAAAAAAAAAAAAAAGTAAAAGCTCATGGGATGAGATAAAGACAGTTTAATAGGACAGAAAAGGAAGGGATAATCATCGTCATCATCATCATTATCAAAGAATATACAAAGCAAGTGATGCACAATGAGGTTGCTCACCACCCACTGACTGATGCCCAGCCTGTTCCCAAGGACTGCCCCCCGCCCTTCCCCAGCCAAGCACTGCAGTTTATTGTTCAGCATGACACCGCATGGTATGGGTCATCTCTTTGGCCAGTCTGGGTCAGCTGTCCTGGCTGTGTCCCCTCCCAGCTCCCTGTGCACCCCCAGCCTCCTGGCTGGCAGGGCAGCATGAGAAGCTGAAAAGGCCTTGGCTCAGTGTAAGCGCTGCTCTGCAACGACTGAAACATCCATGTGTTATCAGCACTATTTTCATCAAAAATCCAAAACACAGCATTCTGTGAGCCTCTATGAAGAAAACTAACTTTATGCCAAAACCATGACAACACAGCTTTGGGGAATGCAGTTGTCTTTGAGACTATTTCTTCCTGTAAAATTTGATGGAAGTAGTTTAATGGCTTTAAACAATTTTGGTGGAGGAGTTAACAGACAGATGGACAGACTACTGCCATTAACATCACTACCTAATGCCATAAGCATCATTTTCCAAAGAAGCTATAGTAAAAGTCATTCTTAAGACAATAAAACAACAGCATCTTCTCAGCCTATTTTTAGTGAAAACTTTTTTTCATGTGAAGAATTGGCCTTGATTATAACTTAAGAAAAATTACTTAGTTAATGAACCTGCCCTAGAAGTCTGTCCAGTAACCACCAGAAATGCCTATAAAATCAGACATTACACTTGCTTTCCACTTCCAGAAATTAGTAAGGTGCTAGCTCTGATGTGATTTCCTCTTTGTTCATTTTTTTTAATGTTATAAAGATGAAAAGCTTTTTTTGTTGGTAGTGATGCTTCTGTAAAGTGGATACATAACATATTGGTCTACAACAGAAGAAAAATTCACATAATTTGTATGGATGGGCAAAAGAAGTGGTCATTGGTCTTGCTCTATGATTACTCAGGTACATAAATATATTCATTTTGTCTGTTACACACCACAGCAGTACAAATTTGTTGACCATATGTTGTGGTTTAGCCCCGGCAGGCAGCTAAGTGCCACACAGCCACTCGCTCACCCTCCCCAGGTGGGATGCGGAGAGAATCAGAAAGGTAAAAGTGCGAGAACTTATGGGTTGAGATAAAGAGAGTTTACTGGGTAAAGCAAAAGCCGCGTGTGCAAGCAAAGCAAAACAAGGAATTCTTTCGCTACTTCCCATGGGCAGGCAGGTGTTCAGCCACTGCCAGGACAGCAGGGCTCATCACGCCTAATGGTTTCTTGGGAAGACAAACGCCATCACTCTCCACGCCCCCCCTTCCTCCTTCTTTACCCCAGCTTTTATGGCTGAGCATGACGTCATATGGTGTGGAATATCCCTTTGGTCAGTCTGGGCCACCTGCCCTGGCTATATCTCCTCCCAGCTCCTTGTGCACCCCCAGCCTCCTCGCTGGCAGGGCAGCACAAGAAGCAAAAAGTCCTTGGCTCTATGTAAACACTGCTCTGCAACAACCAAAAACTTCACCACTATTTTCATCAAAAATCCAAAACACAGCATTGTGTGAGCCTCTATGAAGAAAATTAACTCTATCCCAGCCAAAATCATGACATAATACTTCCTTATTATTTGTTTGGTTTATATAACTCTATGCTCTGAGGAGGTTAGTGATTGTCCTTGTAGTAACAGTTTCTTTTCACTTCAATAATATATTCTGTCTGTGGATTGTATATGCAACTGGAAGATCTTAATTTGCAGTGCAGTTTCATTTATAAATAACAATCAACTGCAGAACGGCATTTCATTTCTTTTTCAGGGATTTTATTAATACTTCTCCTCAAAGAAGAACACTAAATATTGGTTTTGAAAATCATGGCTACTTCAGTGAAAGTAATTCCCTCAAGGTATATTAGTTATCCATGAGTACCTGAATACATCATCTAACTCTGTTCTTTCTGCTCATATTTACACGGTAGGGACCCATACAAAGATAAGGGAAAAACTGCTCTACTTCCCATATAGTGTTTGTATGATTCCTAACATACATGTATTTTTATGGTTTCCAAGTATGCCAGCAGAAATCATTACAAAATTACCAAAGAGAAACAGCAAGATTTCATAGCGCGGACTCGGCTGAGGTTTTAATTCCTCACCTCCACAGCATTGCTACTGACTGAGGTGAAAAGATTTCTAACTCCCTCAATTCCTCTCTTGCTGCTTGAGTCTATATTATCTTGTTTGCTTTCTAGCAGAGGGGCTATTTGTTTCAGGACATTAAATGTTTTGGCCCCCACCCTAGCTGTTTCCTGAAGGTAGCAGTACCATATGATAAAAAGGGGAGGAATCACAGCTAAAGGCATCAAGGCAAGGCTCTTAGATTCCACCCCCATCCTGCCACACACAGAGGAACCTTGTGTATTTCAATCTGATATAATCTGAAATCGTCTGATTCCTTCGTGATCTCTGAGAATTCTAGATTCTGTAAGGAAGTCATAAAGCTTTATAAAAGGAAAAAATATACAATGTAATGCTCTGTTTATTTAATATATTGTATTTTCCTTGACCCCTTTGATAATTTTATTTCAAACACTTCAACTGCCACTCATAGGCAAAAATCTCCTTCTTACTTTGGAGTATATAGTTATAGACTATAACTGGGGATTGTTACTACTTAATTTGTGAGGGCAAATAATTTGTGTTGGAAGTATCAGACCAAAGTTTGAATTTAGGACTTCCGACACATGGTTCATAGTAGGTACAGAAAGACACCATGTATTCAGCTGAACAGTTATTTAATTGGATGCTGTTAGATTAGAAGACAGTTCTGAGAATGCACATCTGTTCACATTATTAGATGATATACACTGATTGTTTACTGTATCTGTCTCTCTCTCAGTAATAAGACATTGTTCCTTTTTTGTTTATTTGTAATTAAAAAATAAAAGATAATAAAATGTAAATTTTATGTAAAATAAAATGCAAAATAGGAAATGAGACTGCAATCACGGCACTAAAACGCACATGATAAACAAGGATTTTTCTTGCAACAACTTCCCAAATAAACAGAATATAATAAGGTTAAATTTTGAAATTGTTTCTTGAATTGCCTGGAAGCTGTGTTATTACACTGCAGCAGAATACAAAAGATGAAAGGCACATCACTAGTAAATGATCCATCCTCTCTGTGTTCTTCAGAAAATGTTCCAGCATTTCAATGATTGCTTTGTTTGTAAAAGTTAGACTAGATAGATAGGCCCTATCGTCTTTTCATAAACTGCAGGGTTTTATTGTGCCTTTTTTCTGATTGTCCTTTTTGATTAATTGCTTCTCTTTTCTTGTTCACCATGAGCCCATTGTTTAAATATCCTTAGTTCTGATGCACATAAATCAGTGGAAGTCCCAGACCACTACGGGAGCACTTACATTTTCAATTAGCTTCCACATTTAACAGCTGCTGTTAACAGTATCTGCAACAACTTCTCACACCAAATAGAATGCTTAGCTTTATGACAGCGTTTACAACTCCACTGCAAAATAATTCAAAGGTTTGAATCACATTTTACTCTGTGATTGCACAGGCACAACCAAGTGTGTACTTGAAACCATAATGGATTCACCCACATTTTGTGAACTCAGAGCTATGGACAGGGTGTGGAGGGCACCACACAAAAACACGTAGAGTTTATTGGATGTGTTTTGCATATTGGTAGGACAAAGTCATCATTCAGCAACAACGTGATCAGATTCTGTTGCAGGCAAAAGTTTCAGGCCCAGTTCGTAATGACTACCTCACAGGGCATTTAGCAATTTTATGTTGTCAATCTATAAAAACAGATTTTGTCTGCTGTTGATGATTTGCTCTTACTGGACTCATTAGCACTGACTAAACAGATGTTTGAAACTTCATATCCAATCAATTTATCAATTATTAATTAGGTGTAATAAAATAAAGTAGTGGAAACCACTAAGTATATGCAGGAGAGCAGAGAGAGAAATCTAACAAGAAATCAGAAGTGATGTCATAACAAACAAAATTTGAAAATTTCTAGTGCCATTTGATTGCATAATTTCAGAATGTGTGCTAGCCACTGTATTTTTAAGCTCTTACAGCAGCTTCTTTTAAATGTGGTCTCCCCCTTTTCTTTTTGACATCAGCTGAATCTGCTTGATCTGTGGTCTCTGGAAAGCATGAAAGCATGGCCTTTTCTTCTTAGATGGACAAGACTCTAAGATACAAGGGTGATTCAATATTGAGGTTGCCAAGGCTGTTCTCAGAGTCATGTCTAGCAGATTTTACCCCTTTGTAAAAGTTTTTACAACCCTGTTTTGCGGGTTGTTAAGTACCTTAAGTGAGCAGCTGCACAGAGCCACACTCAAGCAAGGACTTCACAGCACTACATGAGTATATAAATCTCTGGGGCCACGGACATAGTCAGCCAAACAGCCAGATCAATTACGTGCCACAGTGCTGGTAATGACATTTTCAATGGGATCAGCTCAATATTAACCCTTGATGGCCCATTCTGTTTTGTCTGTTGAATTTTTATTTTTATTTTTATTTTACTACTATTATTTTTTTAATATGTGACTACTTGGGACATCATCTTTCCAGTTATTCAGTCTCCATTCTGCTTTGGACTATAATGTAAATTCAGGACAGCTATTGAATAGATCTTACTTATATTGGAAAAATGTACTTTAACTTTTATGCTCACTGTGTATCTGGTTCTTAAGCTAAGAAAATTCTTAGATCATTCTTTGATTTAGTTTTCTTTCCAGATGTTATCAGCTACTGCTGTGGTTTTCAATAATGGATAGTTCATAGATTGTTTCTAGGCAATATGCCTGTAAAAATGATTCAGACAAATAAAGTTAACTCAAGCCTAATTCATAGGCCTGAGTTAGCTATATAAGACTCTGCACATCCATTTGTAAAATATATAGTGGTCCTTAAATTTAGGAAAGTTGCAAACCACTCACCTACTGCATCCCAGCATTATCTTTTGTGCTTCGTTGTTGTTGTTGTTTTGTTTTTTGTTTGTTTGTTTGTTTTGTTTTGTTAGGTGTTTCTTGCTTGTTGTTTGTTTTTGTTTACATTGTTTTTGTTTTTTTGTTTTGTTTCTTTTCTTACTCTGTACTACTAACAGGGAATTGGGAGGACTGCAAAACCTAACACTATGTATGGAAGAATCTTGAATTCAAGTACATATAGCAAGCATTGGTTTCTACATGACTGAAGAGGGTGCCATATGAATCCTACTGTCTCTACTTACAAGTAGATGTAGATCTACATCAAATCTTTAACTGAAGGGACATTTTTCAAAGCCAATTCAGATGCAAAAATCTGACAAAAGCAACCATTTATAGGAAAATTCAGCACTTAAGCTTTTGATTACCCATCAAAGCTCTTTTCATGCTTTGCATCTGAACTATGGGCAAAGTCAGACCTGTGTCAATCTACAGTGATTTCTAATTGGTTCAAGCTCTTTTCTCTGAATGAGGGGCATGAGTGCACATAAGGGAAGTGCACACACATTATAGCCTAGAAGATGCATATTTACTTACTTAATAATTTCAACAGCAAAACAGTATTTCTCATTTTAAATTTTAGAAATATGCAATTAACACATGATTTAAGAGAATTACTACTGCTGTGTATTTTATATAGTATGTGGTGGAGAGGAAGGATGCTATTTCGAAGATGCACAAGAAGAAAGTTATAGAAACTCTGATTTAAGATCTAAGCAGAAAATTACAGGTTGCCCTAGAATATTTTCAAAATCTATGTTCAGTATCTAGGGACTGTACTGAATGAGTATATAAGCTATTACCAATACCATAATGATATTTGCTTTCAGAATGAAGACTTAGAGAAATTCAAGCTTGATTCCTAGTAATAGAATCATAGAATGACTTGAGGTAGAAGGGACCTTAAAGATCATCTAGTTCCAACCCCACTGCAGGGATGCCTTCCACTAGGTGAGGTTGCTCAAAGTCCCATCCAACCTGGTCTTGAACTCTTAAGCATCTGAAGTCTGGCAAGATGACTCAAGGCAGAGCCAACTCTCTTAGCGGTGTCCAACTACTTCAATTCTCTCTGGAAATGCTTTGAGATTTAATTGATTCTAGCCCTATAGGGTGGCTGCACTGAGTTTGCATTCGCACTTGCTAAGATGCAAAATTGGATCTTGCATGATGGTGGCTAGATGGAGAAATTTAACACAGCATGACAACTTAGCAAAGCGTGTTTCCATTACTTCTCCTTAACTTGA
The DNA here is from genome assembly GCA_013399475.1 of Chauna torquata. Lineage (NCBI taxonomy): Eukaryota > Metazoa > Chordata > Aves > Anseriformes > Anhimidae > Chauna > Chauna torquata. Next base: position 175,180 of record VXAL01017290.1, read on the forward strand.
GAATGGAACAATCTAAGCAACCAAAGCTAAACAAACAGAAGTAGAGGACTTCAAGGTTGTCCCCAACTCCTCAGATGAGGTTTCTCTTATTCCTTTTCCCGAAGTATCATCTTCATCAATGGGATGAGATGAGTAATTTAAATTAGGATATCTATCTAGGAAAGCTCCATGTGATGATCCCACATCAGCTGAGCACCTCTCTGGGGCCAAACAGATAGCATAAAACACCCTAGTCTTCTTATGAATGAGGTGCAGATATATCAAGAAACTGTGTGGACAGTTTTGTGCAAACTTAATGTTTATCCTTTCCCAATTGCCATAGAATTGTAGAGTTATTTAGGTTGGAAAAGACCCAAAATATTGTCAAGTCCAACCATCACCTAACACTACCAAGCCCACCACTAAATCATGTCCTTAAGTGCCATGTGCACAGATCTCTTAAATACCTCCAGGGATGGCGACTCCACCACTTTGCTGGGAAGCCTGTTCCGATGCCTAGCCACTCTTTCTGTGAAGAAATTCTTTCTGATATCTAATTTAAACCTCCTCTGGTGCAACTTGAGGCTATTTCCTTGTGTCCTATCACTTGTCACCTGGGAAAAGAGACCAACACCCACCTTTCTACAGCCTCCTTTCAGTTAGTTGTAGAGAACAATGTGGTCTCCCCTCAGCCTCCTTTTCTTCAAAATAAACAGCCCCAATTCCCTCATCTGCTCCTCTTAAATCTTGTTTTCCAGTCCCTTCACCAGCTTCACTGCTGTTCACTGGATGCGTTCCAGCAACTCAGTATCTTTCTTGTAGTGAGGGGCCCAAAAGTGAACACAGTACTTGAGGTGCAGTTTCATCAGTACACAGTACAGAGGGACAATCACTTCCCTGGTCCTGCTGGTCATGCTATTTCTGATGCAGGCCAGGATGCCTTTGGCCTTCTTGGCCACCTGAGCACACTGCTGGCTCATGTTCAGCCGGCTGTTGACCAGCACCCCCAGGTCTTTTTCTGCCAACCAACTTTCCAGCCACTCTTCCTCAAGCCTATATCATTGCATTGGGTAGTTATCACCCAAGTGTAGTACCTGGCATTTGGCCTTGTGGAATGCCATACAATTGGATGTGGCCCATTGATCCAGCCTATCCAGATCCATCTGTAGAGCCTTCCTACCCTCAAGCAGATCAACACTTCCACCCAACTTGATGTCATCTGCAAACTTACTGAGGGTGCACTCAATTCCCTCATCAAGATCATTGATAAATATGTTAAACAAAACTGGCCCCAATACTGAGCCCTGGAGAACACCACTTGTGACCGGCCACCAACCAGATTTAACTCCTTTCACACCAACATTTTGGGCCCAACTGTCCAACCAGATTTTTAGCCAGAGAGCCATACATCTGTCCAAGCTCTGAGCAGCAAGTTTCTCTAGGAGAACGCCATGCAAAACAGTATCAAATGCCTTGCTGAAGTCCCAGTAAATGACATCCACAGCATTTCCCTCATCCACTAAGCCCGCTTGGGTGGTGTTGTCATAGAAGGAGATCAGGTTAGTCAGGCAGGACCTGCTTTTCATAAACCCATGCTGATGAGATCTGATCACCCGGTTGTCCTGTACATATTGTGTGATGATAGTCCAGATGATCTGCTCCATTGCCTTCCCTAGCACCAAGGTCAGACTGACAGGCCTGTAATTCCCCAGATCCTCATTCCTGCCCTTCTTGTAGACAGACATCACATATGCTGGGATCTCCCCAGTTAGTCAGGACTGCTGATAAACTATTGAAAGTGGCTTGGTGAGAACTTCTGCCAACTCCTTTGTTACTGTTGCCTGGATTCTGTATGTGGTAATGGCCCTGCACCTCATATCCATGTCTTTTGTTATGGATTTGGACAATACAATCTTCTATCAAGCCCAGTATATTCTGGCTCTGATATTTTGTTCCTTGTTTTTGTGCCTCTTCAGTGTTCCTGAGAGCTTCCAGCACTGAGTTAGGACTTAACATGTGTGTTACTGTTCCTGTTTTATAGACAGTGATGAAGCATATAAATACACAGAGAAAAGCACAATAAAACACTACAGATTGCCAATAATTTGCCATGTAATTGGATGACGCTAGGGAGAATGGAGTCTTGGAGATTAACTGAAGTGAATAAACAAACGTGAATGTTTCTGTATAAAATAATTTAAGAAGGACAGAAATCTTCATCTACTGTCAGCTGGTTTGCTGTTAGCTGACTCTTAGAGCTGCCATTAAAACCAGAATGTTCCCTGCAAAATGCAGTTACCCAATATCTTTTTTTTTTCCTGTCTTCAACATGCTTTTTGTATATGCAGACAAGTCATTAAAATCTACTTGTTTCAGCACTGCTTTATGTGAGCAAAAAGGTAATTTGTCCATCTCTGTAAGGTGTAGAGGAATCCTCTTGTCTTCATACCTTTCTCAGTCACATTTTAAGTATAGAAGAGGCAAAATTAATTCTGAAAATGCCATAGGCTGCCTCTTGTGAAAGCTCTTCTACTGTTATGCTACTCTTTGTTACAATTAATGAGTCTTTGGAGTAGTCCAGTGAAGGGGAGAACATACAGTGAATATGCAGAAAATTTATAATTCTCAATTTAGTTGGAAAGTCCTTTCTCTCTTTTTTTTACAGCTTCCCTTCTGCCCCATAAAACTTCATAAAATATGAGCTGCTAGTAAGCATTTTTCTCTTATTCATATCTCTGTTTCATTCAGTTGGTCCAATATCCTTCCCAGCACAAGAATAAGCTCCTTTGCTGAAGTCAAGATTCAGACATGCCATTCCCATTAGGCTTTGTCCTAACAACAGTCTTCTTCAAGTCCCTGCATGTTTTCATTTTTCTCTGGGTAGAAAGGCAAGCGAGGTCCTGTGCTTCTTAGTCATAAATAGACCACTGATTAAGCATCCTTTGCCACCTGTAGCATATACCAAGATCAGACAGACTGCATGACCAGGCTGTTGGGTACCAGCACTGTAGCTGCATTTCCTTTGTTGGGAGTTATTGCTTTAATTCTCTAATGTCATTACATCCACCCATCACCTCTGCCATTTCAGAGATGAATTTCTTGCCTTTATTTACTCTAGTGAGTCACAGCACCTTGATACACCTGGGCCAAGTGAAAGTTATTTTTCAGACAGACCATTGCAATCCACATATGCAATGACTTAATAATAGCTTCCCTTCTCTCTTTTTTTTTTTTTTTCCCCCCCTGACATTGCTAGGTATTCTGACTAAAAAACTGTTTTTTATGGGTGTTATATCAAGCCTGTCACAGGTATGTTAGTAGTTCCATAGCAAGGAAACAGAAACCTAATCCATTCATAGCTCTATATTCTGCATATATATTTCAGTGCAAGACTGACATATCATGACTAAACCTCAATGAACTTTGGATATGTATCTCACACCTGTAAGAAGTATGGGTTTACACAAACTACCTCCTCAATAAAACATAAAATTGAGCAGTACTACAGCAGGTATTAGAAACATTAAATATCGTATTATTGATGTCACTATTTAGAAATACTGCAGCTAGGGACCTACAGTACCACGCACTGGATAGAGAACTTGTGTCTTTTGTTATTAGAGAGCAGATGATTTTCTAGGTGAGGTCAGTACTGCTTTCAGCTGACCTGAGGCTTGTCTAAATGACAGATAATGTTACCAAAGAGATTGGAGGCTTGATAATCTCAGGTTTCCAGATGTCAGCACAGAGAAGTGATGAGTGTCAGTGGTTGACAACTCCCTCCTCTGTGGGAGAGGAAATGTGTCTTTAGAAAATGCTTTGTTCTTTTTAATCATGGTTTTAAGTGACAGCAGTCCAGGTCTGAATTTAATATATTGTAAAATACATCAGTTTAACAACATTACTTTCTTCTTTCATTGAACTGTTGATCCTTATGGCTCCCAGGGACTAACAGCATCAGCTAGAGTGCCAGATAGATGCAGATGAGAATTAAACAGTCTTCCAGATGCAGCTCTGTCAAAGGAACTCAGTCGTGGCCTGACACACTTCAGTTATTTTATTTCCAGAATTCTTCTGCAAAAATTACTTTCTGAACCAGTGGGTTTAGAGAGTACCTATATATCTATATAGCCTAAAAATATCACTGCCTTTCCCATGTGATATTAATAATCTAATCATATGAAAGACAAGGGTTCTATTTTTTGCTACTGGAATTTCACATCAAAGTAATATTCTGAAAACATTATTTCTGCTTTGGTAGGAATTATATATCTCACTAAGGCTCGTAAAATTATCTAAATGAAATTCCTAAACTATGTAACTTAGCTGAACTCACTTTTTTTTTTTTCAGTTTCAGTGATGTTTTACCATTATTCCAATCAGTACCACTAAAATACATGGGTTCAAATCCTAGACGCCACTCACAGTTAAACTTAGTAATGTCAGGACAGACTAAATAAATATAAGTTCAATAATAGTGTATTTCAGTTCTGACAGCTCCTCCAGTCCTCCTTATAGTTTTGATTTAGCTTAGGTGTTGGAAATAGAAAAGCAAACAAATAAACAAACAAAACATTTAATAGGAGAACCATTTGTGCAGATGGTTTTTAACTGATTATTGTATTAAGTGCAGTAATAGTGCCACCAGGTGGCACCTTAAGTCAATCACACATTTATTGGAAATATCTCAAATTTAAAACATTAAAAGTTGAGGCTATAGAGCTGAGTTGTGACAGAAAAAAAAAAAAAAAAACAGAAATAATCAATATTATAAAATCATAGAAAGGATTATGCAGAAGGATCTATGTAGTCTATGAATTCCTGTAAATTCCTTGGCTATGTTTCTCCTCCATACCTAATTTTAGAGATGTTCTTGCTTCCCTCCCTTGTACCAAGAGACAAGATTTTGTGCAAACTTGGCTTTTGACCATTTCTGACACAGCCATGAATCTTGTTCCTCCAATTCCTACTTACTGACTAATGAAAATTATTATTAGGACTGGTCAGTCTTTAGCTAACCATGCCATAAAATCCATATATTCACTTCGGCCTTCTTTGCCCACGTAAGTGTCTTTGAAAGGTGTACACAACTTTATTCCTCTGGTATTCAGAAACCTTCTCCTTGCCAGTCAGTATTTGTGCAGATTCTGTAGGTACCCCTTTTTTTTTTTTTCCCTCCCTCATTGCCTACATTGCACTTTAGTATAACCTTTATGGATTTGTAGAGAACTATAAAGTTCCCTTTCAGCCCTCTTTTTGAAAAGTTAAGAAGACTATATCCATTAGTCTGCTCTCATTAGGTAGACTCCATCATCACCTAACCACTGTAAAAGATGATATGTGGCCTTGAAGATACCTGCTGTATCTTATGTAATATATATTGCTAAAATTCAGTATGATATGGACAGGCTTACATCTATGTTTATTCAGAAAATCTGTTACATAAAAGTTCCATTCTTTCCTTTGGAGCAAGAACTTATTTATAATATCCTTTTAACTTATTAATACTATGGAGCAGAGGAAATATTGTGTTGGGAGGAAGATAGTGTTGACATTGAACTTAACACATAAATTGGTGATTGTATATAGATAGCATCTTGGCACATTTTGCTTTTGCTCTGCTGCATGGTGCTACGGCTCTGTAATCAGTAACAGCCATGTCTGTGATTCACTTGGTCTCTTCTAGTAATCAGTGCAGTGAGAAGGCTATATTCAGCAAGAAGGCTGCTGCAGTGTCTGCGTATTCAGTCACTGCAGATTTTACGCTGCTCCACAGCAATTTGTTCCCAAAATGTATTTGGGCCAAGTATTTCTGCAATTCATAAAACATTGGAACTTGTCACTGTTTTCAAGATTAATGCCTATGGAATACAGCATAGCCAGGGAGCAACGGTGAAGCTGAACTCTAGGCTGCTGTGCAGTGCTCTGAACGCAGCTGAGTAGAGCCCCTCCATCTTTGCTATTGTATCATAAGTCAAGGAAGTGAGAGGCAAATTGAGTTACAGCCAAGAACACACTTCCATCTGGTTTCAAGACTAACAGATAGTGGGAATAAAAGCCACTGTAAGAGCTAAATTCAGAACTACTCTAATGGCTCCATTTTCCAGATTAGCTCATGACCTAGGAGAGTGGGATGGTAAACAAAAGAACAAATCTAAACTTGCTCTGCATTTAAAATATGTGTTTGTTTTGCTGACCTATCATGTGGTGGTGGAATAGAAAGGAAGGTAGGCTTAAGAAAGCTGTGTTGCAGTTAGTACTTTTTCTACCAATTCTTATAATTCTGACATTCACTGTTGTCATTAATTCAGCAGACACAATAAATCGTGAGGTTAATTGCAGCAGCTAATACAATACAAAAAGATGCAATACAAACAGCAGAAACCATAATGAACATTTCACTTAACAAGCCCTCGGACATTTTGAGGAGTAAAAAAGATGTTTTGCAGGTTGTGAGGATGACAGCTGGATGAATAGTGCAGTCATTGCTTTTAATTAAGGGTAGTACGGTTCACTTCCATTAATAAATCACACCTTAAAATGAATTATTACTATTATTTTCCAGGACTGGAGCACAAGATATTGCTGTTGTTTTACAGCAGGTATAAAGCCAGATTAAAATCATTTAGCATAGAAGTACTATTTGAGCAGTTAAATCTTACAAAACACAAACCAGAGTAATAAAAGACAGATTGTGTAAATATAATAGTGCCTGTGTGTATTTCTGAAGTGTTTTCAAATTACAAGAGTCAGTAATTTGACTGTGTTGTTCGAAGAGATGAAAACCCCAGTCCTGCACCTCCTTTCTGGTGACACTAGCTGGTGGCACTGCTGCCTGACTGGTCCGACTGAAAATAAACCAAAACAAAAGGAAATAGTTTTGCAAATTCTATATCAGATGATTTTTAACTATAGTTTAAAATATATAATGAAGAATATAGTTCTAATTATTATAATAGCATACCTAAAACACACATATGTTTTCTTATTGCCACATTAACTCACCCTAAATCTTTCCTTATTTATTTCCTTCCCTTCCCAATATGGATGAAAAGTATGCCCATGCTATTTAAGTTAGGAAATTCTATAGGATTGAAAGTTGACATTTTTCAAAAGTCATTGAAAGTAAATTTTTAATACAATTTTACACCTTCTCTGGTTTTGTTTTGTTTTGTTTTTAATCTTGTTTTTTTTTTTTCATTCAAATTTCTATTTTTGGAATAAAATTTAACATCAAATTTAACTTGAAATTTTAGACATCTTTCTTTCAGAGGGAACTTTGGAGGAGAAAGTATCATTACCTGGAACCTTACTTGTAAAAAATAAAGTAGCATGGCATTCAACTATCATTGCCAATACTGTTATTGATTTTACCTCTGTCTTCCTGGGATTAAGATCTCAGGGCCAAATGGGGCTGAAAAGCAAGCTGACATCACTTCTGAAATACAGAAAATTTGTAGGAAATGAGAAAAAAAAGATTCCCAAGTCTACAGCTGTTTCACAGAGCTGTTGATATAGGGCAGAAACTCATCAAGGGTTTTCATATGGTAACATATCTTGTACTTTAATACGAGAACTGTTTTTTTTTTTTCTAAGAATATATTTATGATCTGTAGCACGAGATCTTTAAATTCCAAAATACATGATATGTTTAACAGTTTAATACCTCATTTGAAGAAATTTTCAATAGGATATTTGGTACCATGTTGTACCAGTTGTTTACTGATATGCTGAAAGAATTTATTGACAGTGTATTTTGTCCAGAAAAAATCACTTAGCAAAGAAATACATTAGATGAATCCAGCATCAGGACAATCATTAGCCTGGATTCCATTTTCTTCCAGTAACCACTTAAATCTTTATCTTCCACTCTTATCTTGCACTCTGCTTTAGTAAGCTTTGCTTCAAAATTTTGCTTGAAATATTCTGCTGTATTGAAGCCAGACTTAAAGACCAGATAATTACTCAAATCATATTTTTCTCTCTCTTAAGAATTTTTTTTGTTTAACATTCTATCATTACAACAGTCCAATCATATTATACCACCCAATCAGATATTTTATTAAAAAGCTGAACTACCAACCCTGCAGTTTCATGTTAATTTTTCCCAGTATTTTTTTTTTTTTGCTTTCTTCTGAGTGTATTGTAACAACAGCTTCTACTTCCTTTTAATATTCAGCACTCAGATATATTTCAAGATCAATTTTTCAGATGAGATGTTTTCTTCTGTTGTTCTTTTTTCTTAATCTCTTTACATAATCATAAATTCTCTCTCTACTTCTGTATTAAGGTAGTTGATGTCAAATAGAAGTTTAAATAATGAATATTTTTTCCTGTACATCCAATTACAGGGTGGGGGTGGAGAGCAGTTTACATTGATGAGAGTTGAAGGAATGATGTAGTACCGTGGAACAAGATAGAAACAGAAGTTAGGCACTGTAAATGTCTTATATGTTGTACTGTATTACATTATGAGAAACTGTTATTAAGAGTACTGAAATTAACACTTTTTAGAAAAAGCTAATAATAAGGATACAA
>VXAL01017290.1:183744-212645 GCA_013399475.1 Chauna torquata
ATACTGAAATAAAAACAGCTCTCAAAACTCCAAAATACTAATCATCCACACCTTAAGGAACCAATGGCCTCGACCATACATACAACTAATCGAATGGAAACACTAATTCAGAAACACCTTGACAAAATAAATAAATAAATAAATAAATAAATAGATCACATGTAAACCATATGCCTGTACTTCAATGCTGAGTTACACGATACTTTTTTGAAGAAGGTCCATGAGCATAGAGATTNCAGTTTACATTGATGAGAGTTGAAGGAATGATGTAGTACCGTGGAACAAGATAGAAACAGAAGTTAGGCACTGTAAATGTCTTATATGTTGTACTGTATTACATTATGAGAAACTGTTATTAAGAGTACTGAAATTAACACTTTTTAGAAAAAGCTAATAATAAGGATACAATTGCAAACTTTGAAATTCCAGTTATTGTATGTTGTAATACAATATATAAATAATTATTATTCCTGCAATATTCATTTTTATAAATAGCACAGTGAATACTGAAATAAAAACAGCTCTCAAAACTCCAAAATACTAATCATCCACACCTTAAGGAACCAATGGCCTCGACCATACATACAACTAATCGAATGGAAACACTAATTCAGAAACACCTTGACAAAATAAATAAATAAATAAATAAATAAATAGATCACATGTAAACCATATGCCTGTACTTCAATGCTGAGTTACACGATACTTTTTTGAAGAAGGTCCATGAGCATAGAGATTGTGAGCCATTTACTCTGGTTTTAGTGTTTCTGTTTCTAGCAGTCTAAAAGCATACTGCAGTCAATGACTTCACTGCATTGTTGCTTGAATGCTTTTCTCATGTTTTTACTGTTTCTTCCTTTCTTGTGGTTTTATAGTGATTCACTCTGAGGATTCAATACCTATTATTCATTAATACTTAAAATAGCTTCTATTAAGAGGAAGACTTGGAGAAGCCAGTTAGGTTTTGATTTTGTCATTGTTGGTGAAAAATAATAGATTCTTTAACGGATTTTTTTAGTCTTTCATTTAATAGACACACTGATGCAGCATTCATAAAGTTGTAAAATTCCATAAAATATATCCTTTTAGTATTTGTAAAAGAATTTTAATTCTCCTCTCTTCCAGTATTCGAACAAAACTGTTTCTTTGTGTTTGTAGTCTTATGTATGATAGTGGTGTCCCTGTTTACTTCATGTAACTACCTTCATACTAGTTTTGCCAAGAAACTTGACAGAGACTTCCTCATCCCCATGCTGTGTAGTGTGGACATTTTCCAGGATGACTACTCACATGCAAGAGATTGAAATTCAAAGTGTAAGATTATTTGTGAAGTCATTGATGTTTGTGGAAATCAACCATTTCTTGAATTGCTTCTTTCATAGGATGGAGTTTCAGCATGGGATCTGCTTATCAGTTTCACAGTTGGCGAGTATTTGTGATCGTCTGTGCACTACCCTGTGTCTCTTCTGTGGTAGCCCTCACCTTTATGCCAGAAAGTCCACGATTCTTGCTAGAGGTATAACTTTCAAAATGGTTGTTAGGTTTCAGTTAAAATTATTTCTGTGTTTGCATCATAACATCTGTATAACAACCATTAAAATTGTTCACTGATTATCTGAATATATGTTTTGTTTAAATGCTTTCATCCAACATTTAGGTTGGAAAACATGATGAAGCTTGGATGATACTCAAGCAAATTCATGACACAAACATGAGAGCTCGGGGTCAGCCTGAGAAAGTCTTCACAGTGAGTATTACAGTTAAAGCTAAGCACTTAGCACATCAGCAAGCTTGCTGACTGGTGAGGTCTTGAGTTCTTAAGCAATCAATATTATTACTCTGCATGACAAAACAAATCATTAGCGCTATAAATATCTAAATATAAAAACCGAATTCCTACTGAAATTGTTACATATTTGGCAGATTTTAAGATACCAACCTTTGGCCAGCACATTCTTGAGCACACAAACCCATAGTGTGATAATTTTTTCTGTTGCATAGGGATAATTAATGGACTCCAGCTGTAATTTTTATTAAGTAAGTTTACTTCACCCTTAATAATAACTGTAAGCACAACTAGAAGTCCAAATTAGATGATGTTTTGTCTTCAAAGCTTTTGAAATGATTTTTCATTTTTATTGGCTAAAATAATCATTTTTAAAAAAATATTTTCATTTCTTTGAAATATTGATTTTACAGATATTTAATTTTCTCAGGATATCTTGCAAGCTAAACTGCATCTTTTTGTTGACTTGCAGTTCTAATGATAAGGCCATATTAAAAATATTGATGGGTTATTTCTATTTGGAGAAGAAATTGTCTGTTCAGCTGTGGGTCTTTTATATACTGTCTTCTTTATTTATAAAGAATATGGTGGTTTTTTTTTGTTTTTTTTTTTTCTCCCTGAGTACAGTAGGATCCATCTGCAGAAGGCATTTTCTTGCTTTGAAATCCAGTCTCTCTTTCCAGCTTGTTTTGTGCCATTGGAATGCTGATACTCTACTCCCTCTCAGAAGCATGTATGGGAGTTTATTCCTCTTCCAGGGGCTTTCTTCTTGCATTAATGAACATATAAATCAATTACAAATCCTCTAGCTTCTGCATTTGCTGGCAGTCTGAGGAATGACCATCTGACCGTATAATTTTATTCCATTGAGACTTACAATTTATTGCCTTGGATGTATTTTCCATTGCCTACATTTAACTTTTTCACAAAGAAGCTGAAGAACTCTTATATTCAACCTGAAGGAAAGCTGGTTAGCATAGCTATCTTGTTCGAGCTACTTTTACCGATACACCAGTGACCTAGCCCTAATACTATCCAACCTAACATTATATCATTTTTTTTTTTGTTTCATTTATGAGTAAAGGGATTTGCCTGAGCTGCTGAACTCTGAGCAAGATCTCTGAGCTCTTTGCTCTGAGCTGCTTTCAGAAGTATTCTTGCTCCCTGTCACCTTTTGTTCTTCTTCTGCCAGTGCGGATATTCGTTGATTCACTGCACAGTAAGCTATAGCATAGATCCTATCCACCTACAGTATTAGTTTAGGCACAGGTAAGAATATAGAAATGTGCTTGGGCAAAAGATATAAGAAATGATCAACAGTAGTCTCACATTAGCTTGACATAATCACATCCTAATACACTCATGTAGGAAAAAAAACAAAGCATGTGTTTGTTGTGATCTAACAAGCCTTTGTCTCTGTGGTTGTTAAAAGGTGACACTGAACCATGTTTAACTCAGCAGTTTATTTATAGATATTTTTGTTAACTCATCACTCATAAATAAGGCATGACATGACCGTTTTGGGATTTTTGCCAGTTTCTACCATGAGCATTGAGAAAAAGCGATATTGAGGAGATGAAGAATTAGAAGTAGTGCGGTGTATGTCAAAGTTACACATTAACAGAAGTCCTTACACTCCCTAATGTGAGCTTGTGGTAATATGATTAGAAAATGCATCGTCTCCTCATTGGACAATATTAACACTTTATCTTACTAAGCCCACGATGAGAAGAACTTCTGCATAATCTGTTTAGGACATCCTTTTACTCTCTCTCTGGCATTTAAACTGCAACTGGATACTGTAACATTTTGTCTCAGTAGTTTTTTTACCTAGCTCCCCTAAGCCCCATGGCTTCGGCCTGTTTCTGCCAGTATCATTCTATGATTTAAGTGTTAATATTTTCCTCTGCTTTTTGTCATTAGTTACACCAAACAGATACACTTTGATCATATATTTTCTACTTCTACAGCTGATGTAACTTTTTGTCTATTATTGCTATAGTTTTAGTGTGCTTTTATTTGCTATATTTCCTAATTATATTGATATAATCTTTTCCTAGAAACTTTCTTCACAAGTCATATTTATTCTTCTTACTTATTTTATTGAGGATTTTATCTTCAAATCTTTAGAATAGAAAAGGCATCAGTTGATGAACAGTTGGTTTAAGAGTTAGAAGCTCCAAATTGGATGTATTCTAGTAACAGACTGTGGAATTTATGGAAGTGGTGGCTCTAAATACTTTTGGAAATGTCTCCTGACAGCAGAGTTCATATAAGTTAATAATATCTTCTATTATGTGACTGGCCTTGTTGAACATTTATATATATGCTTAATTACCTTCCTGGGTCCTTAAAATCAGTTGGTTTAAAGACTAAAGTTTAAAAAAAAAATCTTTCTGTCACTAAAACCAAAATTCTCTCCACTCTTTCATTGGTATGTATTAAAAATCTTTTTTATTATTATTTTTTTGTAAATATTTTCCTCTGCAGCATGTCTTGATTTTGTAAAGTTTTCAGCATTGTGTATTTCTATCCATTACTATTGAACNATTATTATTATTATTATACACTGACAGCTAAATTTGCATGGTCCAGATGGACCGTTATCCTGATTCAACAGGACCTTTGTTATGTTAAGGGACCATCAAAGCCATGGGCTTTTTGTCCCCAGTCACATGCAGTGGTCCTGGGCATACATGATTCCCGCAACCTCCACAGTTCCAAACAAGTTGGGTGGCCAGGAGTGTGAAAAGGCTGCAGCTCAGCCAACAGTTGTGGTGCTTGCTCATATAGCATGATTCGAAAGGCATGCCCTTTCCAGTCAGAGGTGCAGCATGAGAATATGTGACGATGTCTGTATGTGCAAGGTCCTAAATAATCTTTAGGACTCAACTCCAAATCTCAACTCAGTTTTTTGCATAACGTGTTTCATAAAAACATTTTAAGAAAAGTGTAAAATAAAATGGAATGATGCAGACAGGATTGTTGCTGTTGGAAGAGGCATGATGAGAATGTTACAAGCTTTTGATATAACCATGGTTTTGCAAGCTTTAGTATTTCAGAAATGAAGGCAGTTACACCTAAAACCATTTAGTGGGCTTTGGTTTTTTTCTGTTAATGTGACTGTCCTGGACCAGGCTGCTGGTCCTTCTTAAACACGGTATATCTATAAAAGCAGTGGGCTGAAAACTAGAACCGTGCCATCAATACTGCTCTTCCCTTATTCCCTGTAGTCCACTCTGATACATCTGTGGGTGGTTGTGTGCTCATTTTTTTAAGAAGGAACAGGAGCTGTTGCTACTTTCATAGTCGCATACAAACAGCAACCAAACATTGAAGACCCACTCTGTTGCTTTCTCCTTCTCTAAAAAAGACATGGAGAGTTCCCAGTCTAATGCTGCAGGAAATAAGAACAGCAACAAAAAAAATTGCTATTCAACTATTAATTCTTGACACTGACATTTCAAATGCTTCTGCTGTCATTACTGTATCTTTAATCAATAGACTTTCAATGATGTGGTGATGGCAAGTCAGAAAAAACTTGATAGAAAACTGGACATCTTTAACTGAGGGTTTAAATAATGTTTTATCCTTTGTGGCATTAGAGATAGCTACAGCAACACTACAGCAAAACCTGACAGTAACAGTTTGTTTCATTCAGAGGAAATGGATTTCCTCTATGGTTTGAAAGTAGAGCTTTGCCAATACAATGCCTCCATAATGAACTTTGTTATTAAAGTGTGTATGTTCCTTCATGGTTCTAAAACACCCCTAATCTAGATACAGGTTTAATACCTGTTCATTTTTAGTTTACGGGGCTTATTAAAGCCTTCCAATACGCTGTGATATGCGTTTGAATGCGTCAAGGAAATACAAATATCTATTGTTCTGTTTTTATTTCTAGGTTAACAGAATCAAAACACCAAAGCAGATAGATGAGCTCATAGAAATAGAGAGTGATACAGGAACTTGGTACAGGAGGTGTTTTGTTAGAATTCGCACAGAGCTATATGGTGTAAGTAACAACATCTCTGTTTTTTCTGCAATTACCTTTTTTTTTTCAATTAACATTTGTTAATGGGATGGATTTATTGAGGTCATGATGGTGATAACTGCAATTCTACTTCTACCATGCAACAGGAAGATTCAAGAACCAGTGTAAGATCCTAGTCTCCTGAGCCAGAAGAGGCACAGGTGAATTACAGGTGTTGGTTTCAACTTCTGAGGAGAAAAATGTTGGATTGGACTTTACATGAGCAATGCCTGACAGTTACACAGCCATATGCCCAAGCACCACAATACAATCTGTATTGTGAATGCATATTAATATCTACCTTTGTAAAGAGGTGACACATGCTGAGATTAAAAATTATCAGCAGAAACTTGAGGTGGCCACTTTGCCTAGACATGGTAAAGTCATGAATAACTTGTGTAAGTGAATGTCAATAAAACTTTTATAAGGCATTGAATTTGCATGTATTTTTATTACATGTCAGATGTTTTAACAGAAAACTACTTTAGGGATATTTGAAAGAGATTAATGCAAGTTCACTGGGACTGTGCTCCACATCTTTATCTACTTTTTTGTAAAACTAAAATTATGCATTACCTTTGAACTGTGCAAGGAAAAATGAGAGAAGTCTTATAAATAAAATAAAAATAAAAATGTCAAAGAGCTTTTCACAGCTGATAAAAATCTGACACCTTAAAGCATTGCAGAGCTACAACAAACTGTTGCAAAGTAAGTTTTGTCACATAGTTCCAATCAAAATTGCTTTGCTTGGAAAAATGACAATTTCTTATGAAAAACAAAACAAAACAGAAAGTGTCTGCTTTTAAACTATGTGCCCCAAAATGGAGTAGCTGAGTATGGAAATGTTATGTTTTGGCTTTGTTGCTACAGCAGCTTTAAAGGAATTGGAGCTTGGTTGTTTCACATCCATGTTATTTCACTGGACTAGCCCCTGGGCCAGAGTGTCTTCCCTGTTGCATTATGTATGCTAAAAACTCCCAGGACAGACTGCCTCTTGTCTTCAAAAGGAGGAGATGAGAGAGAGAGAAAGAGAGAGAGGAAAGCACCATTCTCAGTCAGCTCTGTTGTAGTGTCTCTGACCTGGGGCTAGTCCCAGCTTTTCCTCATATAGTTAAAGTAGCGATTTCTGTCTGTGCTAGATTATGACAGATCATACTCCATGTGAGTCCCTGTTGAACTACAGAATATGATTTGTCTAAACTTAAAGACGTATAGTACCGGGAAATGAGAAGGAAATATGTCTGAGAAAGTCTTTAGTTGGTTTATTTCAGATAGTGAAAAGAAGCTGCCTAGGCAATAGGACAGTTTTAGGTAGTCAGAGTACTCATGAATTAATGGACACACATAAAAGAAACCAGAAAAGCACAGAATGGGCACAATGCGGTTATAGCCAGAGGTTAACATACCTGTATCAGAAGTATAGCTATTAGCTCTGTATCAAGGAGATGACCTGCTCTCTCTCTCTCTCTGATTCCCTGAAGAAGCAAGCAAATCAGAATCAAAAACCTTGTATTATTTAACAAAACTATTCAAAATACAATTTAAAATAAATGTATTTCCTAATGATTTTCAGATTTGGTTGACTTTCATGAGATGTTTCAACTACCCAGTGAAGGATAATACCATCAAACTTACAGCTGTATGGTTCACCCTATCTTTTGGGTAAGAGTAGTTGAGATCCTAAACCATTTCTGACGGACATGACAGACACAAGAATCATCTGCATGCAAATCTGTGTCACTATGATTACCATTTCTGTTTGGAAAGGTTTTATTCATTATCCTTCCACAAAATGTTGTATTTATTGTTTAGTCTGTTCTTGGTTACAATCCTGACTCAGAAAATGTCTGGTTCAGAAAACTGGCATCTTCTGGTGTCTGGATCTTCCGGTATTTTTGTACTGGCAATCAGCAAATAGAGAGGAACTGTGCTTGCCTCAACATTTTAAAAATATGAACTTGGTGCTCTTTCTGCCCTAACTTGAAAAGAAACTCATATTCTAAACATGGAGTCTACAGGTTAGGTTTCATTTATACATTGTTTAGTAAGTGTTAGTCTACCTCTTTGTATCTAAAGGCAAAGTTCAAAGCAGGCACTAGAAAAGATTTCTTCTTTGCATCGCCCATGGTCTGCAATCTGTGAAGAGCTCCATTCTTCACATCTGGGTGCCACAGGCCTTCCCAGCGTCCCTCAGGGCAGGGCCCACTGTTTGGACCCCTTCTCCTGGCCACCACTCAGCCAGGGATGGGGACGGAGATGGGTGCAGGGACGGGGATGGGAACAGGCACAGGCCAAGACATGGGGCCCATGGCCAGGCAAGACAGGGCAGTGGAGAGCTGAAGACTGGTACTGTGGTCTTGCTGTGGCAGGCCCCAGGGCATGACTGAGCATTTTCTGTTTTTCACAGCTACTACGGCTTATCTGTCTGGTTTCCTGATGTCATTAAACATCTGCAATCAGATGAGTATGCATCCCGAGTGAAACATTTCCGCAATGAGGAGGTTTCACATTTCGTCTTCAACTTTACACTGGAAAACCAGATTCACAGCAATGGAGAATACATCAATGACAGGTTCAGAGATGTCCTAATTTCCTGATGGGCCTGAAATAAATAAATGCATGTGTTCAAGCAAGTCCTAACAACCTAATATTTTCCCGTTAACTAATAATGGATAGTTTGTTTTTGTTGTTGTTGTTGTTGTTTGGTATGGTTTTTGTTTTGTTTGTTTGTTTGTTTTTCCATGGGAATTTGTTTCTGTACTCAATTTCCTATGACTCAATCTTGAATAGTGCCCTCGTGCATGAGGAGAAGTGGACCTGTGTGTGTCCTGGTGGCCTCAGTGCTGGATCGCTCATGCAAACACTGCTTCCCTGCCCTCCTGAAAAACAGACTGAAAAGCAGACCGAAAAGTCCAAGTTAACAGTCTCTCCTTCCACAGTGGTTCAAAGGTTTTGAGACCCAACATGTGTGCCGTAACATTGCAGGCAGGTTGGGAAGGATATTCTTTCATCTCTGTGGCCAATTTTTTCTTCTATTGATTTAAGACACTTCAGTGAAAATGTGAGGCATTGAGAAGATAGGATCTTGGCACAGGAAAATAAAAGTTAAATGCTACTGAAAGACAACAAAAAAGCATAAACAGCTCTAAAATGGGAAACAACACTTTGGCAATGTCTTTCATGTTTTTTTAACTGAATGTGTACGTATTGAGGCTGTAGACTTTTACATATAACTAAACATAGGGAAAAACTAAACACAGCTGTTTTGTCTAGTTTCTCTGACGAGATATAGTGAGCAACCATCTGAATGGTCCCCTGAATAACATGGTGATAAGTAATTATTATTTCCATAAGAATATATATAACTAAGTGAATAAAATCAATGATTTTGGTAATACAGGTCTTTTTTCATATAGAATAACTTGAGCTTTGACACAGTTAGTTTATGCATTGCAGACAAAAATGAGCAGTTATGTCATTTTTAAACTATCTATTGCTTCCCAGTTCAGCTTCTTTCCAGGAGACAGATGTTCTTCTAAAAGCAAAGAACCACTTACTGTCAGTAAGTTTTAGATATTTTGTACTCTGTCAAATAAGATGTTATCAATCTGAATTGAAAATTATTGTAAAACACTGAATCTAACATTAATCTACTCCAAAATACCTTCAAATGTGCAAATTCAATAGGCCTCTGACAGTTGTTTGAGAATCACAATATATTTTCTGCAGTAATATGAACTCTTTTGGTATGCTTCCTCGGCAAATGTTTCAGTACTCCATTCACCTCTAATTTCTGCTTCCTTCGTGTTTTTTCTTAACTGGAAGATACATCAATAGTTCACTTTTTACTTCTTTACATTTCTGCTGGGTTTGAATTCAAATCGCTGCAATACAGTTTTTAATATAGTCACAATATATTTCTTGTTCAAAGGTGAAAAGTGCATCAGGAGAATTTAGGATATGTAGTTTGTCTTTTCTATTAGAACTGACTAATATAATTGCAAAATGTTCTCTGTTCTCCTCTGAAATTAAGCTACTTTTTAAAATGGAAAGTGTTGTATGATAAATGATAATGAGTTGACACTGAACACCAGCCAGATTTTAATCAGACTCTGTCACAAATGAGAAATGATATAGTAACTAAAGCTAATGGGCTGACAACACCATTTTTTTTCTGACCAATACAGAAAAAGAATTCATTAGCTCGTGGTTCTTTTCTTGTGTTAATCATAATTAGCTTTTGCTCTACTTTCTCATACAGATGTAGTTCCAACAACTATTGCTGAGAGTGTTATCCCTACTATTTAAAATGTAGCATATTTTGTGTGTTGCTATTCCTACTATTAGTTTTGTATAATAAAATGTTTAGCAAATCACACTAGATTTAATTAGAGTAGAGCCAGATCTGGGTTTGGAAGGCTTTGCCATTTTAACAGTTCTAACTGGCATGTAACAATTAAAGCACTACTTTTCAAAGCATTGCCACTTTGGATATAGTCTGTTGTCAAAACTGCCCTTCTTTAGTTGCAGTTTTTTCCAGACCCTCATGTGAAATAAAGTACATCACAAAAATTATGTTTTATTACTACATGTATCTTTTTGATGTTGTTGTTGTTGTTAGCATGATATTAGTGCATTACAGCATAGTGGAAAAGCCTTACAGTATCGTTTTAGCCTGGTAATGTTGAGGTAGAAGGTTACTGCTAGTAATATACTTTGTCCTTAACTTTTTCCATGGATGTCTTGATTGACAGCCACGATCCAAGACCTAGGAGATAAATAAAGGTCAGTAGAAGTAAGGATGTTCAGAAATAGGAAAAGCTACTGGCAATTCATTTGTGCACATTTTTTGCACACAATAATTGCAATTGCATCCGTAGACACACGGCTAGCAAACCCATCCTTCCAGTTAGATACCTAGCTGTATAACTACCAAAGTAATTGTTGTGATAATGGTAAACCAGTTTGTAAAATTATTTTTAAAAACTTGAACCTGTACATTTTGTATTTGAGCCTGACAGAGTGCCCAGTGTGTTCATAGAGACAAATAAAGGTTCATGCAAAAATTCTTTCTTTCCAGCTTGTTGGTACCAGCAGGTGCTTGTTTGTTCCAAGAGACTGGGTTTCTGGAGCCTGAGCTCCCAATTTATGACTGTAATGTCAAATTATGAGTACTGTGATTTTACAAGGCTATTCCACGGATATCATGACATTGTTTTTGGTTGATGATCAAAGACAAGTAATAGCTAAAATATTCTCATAGAAATAGTATAATTGGTTATGGCTAGCAGCTATGGACAACTGTGTGTCTTATTAGTGCTTTTTCTGAGAGAGAGTATTCCAGAATCAGCTAATCATTAATCATTTCTCCAGAATGTCTTTAAGCACTCATTGTTGCTGGGGTTGAGGTTTTTAGAAAGATACTATGTAATACAGGATATCAGGTGTAGCTGCATCAGCTTGAGCTGTTGCTGTTTCTAATCTGTGAAAGTAAACTGACAAAAATTATTTTTATTTTGCAGGTTTATTATGATGAAGTTTAAATCAGTAATATTTGAAGATTCCCTTTTTAAGAACTGTGTGTTTGAAGACATCACTTCACTGAACACATACTTCAGGAACTGTACTTTTGTGAATACCACCTTCTACAACACAGGTATTACACGAAAAACCCTGAGTATCCATTGTTCAGCTGCATGTTCTCGTCTGACTCTTGTGAACTGATTATAGCTTCTGCATTTCTAATACGGCATAGAGGAAGCCTTCTTCTAGGGAACACAAAGCTATAAAATCACCAGGCCTCAATAATACCAGAAAAGAGAAAGGATTATACCTCCATTTGAGATACTGCAGGCCTAATATTGACTCAGATAATAAACCTTTCTTTCATTTTAATCATCCCTAAAGAGATTCAGTCTGGAGATGAGAAACTGGTTGCTTCAATTAGCTGTATTTCAATTTGGTCTAAATGGGTCTTGTGAAATACTATTTTATTCTGCTTACTGTGGCATGGAAGGTGAGTTCAGGGTTCATGCTACCTCATTTATAATCATTCCCAATCTATAAAGTATTCTACCAAAAATAGGAATGTATGTTTTCACATGTTTAAGCTGAGGACTTTTTTTTTTTTTTAATACAATATAAGCTAAGCCTGTGTCCAGAGAGGTGCAGCACTTTTTATTGCTTTCCTGTAACTCCAGTAATCATACTAGTAACAGAGCTAAGCTTCAAAACAAGCAATGCCCAACTTTCTTTGTCTGGAAGAAAGATATTCCTGAGTAAGGATTTTAAGGCTGATGAGAGGAAATAGAAATAGAGGGAAAGTATAAGGAGAGATCTCTAAAATGTTATCTGAAGTAGAATTGCCTGAACTGTTGCATGTAGTAACTCATCCACATTCTTGTTCAATAATGAATGCATGAAAATGTCTCCAGTGTCAAGATACACTGTTGCCAATCTGATATCAGCTCCTAGCAAGATCTCACTTATAACTTTCAAAGTGATTAATTAGATGCGGAACTATAAAAAATGGAAGTCAGAAATATCTGTGATTATTTGCACTTTAGTTAGAAATATTAGAACAGACACTGAGTTTGCAGAGCTCACAATTGGTGGAAAAGTTTCATAAAAAAACAGCTAATTGGATCTCTAAACACTGTGGCAGATGCATTTTGTAGCACCTTTTTAGAGACTAGAACTGAGCTGAAGACTGCTTGCAGTCCGCTCAGAAATGAGAATGAGTTTAATCTGAATTCTGTGTGAATATTTACCTTTAAGAAAAAGTAAAACTAAGCATGATCAGAAGCCTCATCTGAAACTCTCTCTGGTATGGAAATCACAGGTCTGACACTGAGCAAGACTGAGGAAAAATGGCAATGCTGTCTGATAAAAAGTTGCAGAAATCCAATACTTTTTATGCAAGGCCAGCCTCGTATGAGAGGTCTGAACCAAATACAGTCCAAATAGAGCTGAAATATGTTAATGTAACTTGCCTAAATGAAGGTCTTTTTTGCTCTTTATTATGACCTTTGCATATATTTCTGTTAAGACAAAAGACTGTCAAAACTAACAGCAGTAACAAGTGCCATTTTATGAAGCAGTAAAAGCTTCTAGTTGTCATTAAGGTTGTCTAAACTTGAAATGTTTTTTAATCAAAAGCTGCACATGGAGTCAACAGTTCGCTGAAGTCTTTCTTTTTCTTCTTTCCACAGATCTTGAGCAATATAAATTTGTTGCCAGCGATTTTATAAATTGCACATTTTTCCACATCAGGACAGGATGCCAAATTTCTTTTGATGATGACTATAGCGCCTACTGGATTTACTTTGTTAATTTTCTGGGAACTTTGGCAGTGTTACCAGGGAACATTGTGTCTGCTCTTCTGATGGATAGAATTGGACGTTTAACAATGCTAGGTATGGACTTCACTTTAAAACAGGAAAAAGCCCAAAACCTAAAGCTGTTTTAGTGAAATAACATTTTCTCTTTTTAAAGGATTTGATTCACAGCGATGCAAAAAATTCTTTCTACAGATATTTGGTTTATGTAGCATTCCAAGTGCCATTTCAAAAAGCTCCTAATTTAGAAAGTCTAAGAAAAAAGGGGTCTACAACCAGTTCTGCTACGCCACATTCTCAGTCATTGCATATTTCCACACTGATACTAAAAAACAGTAGTTTAGGCATTTGGGATGAAATCTGGAAGAGTGCTGACCATTGGTCTGTCTTTGCTCCAGCTGAAATGAAAGAGGATGTGTGCAGGTGATCCTCAGCTATTGGAGCAGCTTCTAGAAATAGTCAGCAGTTCTTTGCCTGCTATCTATTTTGCAAAGTAACACAGCTGAAAGATGTCTACTGTGGATTATCTGCAACGACAAATCTGTTTTCATTTTACTTAAATAACTATATAGTGGTTCGTTATGTTCATTCTCTAGGAAACTATCTCTATATAAACACAATTCCTACAAAGTGTTCTTATTACTACAATATACAAATGAGTTTCATGTAATTCAGAAGATGATGATCAAGGAAGCATAGGAGTGTTTCTCCCTAGGCAGCTTATTTGGGGAGTTTCATAGACGGTTCCAGCTTAATGCTTTATGGTATATTCATAAAAGCTATAAAGGAGTTAGATTTTTTCCCTGAGCCACTTCTATCATTTGTCTGCCTGACTTATCAAAGGATATCTCTTTATTTTTTAACTCAAGTATATGGGTCAGTTATTTTAATACACTGTGTGAATAGGAATGTTAGACAGAACAAACAAAAATCATTCTTTTAAGTACAGCTCCACTTAGCATTCATTTCGTCTGTCCTGTACATAGGTGGTTCAATGGTTCTTTCTGGCATAAGCTGTTTTTTCCTGTGGTTTGGGACCAGTGAATCCATGATGATAGGTATGTTGTGCCTCTACAACGGTCTCACCATCTCAGCCTGGAACTCTCTTGATGTCATTACTGTGGAGTTGTACCCTACAGACAGAAGGTATGTGTGGATACATCTCTATTAACCTTTCTGACTCTATGTAACAGCAGATATGGTAAATAGAAATGGTTAAGGATGAGCTTTACAGTGATAGTGGTGTTTTGGGTGTGCCAAACTCACAGTTTGTCTTAAGAATAGCATGGGAGAAAAAAAGGATTTTTTTAAGCTATTGTGTATGTCTTTCACATCAAATGTCAACTAAACAGAAAAATACTACAAATGTTGTTTCATATGAAGAAGGATGGTCTAACTGCTGCTCTCATTTAAAACATTGATAATAAGCACTATTTCTGAAAACAGTAACAGAATATTTTTGGATTTTCCCCTAGTGCAGCTAGCTATGAATGCAGTATTTGGTCCAAAATAGAAATATTGTTGCATTTGTCTGTTGGTGGTGAAATGGTGGGCATGAGAATAAAAATAACTCTCATGAGCTCAATAGCATCTGCTAAAAAAAAAAATCGTGGGCTTGGACCATCAGCCTGCAACAAGTTTGTATGCAGGATCACTAGGAGTTTGCACATACTCATCATTAAGCAGATACATGAATGTCTCAAACATTGCTCCTAACCCTTCAAAGCTCTTGCAAAAATGCTCAAGTTTTGATGTCCTGCAAGCACCACTGTTAGGAGACATTTTTTCCTCTAATGTTGAGATACGGGATACTTGCTAATGCTGACCTTATGCTACTGAATGGACTGAAAGAAGAACTGAGAATCTTATGCAGGAGTATGCCAATGGTAAAATCATAAAAGCCACAATGTATTGAATAGACTGGGATCTTTGTTCTATTTTTTTCCTTGAAAAAAATTAGATGTAAAAATGCCCAGTTTTCTGCCGAAGGATGGAGTGTCTCCTATCTTATCACAATGCTATTTCTTATGCCAGACAGTAGAAGTTTCAAATATGGTGAAAAAAATTCTCAGAAGTTTATAAATGCTCGATAACTTGCTGGCAAGTCTACAGATGCAACTAACTTTGGTACTCTATATTAGGAGAGAAAGACTGTAGACTGATTGAGTATGTTTTCTTTACATTTACATTTTTAAAAATATGTGCTTCTGTACAGAATAAATTGTTGTGGTTATATCCATTGTTGTGGTTATATCAAAATAACCACACTAAGCTACTCATGAATCCAAAGCACTAAGCTTTAATTACTACTGATTTTATTATACCTCAGGAAATCTCTCTTCTGGCAAGAATTCTTCCATCAGCCAAATATTATGATATAATTCTAATAAATATCCTTTACGAATAGTTATTTTGTTGGTGTTCCTGAATGTAGTAGGCACAAACATTTCCTTAAAATGAGTAAAGAGAAATAATTGGAAAACCCACTGGTACTAACAAAAGAAAAAATAATCATCATTACTTAGAATGATTAAAAGTATGGTACTGATACTTGTTTTAGGATATCTGTATTTGTAGCTAATAATTGTTTTTAATAGTTTCTGCTAGCTAGGAGATTATAATAAATTTTTCCCTATTTTCTTTTTTTAAAAGTTTTTGTGTGCAGTAATAGCTATATGGAACCCAAATTCAAAAATCTACTTGCAGCCAAGTTGTTGGGGTATTTTTTAGGTGAAATCTGCCTGGTTCAGGAAAAACTTTATTGACATATACTGAAGATGAGTTTTCCAAAAGTTCTAGTTCCATCACAGGCATTTTTTGCCCGTTGGGATTACAAGGAAATGAGCAATTCTGGAGGCCTGTTCTCACCCATGATTTTTAAGACTGGGGCAAAGATGCTTACTGCGTCACTATTTTACTATTCAAGTACGTATTTTTTCCTTACTCCCAACCAGTGAAAAGACCACAAACCAGCAGCAAATTGCAGCTGGAGTCTAGGCTGGAAGAAAAGTGTGTGGATGAAGGCCAGTTCATGCTATGTGTGCAATACACATGCACAGGAGATCAGGCTGGGCAGCCCCTCCTTTTCCTCCCACACAACTCCCCTTGGAAACCAGCCAATTGCCAAACTGCTGGGGCTTTGCCAGTGTCATGCAGGGTAATACAAAAGGTGTTTCATAAATCGTACTCCAGGTCATTTATGCAAGATTGTACTGGTTTTATGCCAGGAAGGGGTGTGGCAAGCAAACTGGAAATATGTGGTGTATGTGATACACAGGACACATTTCGGTTTCCTCTTCATCAACTGCCCACATGGCAGAGTTAAGCTTTCTCCAAAATCTTAACAGATTTGGGTTCCATATGCATTCAAAATCACCTCATATCTATATTTATTTTACAATATAATGCCTGGATTTGAGGTAATTCAGTAGTTTGTCCTAAATTCTTGATAAGTACAAAGCTGGTGATGGGACTAGAAAATAAGACTAATGAGGAGCAGCGGATGGAACTGGAGTAGTTTAGTCTGGAGAAAAGGAGGCTGAGGGGAGACCTCAGTGCTGTCTACAACTACCTGAAAGGAGGTTGCAGCAAGGAGGCTGTTGATGTCTTTTCTCAGGTGACAAGAGATAAGATGCGAGGAAATGACCTCAAGTTGCACCAGGAGAGGTGTAGATTGGACATTAGGAAGAATTTCTTCACAGAGAAGAGGGTTCCAAGCATTGGAACAGGCTTGCAGGGAAGTGTTGGAATCCACATCCCTGGAGGTGTTTAAGAGATGGTACTGAGACATGGTTTAGTGATTGGACTTGCTAGGTCACACTGATTGCTGGACTTGATGATCTTGAAGGTCTTTTCCAATCTAGATGGTTCTATGATTCTGTATTTTATGCCATTGTAGCATAACCTTTGCCTGCATGTTCTTACAAAACCTGAGCTGATTTGCAGAACTGCTATAATAAAAGATGTTAAATAAAAGATGTTAGAGACTGTATACAAGTCAAGTGGTTTTCAGGCAGATGAAGAAGTTGCATTAGAAGATAGAACATAAGTTGCAAATCCTAGTCATGGGTAGGTTTCACTCTTCCAGATAAAACACTTGGTAGTAACGAATAATCATTATATAATATTATTTAGTCTGTTATTTACTTTTCAATATGCAGACTTTAAAGGACACCAGTAATGAGTAGCTATAAATAAGCTAATTTCTAATAAGCAAGTAATCCCTAATAAGCAAGCAGCTCCGCAATACAAAAAAAAAAGAAAAAAAGAAAGCTTGTATTATCTCATCTTTTGTCTTATTTTATCCTGTCATTTGTCTTATCTTCTTAATGGCCTATGCTGTTCTGGATTGCTCAACAGTCAGCAGGTTCTGAAGAGTCTTTGGTTGGCTGTGGCCCTCTTGAGAGCCAAAGCAAGTTATTCTATATCTCTGAAAGCTCTGCTCTGAAGGAGAATTAATAATCTTTTTTGAACATTTCAGGGTGTTCTTAGAGTGATTTTCTACTCTCGTAAACTTTTTGTATTTTCAGAGCACTTCTTTGGAAGGACGTGATGCAGAAATTAAGGCACTGAGGAAAATGGTAGTGCTGTTAAAAATGATGTTAGGTGTCTGATTTGTCACTTGTGGGACAAAGAGCATTTTAGAAGAGGGAATGGGCTCAAAATATAGTTTCCGCTGCAGCTGTAAGTGCTCAGCGCTTCAGCAACACAAACCTGAAGGTGCTAAGCTGAGCAGCCAGAAAATGTGAAATGCATACTTAATGATTATTCAGTTAGCTGAAGTGACTTCCTAGCATCATATAGAAATTCTGTAGTGGGAATGGGTATTGTATCCTTTCTCCTGTCAGCAATTCAACTACCTTAACCATGAGACTGCTTTTTCATCTTATAGTCCCCAGCCCAGCAGTGTACCTTCTAACTTCTGCAATGTATGAGGGAAACCAAGTTTCCTTCACTACATGGTGTTTTATCCCTCAATCTGTCTTTGTTCTGTACACTGGCAGAGTGATGTGGAAAAAAAATATTGTAAGATGAGGTAATTACAGATTGTGTTGTGTGTGCCTAAGGGGCTTGAAATAACATTGCATAATTTTTTAGCTATGCCGGTAATACAAATATGAACAGAATAGAGTTTAAAATCTCTGAAAAACAGTATAATTTAGGAGATTTTATGACTTCAAAATGCAATTGTTACATTCGCATAAATGTTAAGTGTCTTCTTGTGACCTAACTTGGGAAGCACCAACTTTGTAAGCCAAGACTCTTGTCAAGACTCTTGTTGAGGAATGGATACAACAAACAAGCCAAACCTAAACAGAAATTGGGATCCTTGTGTCTCCCCCAGAGTAAATCAAGGTCAGATTGCATCAGATAACCAACAGTTCATCAGTTTTGCTAAGGCTGCCAAACATCAGGGTTTGAATCACAGCAAGGAATATTTAGAATTCAAGGTGTGCTATAAAATGATTTCATCCTGTCTGGCCTTTTTTAATATCTTTGAAAGAAGTTCATAAGGGTTTGGTCAGAATTAAGAATTAAGTCACCTATCTTCAGTTCATTATATTTATCTTCTTCTTTTCTTGAACCCTGAGAATCTATCCCCAGAGGAATAAATCCTAGTCACAGGATATCTGAAGTCCAACATTTTAATGCTGTGGCTGTCGGAAGAGAAGTTTTCTAGTCATCTGAGTCATAACAGCAGTCATCAACCTACAGCAGACTTCCTGACAGCTATTTTCTACTGCCATCCTGTGGATGTGGTTCAACTGCACTTTGCTGAAATTGCATGCTTGTGTTTTCAAGGCATGAAATGCCGCACCTATGCAGTTCCTTAAGCAAGTCTAAGGCAGGAAGGCACATTCCCTGGTTTTACTTGCACACTGAATGCTGTAACTGGTGAGGCTGTGATCTGCATCTGTGTACTTATTTTTTAAAGGATTTGAAAATGGCTGGACATTAGAAAATTGTCCATAACACATCCAGAAACTCATTGTTTTCATAGCATTTGCATGTTATCAACCCCCACAGAAATGGTATTCAGAGTCTTTTGTGAAGTGCTGGGTAGGTTTAGCACTAGCTCTGGCAAGAGAGATATCAAATGTCGTTGTTACACATTCAGTAGTACTCCACTGCAGGAAAAAAAGATTATGAGGTGCTCCATAAGCAATGGAAAAATGGGCCCAAACTATTTTATTTAGGTATACAAGCACTTGGTCTAAGAAGGAGCGTATGTCGCAACTAGGAAACAAGCTCTTTTAATCTAAAGGCTTGGATAATCCCTCTATTTTTAACCATTTGGATTCTTGCCATTTGTTATGTGAGGCTTGGGTGAAAGGAAGCTCAGTGTTTTTCTTTGTCACAAGTTTCCCAGCACCAGAAGTAAAATACATTTGGCAAAATTCTTTTTCTTTAACACTCAGCTTTCTATCAGACCTGACAGTTTTATAGGACTTAAAATTTTTTCCTATTAATACTAAAATATGTAACTTTTTTTAGAGGCAAGTCCAAATTGATTCACCAGCATTGTCTTACTGATGTACCCGAAGGATTTATTGACATTCTGTAACTGAACAAGGGGTTATTGCTACCGACTCTCTTGACTAGTAATGAAGATTGCAGACAGAGTCAAAAAGATATTCTTGTGCCAGTGCCTCGCCCAGTAACTGATCAACACAGCATAGATTGGTGTATTTAGTAATGGCCATATGTCTTTGTATTTTTTCATTTAAGTAATTTGTGATCCTGAGATGACACATCACAGATCTTTGATCATTTGCAGACTTTCTGTAAGCTAGCACTTTCCCAAAAAAACTGAAGCAAAGGTTGCATTAGTACTGCAACAGAAAACTCTGCTCTCATATGTCTGCGTAGTGCAGCATATGTATTGCATGACTATTTTTACCTCCCTGGATTCAGCAGAATGAATTATGAAGGCATTTATAAACCTTTAAGTCTGGATTTGCCATCCCTATAGCTTGACAGTTAAGTCAATTATTTCTTTCTTAGTATTAGTGCACAGCAAATCATGTTCAAACACAGTACTAAAATTGAAGAAAATAAAGGCAGAAGGTTGAACAGTGATACAGGTCTCAACGACTGTGTAAGTAAACATTTTACTTAAGTCTGTAAAAATCTTGCTGTTCTTGCCACGGTAAATGACCAGGCAAAATGATGTGCATATTTTAAGCAAAAGGACAGTCCTGAGAACTGCTTAAAGATCAACAGACTGAACCTCTACTGGCTTTTTCAGGACAGCCAAGAGCAATAAAAATGGGCCTACTTTATCTTACTCTTCTTTTTATATAATTTAATAATATTAATGAGATTAGATTAATTAACACCCCTTACAGTTGGAAAATTTGAATAAATCCATTTTACAAAGCAGAACTGGATTTTCAGTGCCAACTAATTACCTTAATTTTGCTTAGACACAAGAGAGAGAATTCCAACCACTCCAGCCAGTAAGTCAGCTTCACTGGGGGCCCAACTTAAATGTCTCTACACTAACGCACATAGCATGGGGAATAAACAAGAGGACTTAGAGATATATGCATGCCTGCAGGGCTATGACTTCATTGGCATATGGAGACATGGTGGGATGGCTCCCATGACTGGAGTGTTGTAATGGAAGGATACAGGCATTTTAGGAAGGACAGGCAGCGGAGAGAGGGAGGGGGTGTCGCCCTCTGTGTCGATGACCAGCTGGAGTGCATGGAGCTAGGCCTGGGGATGGATGAGGAGCTAAGAGAGAGCTTATGGATCAGGGTTAAAGAGAAGGCAGGGACAGGTGACATTATAGTGGATATCTGTTACAGGACACCTGAGCAGGAAGACTTAGCAGATGAGGCCCTTTATAGACAGGTAGGAGCAGCTTTGTGTTCACAAGGCCTGGCCCTCATGGGCGACTTCAACCGTCCCAATATCTGTTGGAGGGACAGCACAGCAGGGCATAAGCAATCCAGGAGGTTCCTGGAATGCATTGATGATAAATTCCTTCTCCTAGTGACAGAGGAGCCAACAGCGAGAGGAGCTATGCTGGTCCTTGTTCTCACCAACAAGGAGGGTCTGGTGGGGACCGTGAAGCTCAGGCGCAACCTTGGCTGCAGTGACCATGAAACGGTGGACTTCAAGATCCTCAGGGCATTGAGAAGGGCACACAGCAAGCTTGCTACCCTGGACTTCGGGAGAGCAGACCTTGGCCTCTTCAGGGATCTGCTTGGTAGAATATTGTAGGACAAAGCCCTGGGGTGATGAGCAGCCCAAGAAAGCTGGTTAATATTCAAGGGTCACGTCCTCCAAGCTCAGGAGCGATGCATCCCAACAAAAGGGAAGTCAGGCAAAAACAGCAGGAGGCCTGCATGGATGAACAAATTGCTCCTGGCCAAACTCAAGCAGAAAAAGTACACCTACAGAGGGTGGAAGCAAGGACAGGTTAGCCTGGGAGGAATACAGAGAAGTCGTCTGAGCAGCCCAGGATCAGGTTAGGAAAGCTAAAGCCCTGTTAGAATTAAATTTGGCCAGGAACATCAAGGGCAACAAGAAAGGCTTCTATAGGTACATCAGTGATAAAAGGAAGAAGAGGGAAATTGTGGGCCCTCTCCGGACGGAAACAGGAGACCTGGTTACCTGGGATATGAAGAAAGCTGAGGTAGTCAAAGACTTTTTTGTCTCAGTCTTCACTTGCAAGTAGTCCAGCCACATGGCCCAAGTCCCAGAAGGCGAAGGCAAAGGCAGGGACTGGGAGAATGAAGAACTGCCCACTGTAGGAGAAGATCAGGTTCAAGACCATCTAAGGAACTTGAAGGTGCACAAGTCCATGGAACTTGATAAGATGCGTCCGTGGGTCCTGGGGGAACTGGTGCATGAAGTTGCTAAGGCAGTATCTATCATATTTGAGAAGAAGTCACAGTCCAGTGAAGTTCCCACTGACTGGAAGAGGGGAAACATAACCTCTATTTTTAAAAAGGGAAAAAAGGAAGACCCAGTGAACTACAGGCCAGTCGGTCTCACCTCTGTGCACGGAAAGATCATGGAGCAGATCCTCCTGGAAACCATGCTAAGGTACATGGAAAAGAAGAGGTGGCTGGTGACAGCCAACATGGCTTCACTGAGGGAAATCATGTCTGACAAATCAGGTGGCCTTCTATGATGGGGTTACAGCATTGCTGGATATGGGAAGAGAAACTGTCATCTACCGGGACTTGTGCAAAGCATGTGAAACTGTCCCACACAGCATCTTTGTGTCTATATTGGGGTGACATGGATTTGATGGATAGACAACTAGGTGGATAAGGAATTGGCTGGATGGTCACACTCAAAGAGTTGCAGTCAACGGCTCGATGTCCAGGTGGAAACCAGTGACGAATGGCATTCCTCAGGGGTTGATACTGGGACTGGTGCTGTTTAACATCTTTGTCAGCAATGTGGACAGTAAGATTGAGTCGGCAAGTTTGTTGATGACACCAAGATGAGAGGTGTGGTCAACACACTGGAGGGAAGGGATGCCATCCAGAGCGACCTTGACAGGCTTGAGAGGTGGGCCCATGTGAACCTCTTGAAGTTCAACAAGGCCAAGTACAGGGGTGTGCACCTGGGTGGGGGCAATCTCAAGCACAAATGCAGGCTGGGTGGAGAATGGATTGAGAGCAGCTCTGAGGAGAAGGACTTGTGAGTGTAGGTTAATGAGAAGTTCAATATGACCCAGCAGTGTGTGCCTGCAGCCCAGAAAGCCAACCGTATCCTGGGGTGCATCAAAAGAAGTGTGGCCAGCAGGTCAAGGGAGGTGATTCTCCCCCTCTACTCTGCTTCGTGAGACCCCTTTTGGAGAACTGTGTTCAGTTCTGGGGCCCCCAACATAAGAAGGACATGGAGCTGTTGTAGTAAGTCCAGAGGAGGGCCATGAGGATGATAGGAGTGCTGGAACACCTCTCCTGTGAGGCTGAGAGAGCTGGGGTTGTTCAGTCTGGAGAAGAGAAGGCTCTGGGGAAACCTTATGGCAGCCTTCCAGTACCTAAAGGGGGCCTACAAGAAAGCTGGAAAGGGACTCTTTAGCAGGGAGTAGAGTGATAGGACAAGGGGTAATGGCTTTACACTAAAAGAGGGTAGGGTAGATTTAGATTAGATATAAGGAAGAAATTCTTCACTATGGGGGTGGTGAGGCACTGGAACAGGTTGCCCAGACAAGCTGTGGATGCCCCATCCCTGGAAGTGTTCAAGGCCAGGTTGGATGGGGCTTTGAGCAACCTGATCTAGTGGAAAGTGTCCCTGCCCATGGCAGGGGGGTTGGAACTAGATGATCTTTAAGGTCCCCTCCAACCCAAATCATTCTATGATTCTATATAGTATTACAAAATTAACTTAATTCCTAATATGGGAATCTTGGATATATAACCGATAATATATCTTGATTGTAGTGGCAGCCCTTAATAGGCTACCTGCAGAGCACAGCACATGAAAATAAATGGTCCAAATTACTCAGAAGATTATATTCAGACCACTCTTATAACTAGTTGATGTAAGCAACTAGCATCTGTGAAACAACTTACCTTTATAACATAGCATAAAACACCAAGGAGTGTACGTAAAGTATCCCCATATGTTTTGTAGTATTGCCTTTCCAAAGATTTCCTGCTCATATCTATCCAAATTTGTTTTAGCCAAATCTGTATTTTCTTTTGGGAGTTCTAGTATCTCTCTGAATATACTGAAGTTGTTGATGACTAATTGTCTTTTTTCTCAATATGAACATTGTTATTTTCCTGTTAATGTTATTAGGGGCAAGTTTGGTTTTACACCAATATTGGCAGCCGAAGAAATTGTATGTATGTCTACAGACACTGATTACAACCAGTCACCATTATAACTTTAGAAATACTTTCTGTGTATAAATGAGGCTGAAACTGGAACAGTTCTGACTCTTTTCCTCTCTTTCTTCCCCTGACTTTTTCAAAATAGCTGCGTCTGTTATTATGCTATCAGATAAACTCTTTTCTAAGCTGGCTATGTTGTCTTTAACCTTTTCCTACCTGTTTGTGGTAAAGTCCTTTTTACCGTAGTCTTTCCTCTACCTGCTCCTCCTTCCTGTCCCCACTCTTGTTCACCCTAGAAGACGAATCAGTCTGGAGCTCTTTCGCTGTCAGGAGCTTCTTCTTGTTCTGGTCAGCTTCTTCCAGGTATGCTTCTGACGCTCAGTTTTGTCTGTCCTGGTACTACAAATGCGTCTGTGGCAGACACTTGATCATAGGCTCTGAAAGATTATTCCAGTCGGGTGGCTCTTCACTACTTCCTTCAGTACATCTCCCAGTCCTCCTTTGGACTGATTTCTCCAAAAGTCTTCCTAAAAGTTAATAATTCCTCCTCTGAGGAAGGCATTTTCAAGGACTTGCTACAAATGTTTTCCTGTCAGGATGGTTCAGTGCACTCTCAGACAGCCCTCACTCATCTGCACTGTCAGGCAGCAGGGCATGTCATTTTGGAGATGGTCACCTCTGTGTGCAAGTTTAGCTTTTTTGGCACTAAGTATTATGTAAGTACTGCAGGTTTAATCAAATTTAGAAGAAAATAGGCATTAATGGCTTCAACCATTCAGGAAGCATATTTGAGGCCCTTCTGCTTTTTTTTGTTCTTGTTGTTGTTTGTTTTTTTTTTATTATTTGTGTTTGCTTTGTTTTGTTTTTGTTTTCAGCACATGCTTCCTGGATAGTTTCTACTCTGCTATCCAAAAGACCTGCATCTGCTTCACTAGATATCAGTGATGTTTCTTCTCATGAAGTATCTGCATAGGTACAATGTATTGCACAAAGAGGAATTATGATTACTTCAGGTAAAATAAACATTACTTTGCTAAATCTCATGTACTTTAAAGAGACCAAAACAGTGTTGTCCATTAAAAGAGACATATAGCCAAAGTTCTAGTAACTATATCATGGTTATAATCACATAGCAAAAGACACTAACTTGTATCTTGTCCTGAGGTGCCAAGGGCATAATATAAATAGACCTGACACTCACAGTAAGTATTCGCTTTTATGATTTCACTTCCTTAAGAGAAGTTTTAGATAAAGAGGGTGACTTTGGTATGCAACCATAGACAAATGAGTATTTAATGTTAACTGATAAAAAACTGATTAAAATTAACGTCTTAATTCTGCTTTGCAAACATCCTGTTAACTGATCCAAGACTTTGACAGTCAAAGTACCATTACTTCAAATGATTCTGAAGTTGACTCTGTGGATTAACTAGATTTCAGCTCCTTAGAGCAAACTAGAGCCATTTGGAAATATACCAGAAAGATTCAGACCTACCTACCTTTATTATTCTTTTAGTGCAGCATCCTCAAAGACACCAGGACTGGTATAATTCTGAAGCACAGAATATCAGATACAGTCAGGACATGGTTAGTGCTACAAACCCTATATCCTGGTGAGCTATTCTGCGCAGAAAATTTTAGCTTTCCTATCGGATATTACTTGGATGTAGGACACCAAAGGGCCAGACTGAATAAATCTATTAAGATCCAGTTTGCAGAAGAAAAGATAAACTAGTGACACTGTGCGCTGTGGCCACATCCATCGGTTTCTTGAGGGAGAGTAAATCTTCCCCCTTGTTAGGTTTGCTTTTCCAAAAAAATAAAAAATAAAAAAAAATCTGTGAAGAACCTTGAGAAACCTCTCAGTTGTAACCTTGTTCTCAGTTGGGATCAAGTCTGCTTACTTCAGGTTGATTCTCTAGAACGCTCTTAAGGATCTACAGTAGCAGAAGCTCATCTTAGTTACTTCCTAGGAGTACAGACTGCACGTGGGCAGGACTTCTGTTTCTTTACATAGAATCTCAGTACAATAACTAGGTAACCTTTTAGTCACCCAGTCCATTAGTATTTCTGTCAACCTCTTCCGTTTGGAGTGAGCAGGTTTTTTCCTTCTAATGGCAATACTTAATATTAAGAAGAAAGAAATGCTTTGTTCTGACAAAAAGTTTCCATCCTCCTGATTCTTATCATTTTGTCCCAGTGAGCACAGTGTGAGCTATGCATAGTTCTTCTCCCTTTCACTTCCTAGAGATTTGAGAAATGTTAGAGATTCTACCATTGTACAGATGATTTTGTTAGGACACCTTTGTTAGGACAAGTTTATTCTTGCAACTATGAATCATACTGTCACGTCAAAACACGTTTTATTAAAACAATAGCAGTTTGCCTAATACATCTACACACTGGATACCTAATATTACTAAAATCATACCCCTACAAAGCAAAAGCCTCTCTGAGTTGCCCATGTTTTTTTTTCTGTTGACAGTCTATTTCCTTTCTCTTTTCTCTGAAGTTTCTCAGATATCTTTTCTGCACCAAGCAGTTTTTCTTTTTTTTCTTGTTCTTTTTTTTTTTTTTTTTAAAGCCTCATTCTCTTTGCCCCTAAAAGACAGCCATTCATTATTATTAGAGGTCTCATTAGCCTTTTGAGAAAGCACTCATTGAACACATACACCACCTGTAAGAAATCCATTTGTATTCCCATGATGCTTATCCTTTTATTTTGGTGACCTCCTCCCAAAATCACCATGTAGCTCTTGAAAGATTTCCCACCTCCTGCCTACCAATCCAGCATTTTAAATGTTACTGAATTCTATTTGCAGGTCGTTTGTTCTTGCGTGAAGGTACAAAGTTGCCTAGTCAGGCATTCACTTCACATTTTTGTCCCTGAGGAAGAAGAATGAATTTGTCTCAATAAAATGCTGTCACAGTAGAGCTTTGATTTCACGTTGTAAAGATCAGGCACAGAATCCTTGCTGGCATAGATTCTATTTAAGATATTGGGGCTATACTGATTTATTCCCAGTGCAAATTTGTTTCAAAGGCTTTTCCTCTTACATTAATTTTTAACTTTATTCTTTTTTTTTTTTTTTTTCTTCTAGGGCGACAGGCTTTGGCTTTTTGAATGCACTATGCAAAGCAGCAGCTGTACTTGGAAACTTAATATTTGGTTCCCTTGTTGGTATCACCAAAGCAATCCCTATTCTCCTTGCTTCTACTGTTCTGGTATGTGGAGGTCTGGTAGGACTTCGACTTCCTGACACAAGAACCCAGGTGTTGATGTAACCAGAAAAAGCCATTTACTGTTTATTTCTTTCTTTGTACAAATGTCAGCTCTCCTGTTTGATGGTGCAAAGGCTTCAGATTCTCAATGCTTAGCAGAGTGCTCAGATGACAGAAATCAAACACAGAAGAGACTGCGGAGTGGCAGAGATTTAGAAACCACTATATGAAAGTTTTCAATTTCAGTTTCATTTGCTTGCATACTTTACTATTTAGAGCCACTTCACTTAACTTCGAACTGCAAAGCCACCTCTTAAAACACTTTCAGTGACATGTCCAGGAAGACAAAAATCATACGATAATTAGATACTTAAAATGCAAGCAGTCATATTATTTAAAAATTCATGCTAAATTTGGCCATGGCATTATGAGCTTTTGTAACAGTGCAGAAGTGCAAGTCAATTACTTAGCAGTGTTGGTGCAGGGAATGTTAATCTTACATGTATCAATGCATGCAGCATTAATCAGGAATCTGTATAGATCGGTACTGAGAATACTGACCTTCTGTGTCTGAGCTTATAGACAAAAACTTGCTGCATTTTAAGTCAGAAGCAAGGGCAGGAGTGTCAATGCCTCTTTGTTGGGAAACCACTTTAGGTAGATTCAATATGAAGTACAGATTACCAACTACACCATATATTTGCTGAGGAGCAGACAACAGCCATTGCAGGGAGGTGAAAAGCCCATAAAGAATGAGCAGCAATGAGAAATAAGAGCACTTGCACTCTGCTGCAGGTCCTCCATAAATAAATAAATAATAAAAAATCATTCTCAGTAGTGGCATCTAGAATATTTTTGCGATTTTAAAACAGTGAATGTCTCTTATTCGAGGTGTGAATCAATGCAAACCAATATTTATGTTATTGTAAGTATGAATAAAGGAAGAATCAAGCCAGTGAACTATGTGAAAAGTAAGATGTTGTCAGAAAAATTTGTTTGGTATTTACACTTTTAATACATATTTCTTTGTCACAGAATGCCACCTACTGAATTTAGTCAGGTCATAAGTTCCATATATAGTGTAATTAAAATCTCTCAAAACATTTTTTTTTTTAAAACAGTATCAAAACGAAGAAAAGCAATAATAACACCTGAATTATTTTCACCGTTTATACACTCCTTCATACAAACATTTGCTCAGCTGATTTTTAGTATCCTAGGGATATCTTGCCATATAACACTTTCAAACTGCCTTCTGAAAAGCCATTAAAAATGAGACCATGCCAAGGCTGTAGGAAGTGGTCATATCTTTATAAGACCAAGTGTAAGGATGGAGAGTAGATGGTAGTAAATATGTTTCTTCTAAGCCATATGCTATGAATTGTTCTGGATTGCAATAAAGACATCCCCATCAGTCCTACTGCCTTGTAAAATGCTATCAGATCTCTTTAAAGTGTTAACATTAAAAGTTAAACATAGATACATCTATAAAATTAGCAGACAAAAGGGGCGGATCCTCTGATGACAGAAATTGGCATTGCTTTCAGTGAAGCTAAGACAGTGTGTATCAGCTGATGAACTATCCACAGTTTCAAGTTTCAAAGAACAAATTTGGTATAACACATAAGGGAAAATTTGTCTACTTTTTCTAATTATGTCTGACAACTTTTATTAGGTGGCTGAATTATTACCAAAGAAATTACATTTTCAGATAA
>VXAL01017292.1:0-51446 GCA_013399475.1 Chauna torquata
GGCAGAGAAGGGAGCATGTGCGGAGGGACAGAAAGAGGAGTGGGAAAACCCGGTGGCTTGTTGTTGGCAGGCTCAGGGCGGCTCTGACCCACAGACCCTCTGGGGTTACCGATCCCAGTGGGGTGGGAGTGAGAATTCCCTCATTTCCAGTTTGGAGCAGCTGAGAGGTGGGTACAAACCCCGCTCGTACCAGGTCAGGTCATGTGACATTTTCCCAAAAGGTGCAAGCTGAGACCCAGCTCCATCTCTCCGTCACAACACCCAACAGCCCCAACTTCCCCATGTGCCTGGAAGCTGAATCCCCCACTGGGGACCTCATGAGCCAAAGCCTGCTCAGACCACACACAACTGGTACCCCGACTGTTTGACCCAGGAGGACCCCTGTGCCATCACCCTGACATCTCCTTCTCACCTCTCCCAGCCTGCTAACCCTCACTTTGTGCCTCGCAGTGCCCATCTTCTCACTGCCCATAGCTGTCCCTGTTTCCTTCAGCAGAGAGGGGATCAAATGCATCCTTCAGAAAGCACAGAGGTGTCCTGGAGGACCTTCTCAGGGACTGCCACACCCTGCATGCGGAGCTCTGTGCAAGCTGTGCAAAGTTCACAGGCCAAGAACTGAAGAGCCACAGGACTGCCAGGATGGGTCCCTGCCACCCAACTCACCAAAATGTCTAAGACACGGAAAGAACAGGCCTGTCTGACTGCACTCTTCCTTCTCATGCTGCCCCACAGGCAGCTTGAATATCTTGACTTCCCTACCTTGATCCATCACAGGTAACTCATTTCTTGCCAACTGCAGCTGTGTTTGGAGAAGGTCAAAGCTCCCTGATGGTGTTGGCCAAAGCCATATGCATGAGCCAAATGACCTTCCCTAACTCAGTGCGGCCTACTGCAGGCTCTGGTTCCCTTCAGGAGCTCCTATAGCTGCAGATTGGTCATATGGGCTGGACCCAAATTCAATGCGGCAGCCTTCTGAGAATCCTGTGGGCCAGCTCTATAGAGTGTGGAGAAACTTGTCTTCAGTGCCTCGTCAGGGTTTGCTCCGGCAGGGTTTGCTCCCAGGCTCTGTAATGCACCCCTTGCTCCCCGCTGCTCCGGAGCACCCAGCATTTCCCATCAGATGGGAAGTGGGCTCTTTATTTCTAAACTCCTCAAACCATCATCTGAATCTGTCCTGGTCCCAGGGCTGCTGTGCACTGGAATGCCCTGGACGGGTATGTTCCTGAGGATCCACCACAGCTCTCCAGAGCTGATCCCATAAGCCTGGAGTCCAGAAACAAGCAGCAGCCATGTCTGTATGCCAGCGTCGACCTGGATCCTCAGGATTTTCTTACGGCTCTCTAGCTCTGAGGTGTAAGGGGCAGGGGGGGATTTTATCCCAGAGGAACAGTCACTGGAGACCTTCTGTCTTCAGCTCCTTCTTTGAGCATCCCCTTAGGTGTTGCTGATGGAGGCTTGACTTTGGACTGTACAGAGTTATTATCTGACTGCTGCAGTGACTTTGAAGTTCTTATGCGCCCCTTGGAGTCTGTTTTGTCCCCTAAAAATGCTCTTCAGAGTCAGCCATGAACCGTGAATGCTGGTCCCACCTCATGTCTTCACTCCGCTCCCAGGAAGGGCTTTCGATGACAGTCATATCCCTTTGGCATTCACAGAAAGGCCTGCCAAGGCCCTGCAGCTACTCACGGGAGTCTGCTGTTGCTAGTGCAAGGGGTACCACCAGCCTCCATCCTCTCTCCTGCAACCCACAAGCGTCTTCTGCTAGTCCAAGTGGACTAGCAAGTGCCATGAAATACCTCCCCATGGTGAGTGATGCCAGCCCTCCTCCCATGTCCTTTCCCCCAAGTCTATTTTAGTGGCCTCCATAAAGGATGGTCATGGAGCAGGGAGCACTGCACATGCCCACTGCTGTCCTCAGCAGCCACCACACAAGCTGACGCTCTCCTTGCTGCCATCTGGTGACAACTGGCCACTGTGTCACATGGAGCTGACCACCACCTGCCAACTGGTCCCGCCTTGGGAGGCAAGGTTTATTGGTTATACTGGTAGTTGCCACACCCGTCTAATTCTCGGGCAGCACTGTCTTGGGACGCTGCAACCCTGCTGCAAGGAGTGCTAGATAAAGCTTCATCTGGGAAAAGAAGCAAATGGGAGAGCTACTGCTTCTGTTGTGCATGTTAGTTTACACCAAAAGATGGTTCCCAGGCAGACAGAGCCAGAAGAGATGACATCTAGAGGACATTAAAACGGGTTTGATGGTGACTCATTTAACGCAGCATTTACAGTTCCTGGTGCAGGAAGAACAGGTTGTATTTGCACATGAAGCCCTTGGCTCATCACACCTGGAGGAGGTGGCTTCATGTCACTCTGAGAGGTTAAAGAGGAGCAGCAGGTGACAGCAAGGAGTGATTG
Source organism: Chauna torquata (assembly GCA_013399475.1). Taxonomy (NCBI): domain Eukaryota; kingdom Metazoa; phylum Chordata; class Aves; order Anseriformes; family Anhimidae; genus Chauna; species Chauna torquata. The sequence goes on from VXAL01017292.1 coordinate 2,413, forward strand.
AGACACAAAGGGAGGTGATGGGGCAGGTGGGCCCTCTCCGTCCTACTGCGTTGGGTGGTCCCCACCAGCACTACCTATGCACTGCGGTTCGTGCTGGCTCTTTAGGACACTGTGCAGGGCCTCATTGCTGCAGTGACTGACGTGCACCACTGTGGGAGGGTGAGCTTCCAGCTCTGATCTGTCAGCTCAGTGGGAGTAAACCTGCTCATCGCTCCTGTGAATGAAGCAGCATCTGTGCGACGGGCGATACGGAGCTGCCATGCATAGGCTCTGGGCTCAGTGGGGCCGTCCCCGGGCCAGCAGCGAGAGGGAACATCTTCCAAGGAGCCCTGGCTACCACAAGGATCGAGGAGAGGCTTACCGTGGAGTCCAGGGAAGCTCTTTCCCCCAGAGCTACTTAATCAAGCTCAGTCCCCCAGAAGAGGGAGAAGGAAGTTAATTTGTATGGCAAGGATGGAGAATGAGTCCCCTGGTGGCACCCAGAGCAGTAAATCTGCCTGCAAGGACCCACTGAGCGCAGGCAGGCAGCTGGTCGGGGCTCACAGCGAGACGCCCTGCGGGAAATCAGCACCCTTGCTCATGTCTCTGCATGCGAGAGGAAAGCTTTTCCGCTCCTGGCTGAATCCCTCGGGCTCCATGGAGCCTTGAGCTTCCAGGGGCAGGTTCAGAGGAGGAAAACACTAGCATATTTTTACAGAAATTGGAGTCTCCCTGCAGCAGCAAATCCCATAAAAGCAAAACCCAAGTGAAAAGCAGCTTCAGCTGTTCTGGCTCTGGCTGTGACGGGCTTGGCCCCAGGCCAGTAAGTTAATTCTGCCTATTAAGTAATAGTGTAGCATTGTCGGCAAAGACTCATTGCTAAACTTATGTTTTTAAGATATCACTTATCATTTAAACACTTAACTCTTGATCCCCGGACATGTACAGGCACCATGTAGCCCTGCAGCCATGCTGCAGATAACCAAAGTCACTACTGGTTGGGGAGGCTGGGCAGTGTTTAACCCTTTTCCCCCTAATACTTTGTCTGAATGATAAATTGTCTTGAGTAGCACTTTCCAAAGGAGAGCAGGCCCTCCTGCTCCAGGGCCACTTATTATCACCTACTTAATGTTCCCAAGCTCAGCAGGGATGCAGGAACTGTTCCCAACAGCAGGTTTTTCTAGCCCCAGTGACCAGCAAGAGACCCCGTGGATATATGTGGCTGCAGCCTGCCGGGAGATGCGGAGCACGGCCCCGCTCTGTCCTTCCTTGCTTTTGCCCCCTCATCCCAGATGCCTTGCAGTCTGCTGGAGGACCAAGCCGGGGCCCTCAGGAGGAGCAGCAGGGCTGCCCAGCACCTCTCGGCTGAAGATCCGCAGGCCCTGACCTGCATGGGAAGGAGACATTCTCAGGGTGCCCACGCTTTCCCTCCCTTCCCAGCACCCTCCAGGAGGAGACTAGCATTTTTAGCATATTTAGTGGGCTCCAGCCACCATCCAAGCAGGCGTTGGTGCTGCTCGGGCTGCGAACCTCTGCCACCCTCGCCCTGCTGGGGACACGGTGAGGGAGGTTTCTCTGTGCAGAGTAAGATCAAGATAAGGCTTTTACAACCCCTTACGCTTTGGGCAGATACCTGTCCCTGGGTGGCTTGTGCTGAAACGTGACACTTGGAGCCGTTCTTGCTCAACCCGTTTAGCTCGTTACAGGGTCCTGCTGGGGCAGCTAACGGAGGAAGCAACGGCTCCCTCTCCCCTTCATCTCTTTCCTCCAGCATTTCTGAGCTCATCTGTTGTTAAATTCATGCGTGCTGTGATCTTTGATGCAACCTGGTACCAGAAGTGGGGCTGAGACAGAAGCAGAAAGGAGGAAGGCAAGTGGATGGCATGGGTCACGCAAACATCGGCCTGCGCTAGGACCCCCAGGAATGCAGCAGAGCCCTAGAAAAGCTTCAGGTGAGGATTTCATCTCTTCAGGAAGAAAAACGTGGCTGCAGAGAGGATCGAGGAGTGAAAGGTAGCTATATTTCTGTTGCCGTTGCAATATCCAAAGTCTTAGATTTTAAAGCCTTCAGCTAAATTAGGAAGCAAAAGTCAACTGGTAGATTGCATTAAAGATTTGAAGAGTATTGCACTCCTAAAATGAATGTAACTTTTGAATGGTATCCATGGGAACAAATTAAAGAGGAGAGGCACTTTTGAAGTATTTAAAACAGATTTAGAAATCTAGAATTGGGCAGAAAACTTTGGATATTTTGTTCAACATCTAATTTGATACCAAATTATGATGACAGTCAGAGCCAAACACAGGCAGGCAAAGTTTAGATTAGATACTGCAGAAATTATCTGATCGTGGTTGCTTGTTAACTGGCTGCAGAGTTAAAAGAAACTTTTGGAAAAATAAAGTTCCTTCAGGGCTGCAAATATGTCAAGTCTTCTTGAAAAAGTTGATATCCTAAATAAGCAGGATCTCACAGAGGTAGAATGGAAAAAAAATGTAGATAAAAAGAAGGCTAAACTAAATAAAAGCATAGAATTAACAAGGAACCCCTAATTTCCCAGAATGTAGAGAAATGCAACGATCAAGATTATAAGTTATTACTCTATGCTTTTAAAAATATATAAATAAAAAAGGTATTTAGATATACAGCAAAGAATGGGTGGAGCAATCACCAGAATATAATGTTATGTATGTAAACCTAATCCAGAAGATTTTACAACCATGAGTCATGACTGGCAGAATGTAGTTTTTGTATTCTGGAAAATATTTTCATTTTAGCCCTTGATTATTTTACAGTTAGCCAGAAATAGCTATGTTAGTGAATAACACTGCCTAGTAGGTAATTGCTGATGAAAAACTGCCAGGCATTACATATTGACAAAGTTAATGACATAAAAGGATGCACAATTTAATTTTTAGAGATTTGTAAAAGAAAAGGATGTAACCCATGCTATTTTGTGGCACGGCATCCATAATCCAGCAGTCTTCTGGAAGATAGTTTTAAAGTTATTTAAAGGAAGCTAGGAAAGCTGAAAAGTCAAACTCGGCTCTCTGTTTAATACTACAAAATTACAGGGTGGCATTCTTGAAATCGAAAATGCTGAAATGGCATTTAATAGGAAACTGGGGAGAAAACTACCTGTTTTTTGTCAATGCTGGTGTTAAAAATAGGAGTTTTGCAAATGCTTATGAACACTATGAAAAAAATGCAGTATTATGTGTTATGTTCAAGGCACTCATGAGCAATATCCTCTGGTGCCCTGAGACATCATAGGTTGACAAGAAAGCAAACATAGGATCAAAGACAACAGCATGTTGTGAAATGGCTCTTTTCTCCGAAGAGGTGATTACTATAAAAGGGCAGACCTGAAGGAGGCAGCCACATCTTCTTTCACGACACGAGGATGGAAAAGAAACAGGTTGTCTGGGTCTTTCCCAGGAGGAGCAAGCTAAGGGAGATGCAGTGGCATGGAGCAAGTGGCATGGTGTGCAGACAAAAGCCCTCCAAGGTCTGCAGACAAAAGGTCAGGTGTGAGTAGGAACAGCGCTGTGTGCTGTATAACAAGCATTTCACATTTTCTCTTTGGCTGTGGGAATATTCACTCTGTCAAGGTTTTGGCTAAAATGTGACAGAGCTGCAGCCAGTCCTGCAAGCGAGAGAGCCGCTGGATGCCCTTGTTCTCTGGCAAATTCTAGCATACGCTTTTCACGCTAATACTTGCTTGCTTTTTTTGTTTGGTTGGTTGGTTGTTTTTTAAGACTCAACAGAGTAATATGCTCTAACGCTGAGTTAATCCGCTCCTGCAAGGGACAAGTCTGGCCCCGGGAGATGAAGGCAGGGAGAAGCACACCGACTGCAGAACAGGAGAGCAGCGGCATGGCACGGGGCAGCGCTAGTGTTGGACAGGCATGGTGGAGGTGGTAGAGGGACAGAGCACGTCTTCGAGGAAGGAGACGCATTGAGATGCAGGGGCTCACATTGAAAATGCAAGCAGGAACGAGGGGGTCAGTTCAGGGCAGAGGGAGCGGAGGCATCGCTGTGGGCAGAGGGAGCGGAGGCATCGCTGTGGACTGAAGGAGCGGAGGCCGTGGCGCGAGAGCAGAGATACCTGCTCTGCATTTGTCCGCCAGCAGGAGATGGGTCTGGCAGGGAGTGAGAGGAAACACTGCCCAATTAGCAAAGACGGATGGAGCGTGGCTGCCCCTGGAACAGCCCGTCCATCTGCTCTTTGGGTTGCTGCCCTGGCGGCACGAGGGACTCACTGGCAAAACAGCACTCAGGTGACTCCTCTCCCCTTGACACGCTGCCACGGCACTGTCAGGGCGAAGCAGAGCTGGTAGAGAGGCTGCCATGCAGGTCCCCGCCACACAGTCCAAGCACAGCGGGCTGCCATGGTCAGAAGGGTCAGGTATGTTCCCCATCCTTTCACCGAGCCCTTCAGCATTGCCGATGGAGGAGACACTTTGCTTTTTTCCTCGCTGGACCTGGAACTTGCAGCTGCTGAGACCCCCCTGGCCAATGGACATCAGCATCCTGGCTGGTGTCTGAGAAACTTGTGCTCCTCAAGCGCTCCCTCAGGGGACTATTGTGAGCGCATGGGGATGCTGAGCCCTGCTGCGCCCAAGGAAAGTGTCCCTACTCCTGCCCTGCAGTGGGGTGAGGGCTAAGCTCCTCGCCACCCTTTCCTGGCACCAGGAGAGGAACAGGTGTCTTGGGGAATGCTATGGTGGTTAACGTGATGCCAGCCTTTGTGGGAAGTCCCAGGGAGACACAAGGAACCAGAGAACTGCAGCCTGAGGCTTGTACAAGGCAGAGGCTGTAATAATGGACAGTTAAAAACACTTGGGTAAGTGCTAATTGCTAGGGAAGGTGCTATGGGGCTTCAGCAAAGGGGAATCCTGCCGCTCAAATGCTTGGAGTGGTTTACAGAGGCCAAATGCATGCGGGTCGGTGTGCATCTCATCTGCTGGGGTTTCCAAAGGCTTTCTGTTAAATCTCTTCCCAAAAGTGTTTTTAAGGAAAAGAAGTGACCAAGCAGCACAATGGAAGTTCCTCATCTTTTTAAACGGTTAAGAGATGGTAGCAGAGAGTAGGAGTAAGCAGCAAGCTTTGCAAGTGGAGGAGGTCACCAGTCAGCCCTGCAGGGACTGGGACTCATCCTTTTCAATAGACTCAAAAGTGGCAGGAACAGGGACAAGTAGGGATGTGATAAAGGATAAAAAATGCACATGGGGAAAACAACCACAACCTCACAAGCACAGCAACAACCTGGCTGCTCTCTGTCTTTTCTCGTAAATGAATCAAGGTCATCAAATGAAATTTGTATGAGGTTCAGGGTCATATTAGAAAAGATTGGTGTTCAGGATTAAAGGAGGTAATGGGCAGAAGATGAACTGTGGAACTCCTTGGCAGAGGATGCTGTGGATAAAAGAAACTCACAGGGATTCAAATGGAGACTGGACAAGTTCTTGAAACAGGGATCCAGGAATATACAACACACTGGGAAATCCATGGAAATGAAGAGTTGGAAAGTCTTCAATATGGGTCTCTCTGGGCTCATGTAGTCCCCATACTGTCTGTTTTCTGTGATTAAAACCCTTCCTGGGCCCACGGGAGATGCTGTGGATGCAGTGGGTTTGCCCCACACACTACCCTGACCTCCAGACTGAGCAGCTGCAGACGGTCCCTGGCACCAGCGTGGCACCGGCTCATGGATGGGGACCTCCAGCATGTCCAGGCTGCCTGGCTGCTAGCCCTGTTTGTTCCGAGCTCAGCTGATGAGGCAAAGGCTGCTGTATCCCATTACTCATCTGCAGGCTGCTATCAGATAGGTCTTTAATTTGGTTTTAATTAAAACGACTCTTTGCTTTTTCTTTCTTGAGATGGTTTGCATTCTGTCTGGAGAGCTGTGGTTGCCAAAAGCCAGTGCTGGGTTGGGGGCTTCAAGAGGAGAGCAAGTGCAGGGTGCTGGAGCAAGGGAGCAGAAGGAGGGGAGCAGCAGGCAGCTCGAAGTGGATGGTGGCTGCTCCGTCCCCTAGAAGCAGAGCAATCACCGAGTCCTCCGAACTTGGGGTAGGAAGGCAGGGGTGTGTTGGGCTGGCGCTGCGCTGAATACATTGCTCAGCAGGTGTACTGGAGAGAAAATAAATCAGCCTCCGATCTACCTGGGAGGACAGATACTTCTTTTCAACTGGTTTTTAAATTGGAAGTCAATTTCCAGGACTGGCTGTTCAGATGTCACTGGGATAAGTGATTTGTGTTGCTCTTCAGTCAGACAGGATTTTCCTTTTCAGACAAGCAAAGCTGTGCTCTGTAAGTGGATGTTCCAGCTAACAAGGTGTTAAGTGTATAGAGCATCACAAGTACTTCATGGGGTGGCCTTGAGGGCAGATCCAGCTACTAGTAAAACCAACAACCAGCACCACTGTTGAACCCATCTTCCAGCAATGACTTCAGAGAAAGAAACTGTCCTAGCGCCAGGATCAAGGAGAAACTTGGGAAACACAACCACAAAAATAAGGCTGTATGTGATGCTACAGCTGCATTACATGGCTGTACATGTTCCCTTTCCTCAGGCTAAAGGGGGAGTCTGATGACAAGGGGCATGTTTGGAGCAGACACAAACAGTGTCTTTCAGACTGCAGAGCACAAGTGATCTACTGGGAGCAGCCTCCAAAGCCCTGAAATACCAATGCTTGCTGAATAAATGGACACCAAAAAAAAAAAAAAAAAAGAATAAGAATAACAGTGGATTATGCCTAGCAGTTTTAGCACAGACACCTGCTCCCCAGGGAAAAGAGATGCTGTTAGGGCCTGGGCTACACCCCTCATTTTGCCCTCAGCCATGATTCTTTAGCAGCATCTGCAATGCTGCAGAGGAACAGCTTCAGGGCTAGCCTTGAAGCCAGATTTATCATCTGCCCACTTCGTTTGCCTTTGGAGCAACCCTAAAGCCCAGCTGCACCCGCACTTACCAGCCTTACGCTCTGTCCCTCAACAGTGGAGGGCCCAGCGATCTCCATCTGTCCTCTCTGCATTGCAGCAGCGCTGCCTGTTTGCCATGGAGCAGAACAGGCAGCCCAGGAACAGCAGGGCCTTGACACCACCTGGCACAAGGACAGAGGGGATGCACAGGCAAGGGGAACACAGAAGTGACACGCTGGGTTTTGCAGTGACCTGGTCTTCAGGACACTTCCACATCACAGAATCGAAAAATCACAAGGGTATTCTTCGAAAGGGACCTCCCCAGTCTTACATCTTGGAGAAAACAGTGACACAGTCTCAACTGGCACATCAGATGGCCATCAGGGTTAGGCAGAAAGCCCACAAAGAGGGTTAAAGTAGAGGTTAAAGAAGACCAGGTAGGGCAGAGCAGTGTGAGTGTCCTGACAATGCAAAGACTGGACACAGGGAAGTCTTAGCATGGGACCCAAGCATAATGGATGGAGGATCTGAAACGTGGAGGAGGAACATAGCAGGTCCCCTCAAAACAACAATCTTCGGCAGATATCCTTCTGGCTGGACATCACTGAGTGCTGCTGAGAGCTCCGTAGACCTCAGGGCAGATGGTAGGATGCCATCAGCTCCAAGGCTCCCTTAAGAGCTGCAGCAATGTAAGGGAGCCTGGGGCTGCAGGAAACCCCTTTGAGGGTTTCAAAGATTCAGCCAGACACAGACACATCTGCCTTCATCTTGTGTCAATGATGGTGCTGCTGCAAGTGGGAGGCTGGACCAGAGACCCTACGTGGGCTTTCTCCAGCAGCTCTAGGTTTCACGTCTATCTCACAAACTGATCTTCTGTGGGACACAGCCACCACATTTGCAGCAGGAAACGGCTGTTCTTGCAGTGCCTGGAATTATTGCTGTCCCTCTGCTGTGGGTAGACGAAGACATTTCTCCTGAGCAGGGCAGTCCTGCCAGATAGCAGGGATGTGGGAGCTGGGAGGAAGGCTCGAGCAGCAGGACCCTCAATGCCATGACAGCATGGGAGAGCACTCGGCACTGGCATCCACTGCGAGGTCACCTGTGGATGGAGCCCTGGGAATAAAACAACACTGGCAGACAGCCAGTGGCTTTTGCAGCACTGGGATTTATCTTGAAAAATAACAATGACAGCAAGCCCACTTCACAGGAAAATACCTGCCCAGTCCTGGGATTCTGCATCCTTAGATGCCCAGAACTGGGCCATCCTTCGGGAGGCGAGCTGTGTTATCTGACAAAGGGGGATTATGCTGTGAAAACTGCTCATTGGGGATTGTATATTAACAGGATATGCTCGGCTGGTTGACAGGAAGCAATAAAGTAATTTGAAGGAGACTGGGAAAGAGTGTGTGAGTTCCTGCGTCTGTGTTAAATCACGGCACTAGATAAGCAAACAGTGCAGCCCCAGAGCCCCGCGCGGGAGGAGCACTGCCAAGGGGGAGCTGCCTCGAGCCTGGCTCGAATGCGGCGTGGATACCAGCAGGTCGGAGGCAGACTGTGGCCTCCCAGCCCCGCAGCCTCCCAGGGCTCTGGTTGTGCAGGCTGGCAGGTCCCGCCGCTCGTCGCCCCAGATCTGCGTATATGGAAAGGGAGCATCACCCAGCAGGCGAGAGCCCCGGTGCTGCTCCCAGGAGCCCAGCCCTCCGGCCCCTTTGGGGGCTCATGAAGGAGCTGCCCCTCCCAGCAGAGCCAGGCCTGCGGGAGGAAGGGCAGCAGAGCCAGGACGAGAGCTACGCGCAACTGCAAGAGCTGCCGAGTGGAGGTCGAGCCAGACAGTGTCTGCAACGAGGGGAGCAAGGGGGATTGTGGAAAAACATCAGGCAATTCACAGTCCGCAACTGGCTCAGATTTAAGCACCCTATTCGGATCCTGCCTGGGGGAAGCGGTGCCTGCCGTGTGTGTATGTGTCTGAGCGCAGCACCTGGCATGCCAGCCACTGCTCAGCCTCCCACATCCTGCTGGAATCAAGTATAGCAAATAGCCATCAACATTCTTCACTCTCATGGAGGCTTTGCTGGCCTCTGGGAGGGGATTGGAAGCTTTGCAGGCCTTCTGATGCACTCTGATCCTTTTCATCAGGGATATTCTTTCACACCCCTGTGTGATTGCCCAGGGAACTTGCTGCCTCTGGATACGAGCTCTGCAGGATCTACAGAAGTGTGTCTGCGTTTGGTGGAGGCTGAAGACACAGCGCTCTCTTCAGAATAACAGAAGGAAGAAAAGTGCAGACCCTGCTTTCCACCATAGGCAAGACCAAAAAACATCCCTGACCTGTGATGAGTGTTGAACCTTTTTCCCATGTGTTAAGGACTCCTGCATAGGCTGACAGGCCGGAAACTTCCCTTGGCAATGGATTATGCCAAAACTGTCACTCCGAAGCACCTAACTCTGTCATTTCCAGAGAGGGTCTCCTGGTGGATAGGGCACCAGCCCACTGTGCATTGGCAATGTGTTCTCCAAGGAACTAGCACCAGCAAAGTACTCGCAGTCCTGCAGCTCTGTAATGAGGAGGCTTCCCTGGACACTTACATGCATTGGAAAATAAATCTCTGATGGCATTTTTCATAAGCATGTGGTTACATTTCATGGTGCATCACAAGTCCTCCTGCTAAGCAAGCCGTGATGAAGGAGACAAGTGCAGTGGATCACCGGAGACAGAACTGGAAATCCAGACATACTGAAATAGGGCCATGTCCATGCATTCCTCTTTCCCTTTTTCATCATTCCGTCTCTGATCAGAGCTTGTCTCTGTCTGTTCCAGCAGGCAATTAGCACCTTCATGTGAACCGGGTCCTGGACAGTGGTCACAAGTGTTTATGAGCACCTGTGATGATGTGTATCCCGCCTTTTGAGATGGGTTCCTCATTTTAAGCCTAAGTCTTGAGGAAATGTAAATTTTCCCTTCTGCTCAGTCACCTCCAGCCACTCTGATTCTCAAAGGAGAGCTCCCCCCGAAGAGCTGCTAAGCACCACACAGACCATCAAGTCAAGGTGGTCTGGAGATTTTAATGACTAAATGATCAGTAATTTAAGAAAGAGAAATGCAGGCTCAGTAGGTAGGATAGAGAAAGTCTCTCCTGCATTGACCAGGGGATCAGGAGAAGTGTTTGTAAGTACAGAGGGAAGCCCAGGGCTGCATCACAGCAGTGGGGAAGGAGGAGTGGAGAGCTCTGGAGTGGTCAGCGCTGACTTGTCCTGAACTCATTCTTTGTCCGACCGGTGGGTGTTAGTGTGTCCCAACAGTTGGTTAATGCTGGAGCTGGGTGCTGTAGTGTGCACACACAGCGGGCTCTAAAGCCACTTGCTGGCACTACAAACAGTAGTTGCACGATATCCAGAGTTTAGTCCTCCTCAGGCAGTCAGCACTGTTACAGCCCCCACTCAGATGAGCTGCCCGAAAGCAATGGGCATGCGAAAGACTCAGAGGGCAGCAGAGGTGGTGTAGTCTTTCCCTCCCTGCTCATCCCTTGGGCCTTCTGCTTCAATGGACGTTTATCTGATAGGTGTCTCATCATCACTGAGAGCTGGAGAAAAGGAAACACTTCCTTTCTCTTTCTGCAGCTCTTACTGTCTTTGTTATTGGTCATAGCACACCCCTGTCTTTACATCTGTCTGTGGGATAGAGCAGAAGAGGGTGTGTGCATGGCAGGGGGAGAAATGCAGTGAAGCCAGGTCTCAGAGACAAGGTGCTTTGCTATGTGGTTTGGGGAAGCACTCTCCCACTGCCAGAAGACAGGCTTCTCTGCAGGAGAGTCACCTGCATGAAGTGCAAGTGAAGTTAAGTGAGTTGAACTGAAGCGAAGTGAAACAGCCTGTGCGCTTCTCAGTTTTAGGCACTTCTGGGACACCTGTAGGGAGCAAGGAGGTCTGGGACTATAAACGGGAATGCACAGCCTTTGCTGGCTTATTTAGCCTTGCAAAGTGCAGGTTTAGCTGGTGCAAGAAGAGTAGCCTAGGGCCAAGTCAGCCCCTTTCTCTGAGAGCAATGGCAGAGGAGCAAGCCAGGGGGTGGGTACCCATGGGCTCTAGCCTCTCCCTTTGGATGCGAGGTGTTGTCATGCATTCAGACATCATCTGCAGCCCTGAAGTGGAAAGCAGGGCTTTCCCATGCTGGGTCATGGCACAGGGGAGCTCTCAGGGTTGACAGACTGCAAGTATGTAGGCAGACACCTTCCATAAGTCCTGTTCAGTGCATGGGGAGGAGGTATGGCACACAGGCTGAGGGTTTTGCTCTCTGACTTCACTCCCTTCACTTCACTGGGCCCATTGCACTGACGTTGGGTCCCCAGCACAGAGAGCCACCAGCAATGTTCTTGCACTTACTCTTCCTCCCATGTGCCTCACACAGTTTTTGAAATAGCCAGGCTGGACAAAAGCAATGTATTTTCCCACATGTTGACGAACTGCTCCAGCTGGCTTTTCCAAATGCATCCAGGTCAGCCATAGCTCAAAGTCATCTGATGGTCATGTTCAGTGGCTAAAATGAGCATAGCCATGAATTCTTCTCATAGACCTTTCCTTCCACAACTTGGATGGAGCAGGCTGTGCCGGTGAAACCGCTGGTTAACAGGACAGACACACAAGTAGTCCCCAGGGTCTGAGAGGTGATGCTGCAAACCGAGGGTATGCATGGTTGTGGTGGTTTCACGCCGATAGGCAACCACTCCGCCAAGCCGTTCTCTCACTCACCCTCCTCAAAGGAATAGGGGGAGAAAATAGGATGAGAAAGGGCTCATGAGTTGAGATGAGGACAGGGAGATCACTCACCAATTACTGTCATGGGCAAAACAGACTCAGCATAGGGAGTTTAATATAATTTATTGCCTGTTGATAACAGACTAGAGCTGTGAGAACTCAAAGCAAACTAAAACCACCTTCCCCCCATCCACCCTCTTCCACCTCCACTCCCCAAGCAGCGCAGGGGAACGGGGAGTGGGGGCTGCGGTCAGTGCAGAACACTTGGTCATCTGCTGCTCCTTCATGGTCGCTCTCTGCCCCTGCCCCAGTGTGGGGTCCCTCCCACGGGATGCCGTCCTTCCCGAACGGATCTTGCGTGGGCTTCCCACAGGCTGCAGCTCTTCAAGAACTGCTCCCATATGGGTCCGTGCCACGGGGTCCATCCTTCAGGATCAAACTGCTCCAGCACGGGTCCCCCATGGGTGGCAGCTCCCACCGGATCACCTGCTCCTGCGTGGGCTCCTCTCCACGGGCTGCAGCTCCAGCCTGCNCACCATTCGCTGGAGGAAAACTTCTGCCCCAGCACCTGGAGCACCTCCTGCCTCCTTCTGCACTGACTTTGGTGTCTGCAGGATTCTTTCTCTCTCAGTTGCTCACTCCTCTCTCCCAGCTGCTGTTGCACAGCAGTTTTTTTCCCCCTTTCTCCAATGTGCTCTCACAGAGTGTCACAACCAGTGTCACTCGTGGCTCAGCTCTGGCCAGCAGTGGGTCCATTTTGGAGCCGGCTGGAGCTGACTCTTCTCTAACATGGGGCAGCTGCTGGGCTTTTCTCATAGCAGCCCTCCTGCAGCCCCCACTACCAAAACCTTGCCACATAAGCCCAGTACAATGGTGCAGCCCTTCACATCAGCATCGCTCAGCAGAGTGGTGTGGGTGACACATGGTGCCCTCCAGAGAGGCTGTTCATCCTTCTGCAGTAACGATTGTCAGTCCATTGCTGTCTGTGTCTCGCACCGTCTCACCCTGGAGAGCGACACACAGACTGTCTGACCTTCATCATCAGCTTGGCACCCGGAGTTACCTGAGCTGCTCATGAGTCATTTCTGCATGCAGTAGAGAGAACAGCATCCTGCAGATAATGGACTTCTCTGTGGCAATGCACCTCTGATCACAGGGCTTCAGAGCTTCCCAGGTGGGAAGTGGCTGCCACCACTTCACCCCTGCCCGTTTTCCTCAGCCACATGCTTGAAAGCCTCAGGGAGCCCTCTGACCAGGACTGCCCAAAGCAGTAACATCCTGACCTCAATCCCATCCCTACCCCACCATCTCTTGAAAAACCTAACAGAGCCTGGGTACTCTGATCCCCTTTGCTTCTCCAGCACTTTGTCCCCCTTCCCTGACATCTCCACCCAGCTGCAGAAAACAGATGTTCTCCCAGTGCATGACCCAACCACATCATTACAGATTTGGAAGGGCTCCTGGAGCACTGGCTCCAGGCCACCAGAGAGAAAGGACCACTCCCTGGACTGGACTGGTGCCAGGCTAGAAGGAGACACAATCTGCCTTAGCTGCAGTAATTAAATAAATCCTCAGCCCATATGAGAGAGAACATCACATCTCCCTCACTCCCTCCATACTGCCGCAGTATGTGCAAGACACTAGCGTCACTACACAAGCACTTCAGTCCTTCCCAAAAGTGGCTGAAGACTTAGATAGTGGTTAGGTTGCTTGTGTCCAAGCTCTGGGCTCCTCTGAGTGGCATTTCCAAAACCACCCATGTTGATCTAACCTTCCAGGTCTGCTCACCCATGTCTGCGCACCTTGAGGTGGCTGCCCTGAGCCTGGGAAAGCAGAGAGCAAATCTCTAGTGTAGACTGACCCTATTTAGATGCATTCTTGTACTCATCAGTGCACAATGCAAAGAGAGTTGAGACTGCAGGATGGGCACGAAAAAGAAGAGGCTCAATGAGTGTGAACCCATGGGAGAATAGATGTTTGCTGTCCTGCAGCATTTAGAAGTGGGTATCACTACATCATCATGTGTTATCTACTAAGTCACCATCAACTGCTTCTGGGGACAGACAGATTGTTTCTACAGACTGGATTAAAAGTATCCCTGGCTTTCTCCTGTCTTATAAACCCAGTCATGTTAGCTTTGCCTCTTTAGGAGCTGAAAGCTCCAGTGAACTCGAGCACTGCCTAAAGAGACATGGGGATTTCCTTGCTCTACATGGGTGCCCTGTTCCAGGCTCTGGAAGCTGCTGCCCACCTTCTGCTGTGGTCCCACAGTTCCTCTGGCCCTGACAGCTGTTGGTTTTGAAGAAGCATCAGGCAGCTGTTCACACTATGATGGTGAGGTGGCTGATAGGATCTAGTTCTTCTGACCTCATCTGCACGAAACAAGCCATTACTCCAGTTTCTGAGGTCTGTGTGATGCTGGACGTCCACGTGCCTGCCCAGAGCCTCACCAGGCTTCCTAATGTCCCAGGAGTTGCGCACCCATCACCCCAGCGGGGCCACAGTGCTCCAGCATGTATAGGATCGGGCACCATCATGAACACATTGGCTTCCCACGGGGCCAGGTCACCTCGATTATTCTGCATCCCACCGCTTCCCATCAGGTCCCACCAGCCAGGCTGCACCAAGGCACCCTTAGGCTCACGGAGGGTCCCACAGGGCGGCTGGAGGGCGTTTGCTGTGCCCAGGGAGCCAGCACCGCTCTTCTGCCTGGTGGAAGATGGGTCCTGGTGCTGCCCATCACACCCCGGGAGGGCTCCCCCCACTCCCGCCTCATCCCTGGGGTCGGGGCAGCTCTCACACGGCCCCCAGGAGCTGCCTCCTCCGCCCCCAGCCGAGGCCCCCTCCCTGCGCCCGCCGTGGCGGCCGCAGAGCTGCATTTACCGCCGGCCCCGCAGCGGCATGGCACGGCCTTTCTTCCTTTTCATCTCTTTCTCAGTCCCTGAATGTGCTTTGCTTGCTTTGGCGGCGCGGGGCAGGGAGAGCCCCTCTCCCCCCGCGCCCGGGGATCCCCCTGGCAGATGGGGCTGGGCTGTGAATGTGCACACAGCTAAGGCCCTAAGAGGATTTGCTGGAGCCCCTTTCATTGCGTGCCTTTGTGTGCTGCTCCGCTGCGGTGGGACGCCCCCGAGTTCTCCCCCGGCTCTCTCCCTTCCACTCCAGAAGAAAAGAAAGTGCCTATAAATGCCTTGTTTGTCCGACTCGTCTGAAGGGACCATATTGCTGTAGGTGCCGCGGGTCTTGGCGTGTCGGCGTCGCCCCTTTGAGAAAGGGTGACGTGCGGCTCCCTCCTGGGAGGGTCCGCGCGGGCGGCTTAGCCAGGCGCTGGGAAAAAGGTTTCAGTTGCATTTCAATGCCCATTGAACCCTGAGTCCCAGGCGCTGGATTTTCCAGGGGCTCTGCAGCCAGACAAAGCGCTGCAAGGGCCACCGAGGCGGAGGCTGGGACCGGTCCGGAGGCGGGGGGGACCCATGCGCGGGCTGGCGGCCCCGCAGCCCGACCGGGTGCCGAGCAGGGCCAGGATCGTTGCCTTTCCTATGACATCTAGTGGTAAAGCCGGGGAAGAAAGAAAATGTCTGCCGCGTTTTCCTGGCCCGAGCACGGTCATCTCCTGCTGAGGCATTTTGCCCTTTGTATTCCAGTCTTTTACGGAGCAGACAGTCCTCGATTAGCAGGGAGGCAGAAACAGGCTGCACAATAGCCTCAGCAGCTCAGGGATGTCAAACAGTCCACCCCGAAACATGCGCATCCCCCGTGCCATGTCTGTGTTTCCAGGGCACGGAACAGGGCCCTGAAGCGGATGTCTGAGCTGGAAGGGGAAGTACGCACCAGCATACCTACAGCCCTTCTCGTCCCGGTCTGTGCTCCAACATGCCTTCCTTGGTTGCTTGTCAGCTGCTCAAAGGGAGCTGTATGACATCTATGTCAGGCCCAAGAAAATTTCCAATCTAGTGAATGCACCCTGTCTCGCCGAGCAGAGAAACACTTGCAGCAGCAAGAGGCAAAGTGACCGTGCGCCACAAAGCACGGCCGTAAGGATGCTAGCAGGGCGTCTTGCCAAGCTAAGGCTCCTCCAAGCATGCACGGTCCTGGCAGGGCTCACTGCATGCGCCTTCCGCTCACTGCTGAGCAAGGCTGTGCTGACAGCAGAGAAGGCAGAGGAACAGCCAGGTGGAAACAGCAGCTGGGTTTGCACCTCTGTACCGCCTGGCACAGTCCCCAGTGCAAAAGTACGTCTGCACAGCACCCTTGGACACTAATTGCACAGCCAGGCCCGTTACCCATGGGGCATCTTCCTTCAGGTCTTGTGGTGTGCTCAGCCCATTTGCTTAGAGTTTAACTGCAGCAGAGCTGCCTGCCCCGAGCACTACTCCTGCGGGATGCGGCGCTGGATCGCTGGCAATGCTGATGGTGTGGGTATCACTCTGCCTGAGCCAGGGGGACATTGGAAGGGGATGGCCAGGGGACAGCTGTGGCCATGGGGGTGGCAGGCTGGCTGAGGCACTGAGTAACAGCCTGGGCTGCTTGCTTTTTAACTAAACCGTGTTCAGGTGACAGCAAGAGCTTCAGTACCTTACTAGACACTGGAAAATCCATGCCAGAGAGCATGCACTAAAGGGTGAATCGTTGAAGTCTCCGCTGTAGGGTTTCAGTGCAGTTTCTGACTTACTGCACACCACAGCATCCACACCGCTGGGTGACTGTCATAGGCTTAGGCAGGAGCCTTTCCGACAGGGCTCTTGCCCATGTGGCCTCTGACATCTGATAACCTGTAAGCCCGGAGTGCAGACACTCCTATAGTGAGGCACTAGCAATCCCTCTCTCCTTTACCTGACATCCTCTGCCACAAAGCTTGCAGGAACCTAATTACATCGAGGTGCATCCATTTTCTTCATGGTTAGAGGAAATCCCCATTCACTTGGATCGAAATTTAATTGTAAAATTAACTTTTTAAGAAATGTATCTTATTGACTCGTTTATTTCCTGAGTAGCCTTAAGGGATGTCTTGCTTCCTCCCCACAGCTAATGCTCTCTGGGCCTTGCAAACATGCTCCCGTCTCATTTTGGGAACATTGCTTCTGGTCTCCATCTAGAGACACCCTACCAGCAGCTTGGGGAAGAAAAGCCTGCTCAGGAGGGAAAAGCTGCAGAGTCTAGAAGAAAAACTTGTGCATCACGTGCTGCTGATAGCTGCTGGACTGTGTCCCAGGCCAAAAGGGACCACCAAGCCTGCAGCAGATCACCTCGATTTGGCAGACAGGTCATGCAGGAAGGATGTGCCTGCAGATGCATCGGGCGTGAGGACTTCAGGGCCACACTGGCTGTGAGATGCAGAGATCAAAAGGATGCAGATGGGCGTTTCAGTGGTGCTGCGCAGAGGCAGCACATCCATAGCCTCTGCTGAAGCTCTCAGGCTATGCTGCGAGGCTGTGCCAAGTGGTTGTGCCACACCACAAGCAGCCAGACTTGCAGCTGAACCCAGTTTGTCTAGCTGGCAGTTGATCTTCTGTGGCTGTAAATTGCTGGAGGAAATCTGGGGGCCACCGCCTGCCTCCTGTGACATTTACTTTAGTCCCTCTGAGCACTCCAAGTACAAGCAATGTTACAGCAAAACTAGGATCAAGGGAAGACCTTGGACATTTAAGAAGAAATGCAACTTGGGGAAATGGTGGTTATTTGAAAGCATCTGAATTTTAATGCTGGCAGGAAAAGAAAAATAAGCAAAACCCAGAACAACACAAGCTGCTTTGGAAAAAAAAAATATATATATATATATATCTAGAATCATAAACACCAAAACACAATAATAAATGGGTGGTGCTTCTGTCCACGTGGGCTCAGGGTGCTTGAATGCTCTGGTAGATGTCCTTGGGCTCATGAATGACAGTATTCAGACACTTCTGATTTTTCTGTAGTGCATTTTAATATGAAAACAAACAAACAAAAACAAACAAGGGAAGAGGCTGAAAATGTAGACAGAACCACCTAAAACCCTGATGGGAGCTGTAGGACGATGAAGAAGTTTGGTTGAAGGAAGAAGACAAGCCTCCTGGATATCCCCCAGCCCACCTTTCCCTCCTCACTCATTCTGTGCACCCTTCTGTGGGGTCCCAGCCTGGCAAATGACAGGAGCTGCTGGTTCACTGCCTTTTAGGACAATCGCTAGTGGCTGCATGTTGGGGCTGGGAAGGCAGGAGGCTGCTGTGGTATTTCACAAACTCCCATAGCATTTGTTTCTCCTTCAAAAAGGCTTTTCTTTCCCCTTTTCCTCTGCTCAGCCAGGAAACAGAGCCTCCTCTGAATCAAACAAAATAGATAGGAAATGCTGTTACTAAAGTACTGTTTGGCCTACAGCTTGAGCTTCTAGAACTTCCTTTCCAGCAAGTCTTGGGACAAGCATAATGGAGGTAGAGACCAAAGGACAGAGAGAGAATTGCCAGGACTCATCCTGAGCCTGGGGACAGAGTTGGAGTGGTTGTGATGGATCTACATGGATGTTAGCAAAGGACAGACCCACCTTCTCCAGGCTGTCCAGCCTCTCCCAGGAGACCACTGCAGGGCTGAGAAGGGCCAGCTGATCCAACCTTTCTCCAGGGAGCCCTTGCACATGCAGGGTTGCTCCAGGGTGGGAAGGGGGCACCGAGTGCTGCACCCACAGAGTGACCCATGCTCTCACCCCGCATCCCGAGGGACCATGCTCTGCTGCGGGGGGCTGGTGGCATCAGCAGGGTGTCCCTAGCGCTGGGCAGAGCTCAGAGATCATCGCAGGAGCAGAATCCAGGTCTCGGCGGATGCTGGGTTTCCCTTTGCTGGTGCCTGCTACGGTTTGCTGCACCCACGCGTACAGTCTCCAAAACCCTCGCGCTCCCAGGGCCTGGCTCCCAGCCACCCCAGGCTGCAGAGCAGGACCCGTGGCACACGATCTCCTCTCCCACCAGAAGACGCCGGGCTGTGCAGGCCGTGGCGGGCATGCATGGCTGTCCGGCTCCCTCCCAGCTCGTCTGGAAGCGTGCTGCTGACCTGCCGTTGTTCCGTCTCCTTGGTGACTGCACATGCCAGCATCCCCAGACAAAAGCTCTCCTGGCACATAATGGGAACAGAGGGAGCGCTGGGCAGCGGCATTCAGCCCTCGGGGCTGCTTTCCTAGCGCTCAGCCTGGGGGCTGCTCTGCAGCCCCCTCGGCCTTCAGCCCAGCTCTTTCCGAGTCAGCCAGGACTGTGGACTCGCAGATAATTCCTGTTCAATAAGCAGATGGGTATTTCAGGTATGCGCCCATGCGTATTGCACACATTTCCCTGGGGACCTTTCTGTGGCTTAGCAGCTGTCTCGAGGCTGCACATGGTAGCGTCTCACTGTACAGCGTGCTCCTAGCTGTCTTGCATGTAAGTGCAAGATTTTTTTCTCTGCATGTAAGTGCAAGATTTAGGGCAGCGGGAGGTCGGGGAGATCGCTGCTGGACTCATCCATCCTGGTACAGATCACTCAGCCCGGTCATGTGTTGCTCTTGCTCTGCATGCTGAAAGTGTGTTGTGCTTTGCATGGTATTGGTGTGGTTTGCACTTGGTGCATGCACCTGCTACGTGCCCTGTGTATTAATACACATGAGCACTCACCTCTAGACTCATGTCATGTGAGGCACATGGCTGTATATACGACAAGGATGGGGCTCAAGTCTTATCTCACAGCCTCGCACCACCTGAGATCATGGCTCATCTTCCTGGTGCACACTGCAAAATGAGGATTGAGCCCCCCACACCTCTGCAGCGAGGTGGGTAGGACAGGGTATGTGACATAGCAGGGTCTGCTCCTGCCAGTGGGGAAACTGAGGCATTCAGGAGGTCGCTGATTTGACCCTGGTCACCCCCGGGAGGCAACAGTGGACGAAAAGGAAGTGCTACCTTTCATTTTTCTTGCAAAACACAGAAAGCCTCCAGAGAGGAGAGCAGAGCTACGTGGGGCTCTCCCAGACCCACGCTGCCACTTCTCTCCACGTACGGCTCTGCGCAGCCCAGGGCTGCTCTAGGCCTGGAGGCTGAGCCCTTTCCACCCCTCTCCCTGCCTCCCAAGTATCCCCCCGCGGGCCCATCCAGCCCCAGGGTGCACGGGGTGCCCTGCTGTGCCGCGAGGGCTCTGAGGCAGCGTCGCACCTCCCCACAGCCCAGCTCCGCTGGTCCTTCGCCTCTGCACTCCCTTCCCAGCACGAGTCCCATGAATGCTCCATTTGAAGCTAATTCTGGCTGAAATCTGGTTTGCTTTCCAACGTTGCTGCTTTAAATTGGAGAGATTGACCTTGTAGCAGGAGGTGACATGCAGATGCACATCAGCAGCCCGCCAGAGCGGGCGGCAGGGCTGGGGGTTGCTGAGCCGCCTCGGGGACAGGCCAACTATTTTATGAGTAATTTAATATCTGGAGCACAGACTTTTCATTCCCAGAGATCTGCTGGGGAAAGAAAGAGCCTTTCTGCAGCCCCGTGAAGGCTGTTCCTCATAAGGAGGCAGAGCTGAAAAAAGGGCTGGGACTTAACCCCTTGGTGGCCTGCCCAGAACGGAGCCTCCGCATCTCCCACTTCCTGCAAACGGGCCAGGAAAAGCAGGAGCTCCCTGTGCAGCTCCCAGCAGGAGGAAAGCCAGTCTGTGTTGTTCCAGGCAAAAGAAGCAATTGCTCCTTCCCATTCAAATTCAAATTAAAGCCTGAGTAAGGATAGGGAAACAAGCTTATCAGACACCCCGAGGTTAGCTTTGGGATGGGAGCTGTTGTCTGTCCTCTCATCCCTGCCTCAGACTGCTGAGTGCTGTATGAAATTCTCCACAGGAGACCCATGGAGGCTGCAAGCCGTCCCTGTCCTGCAGCGGAGGGGGACTCAATGTGAGCTGATCTTGCTGTGTCCTGTCAGTATCTGGCAATGCTGACAGCAAGCACAGTCCGGTGAACCTCCTCAGTAACACCTCTGCCTGGAGCAGACCGACATCACGGCCACGCAGCACAGGGCTGAGCCTGTGCAGGGTTCCCCACATGCCTCCTGCTTGATGACAGAGTTTGGGGAAGGGAAGGAAGAATGCCAAAGAAATACATCATCTTAGTACACAAACCTGCCCAAGGGCAGAGGAGGCAGTGGAGAGCAGCCACCAGACTGGTACCAGTGACTTTGCCTTGGTGCTGGGAGGCTAAAGGGAAGGAAATGTTTGTGGGCTGTTCAGGAGGGCACTGGTGGCAGGGAAAATGCATCCCCATGTCTAGGAGCAGCGTCACAAGCTATGTGGGAGAACGGCTGTTATACAGGGCTTGCATGGGAGGTTCCACTGCACAGCCTCCAGAAAACCCTTCTGGGCAGCGTGTCTGTGGCTTATGATGTTGCCCGCAAGGACTGAGGTGAACCGAGTGTGGTTTAGGAATGGGAAGTGAACGGGGCAGCTGGAGAGCATGGTGTATTCCCACCATGTGCCTCTGTGCACAGCGCATACTCCATGAGGAGCTGGCAGGAACCCTGTCAGAAGCAGGGTTGGCTCAGGGAACTGGTCCCTTGTGCCTCCCTGCTGCCGTGCACCTCGCGTACCTCCTTGGTTACGAGGTCCCTGGGATGGACTGGGTTCAACACAAATGAAACAACACCTTCGAAAGTGCCATGATCTTCGTTAGGGTTGTTAGACACCTGGCCAGAGTGCGACCGACATCCCTGGCTCAGTCTTACTGACAGACAGTGCAGCCGTGACTCCCACACTAAACACACCCTCTGATGTGCTTTGATCTTTCTAGCTTAGCTTCTCTTTCCATGAATACCAATAGCCACTTTGCATGTTGCACCACATCATATCCTGTCAGAGGCTCCTGGGCTGGAGCCTTGGCTCAGAGAAACCCCCCATAACCCCAACTACATGATGCATGTGATATTCTTTCTGATCCCTGCTGCTATGTGCCTCAAAATGAGAAAATTTTAGTTTAAAATCCTGTCAGCTCTCTGTCAGTGTCTCTGCTCATCAGTGCATGTGCTCCGTTGAGCTTTGGACCGGACTGGTACCTGGCAGCAGGGAGTCCCCAGAAAGTGACCTTCCCCCTTGCTGCCTTTTGGTGCCACTGAGCACCCTCAGCTGAGTGCGATGGGATGGGGCGGCACGGCTGTGCTCCAGGCTCCCTCTCTGTCCTGCTCAGCTCACCGAGACCACGGGACCTCCAGCACTGAGAGGGGAAAGCACCCCCTGCTGCTTAGCTGCAGCTCGGCAAAACGCTTACATCCCTAACACTCCTGCTCTGAAGTCACCTAAAATCACCACCTGCCTCAGCTTTGAGGGGGGCATCTGCTGAGCACCTGGTGGCCTCTGCCTGGGCACATGCCAGACTTTGGGGGAGCCTGGCTGCACAGACTCCATAGACGAGGGCCACAGCACCACCTGGCGAAGCTCCACGGCTTAAGCTCTGGCTTGACCACGAGGAGATGCTGCTTCTCCAGTTTTATCTGAGGTGCCATGGAAATAAGTAAATAAATAAATAAAAATCGAAAGAGACCTAAGAGGAGCAGAACGTGTGTCAGGACAGACCTGCAGGGAGCAGAGAGGAACCACAGAGCAGGGTGAGCGTGCACACTGTGAGCGTGCAGGGAGCAGCAAGCATGCAGTGTGACAGCACACAGAGTGGGGTGAGCGCACACAGTGAGTGTGCACAGAGCAGGATGAGTGTGCACAGCGTGAGCATGCACGAAGCAGTGTGAGTGTGTACAAATAGGCGTGAGCGAGCAGTGTGAGTACATGCAGGGCAGAGCAAGAATGTACAGGGCACTAGGACAGCTCTGTCAGGTCCAGGGTAAGAACGAGACCTGCAAATGTATTCAATGGGTGCAGAAGTGGCTGGGTTAACATTAGTTGTGCGACAGACTCTCCTAGGTAAGACACACAGAATTAATCACGGATGTAGATTGGTCCTTTCCCTGTGAGACACTGAACGCAGAGCTTCCCTTGTGGGCATCCTCACCACCAGGCTGCACCGAATCTTGCAACAGCTTTCTCTCCAACTCTCCTGTTAATTGTTCTGTTGTTCCAAGATTGTTTTGTTTTGCATGGGAGAATTAATTACATAATTAATTGTTACTTCAGGGGAGGAGGGCAGGTAGAGCTGTGAGCACGACGGTAGCAGTTCTGCTCTTTCTGGGTAACATCTAATGCCAAGTGGGCAATGAGTTTTATTTTTTCTTGCTGCAGCCTGAGTGCAGCTGAGGATCTGGCAGAGGACTTTGCCCACCGGCCGGCGATCCAGACTCCTGCTGCGGAAGGTCCCCTGAGAAAGGGGCACCTGTGTTCCAGCTCCTGCCTCAGTGAGCACTGGGGCAACGAGAGAGTAGGGAGTCCTCTCCAGCTGCCCCAGGGTGGTAACTCTCTCTTTGAAGGCCTCGTAGCTTTAGGGCTTCCTGCAGGGTCGTAGACCTACTGCCCATGCTGAGCGGTTCTGGAAGAACTGAACAGTGTTACTGCACGTGCCACAGCCTGACCAGGCTGCTCTTGGCCCCCTCACCTCTTTTCTCACCACATAAGCAGCGCTGGATACCTGAGGGAGGTGCTGGGGCAGCTGCAGGGGGGCAGACAGCACACGCTCCTCCCCAGAAGCTAATTCCTAAGGTGGCATTGCTGAAAGCTGGGTTGGTGCTGGCTGAGACCCACGGGAGGAAGCATCACCCTCTGCAGCTGTTTTCCAACTGCATAAGCACAGAGCTGCACTTTAGAGACAGTTGGTATCTGCACTGTCCTCTGACCCTCTCTGGGTTCAGCCATGACCCTAGAAACCATTTGGCTGATGCTGGCGTTAGGTCAGACGTTAGTTTTAAAAAGAAAAATAGCTCCACTCCAGAGGGGCCCTGACAAAGACCTTTTCAAAAGTCCGAGTGGATTATATCAATTATATAGAAAGGCAGAAAGTTTCAACTTCTCATCTATTAGCACCCCAGATCCTTTCCTGCAAAGCTTCCTCCTGCCCCCTGCTTGTCCAACTGCATGGGGTTATCCCATGCCAGATGAAGGACTTTGCATTTGTTAAATGTCAGTATGTTCCTGGCAGCTCATTTCTCCAGCCTGTCAAGCCTCTTTGAATGGCAGCCCTGTCCTCCGGTGTATTGGCTGCTCCTTGGTTTGGTGCGTTCTGCAGACCTGCTGAGGGTAAGGAGACTTGGTGGATGTACACTGCCATGCCTGTGTTTTGGGGGTCAAAAACCGACCCTTCTCCTCCAGCCGCGCCGCGAGCTGCAGATGCCTGACCCAGCCCTGTAAGGCTGCTTCTATTTGGGATGCTGAGTCTCCAGCCGCAAAACAGCATGTGCATCCCAGCTGCATTTTAAGAGCAGCCTGGCAAAGGGAGATTTGGGCTTCAGCCACGAACACCTCTGCTCCAACTTTGTGGTGGGAAGTAGAGGTCTGGGGATGGGACGGCCACAGATTTTGCTGGGGGAAGGACCAAGAAGCGAGGTGGAGAGTAGGAGGCATTAGCACAGCGCTGCAGGAAGTGGCACTAATCCTGCCTGATGCCTCAGGGCCTCCTCCCAGACCCAGGCAAGGCAGAGCTGAGCCTCACACCTCTGCCCGGTCCCTGCAAGCTTTGTCCCCACAGCCTGTGGGACAAGGATGTGGTTGCGAGGTGAGGGGCTGACCCAGCCTCCAGGGTCACTTGCTGTTTCATTGCCCCGGACAGAAGTGGGAGCCTTCGATTCGGTGGTACCAGCACCAAGTGGGCCTGAGAGGCACCATCCTGTGCTTGGGCTGGGACAGGCAGCTCCTTCTTCTCAGGAGACCTGCTCAGGCCAGAGCTGTGGGGCCCTGGATGCACAACCAGGCCCCAAAATCTCAGTAGCGATGCTTCATCCATATCCCCCTCCCCTGTGAGACCCCTTGTCGCCCTCCTCTACGTCCAGCCAGTTGCAAATCCCATACCCCTCAGGCCCCACAAAACCTCTCCTCGTCCACATCCCGAGCAAGCCGTGTGCTCCCGCACAGCTTCGCGCACCGCAGCGAGGTGCTGCCTGCCGTGGCTGGTCCGGGCGCTGCAGGCAACCCGCTTCACAGGCACAGCGTGGGCTAGGGGGCTGGGCTTCCTCTGCTTTCTTAGCCCTGGATTGGGAGCTTCTCTGGGTGCCTCTGTAAGGAGGTATTCAGTGTGGTCTGCAGCACGAGCTGCATTAGTTGCCTGGTTGTGCGTAACGGGAATGAGATGCTAATGAGCCCAGGCTGCGCCTTGGGATGTGGGAAGCAATATCCTGGGCAGCGGTGGGGCTGGTCAGGGTATCTGGGGGCTGCGTGAGGGGTCAGTGCTGACGCGCAGCAGCAGAGTGCTGCTGGATGCCAGACTCAGCTTCATCCAGAGCCTCCTGCTCAGAGGAGGGTGAAGGGCCCTGCCTGCAATCCCACTGTACCCAGCCAGGCATCCTGCTGTGTCCTGGGAAACAGAGAGCCCATTTCGCACCCAAGCTTTGACACGGGTGTCCTTGGCTGCCCTTGGCCCCATCCTGCCTGCTTGGTCCTCGGACCGGTGGGTGCACTGTGTGATTTTAGAGGTTGCTCTCCCTTCTGTCCTCCCACACCACACCCAAGGTCTGGGGAAGCTTCAGGGCCAGGCTCAAAGACAAAC
Organism: Chauna torquata; assembly: GCA_013399475.1. Lineage (NCBI taxonomy): Eukaryota > Metazoa > Chordata > Aves > Anseriformes > Anhimidae > Chauna > Chauna torquata. The sequence continues at coordinate 27,666 of VXAL01017292.1, forward strand.
AAAGGAGGCAAACCCCAGGCAGGAGGGAACCAGCAGCAGCACAGGGAGCTGTCATTTAATGTGCAAGACTGGCAACAACAGACTGAGGGCACCAAATCTGGAGCAAAGAGTCATTTCCAGGGAGTCCTTGCCTGTCGGCAAGGGAAAAACAACTGTAGGGCAAGGGCTGCAGAGAGTGTCTGGGGAGACATTTTTGCTGGGCTAAGCCTCAGGGAAGATCAGAAAGCCAGAGAAGATGCTGTCAGACCCTTCGATCCCCATGACGGAGTTCTTCTCCGTTGGCTCCAGCCAGACGGACTCGTTCACTGCCATCTTGAGCACCACCCCACCCGTGGTGACCTGGTAGCTGCTGTGCACATAGTCACAGAAGGTCACCACCTTCTCACCCTTGCTGCCACCCCGGCCCTTTTTCATTCTGATGCACAGGTTGCCCTTGGATGTGATGTGGTAGGTAAAGTAGTAGATGCCCGGGACTCGGCAGGTGAAGCGGCCGTACCGGTTCTCGTAGTGGCTGTTCTCATTGGTGATGACGCGGTCAAAGCGGATGGGCTGCTCCCGGCGTGGTAAGATGCTGATTGTCCTGGCAGCGGAGAAGGCAGACTTGAGGGTGGCCTTGTAGTCACCAGAGTCTCCCTGGGGGCCAGGGGGTCCCATGGGGCCTGGCACCCCCTTTGAACCTGTGAGGCCCCTGGGGCCGACCTTCCCAGGGTGCCCTGGTGCTCCTGGGTCTCCCTTCTCCCCAATGTCTCCTTCGTACTCCACCTGGCCAGGGGGACCTAGAAAGCAGGAGGAAGAGGTGTTGTGGTCGCAGCTGAGCCCTGTGGGTCTGTGGAGGGGACACTGTGAAGGAAACTGCAGGTACCTGTGCTGGTGTGTGGGTGAGTGGAGACCCCCGCCCGCCCGGCAGGCATGGCTCCCCTTGCTCTCTGCCCTTGTACACCCTCCCTCCCCAGGTCCCTCATGGTGTTTTCTTCCTGGCATTCCGGTCTGTCTGGCTCCTTCTGTCCCTGGGCATCACCCACGCCTGGTAACACCTCAAAGGGCCTGGTGTAAGGTGATCTCTGCTGGGCTGCTTTCCCCCAGCCATGTGCTTGGCACTGCATTTTTCTACTCTGTGTTCGTAAGGTGTTTTCCACACCTGTAGCCTCCTCCTTACCTCGCTCGCCCTTTGGGCCATTCTGGCCATCTCTGCCATTGCTGCCAGGCTGGCCTGGTGACCCTGGGATGCCTGGGATGGCGCCGTAGGTCTTGCAGAGCGTGGCACTTGCAAGCTGCCCTCCAGCTAGGCAGATCAACATCACCCACATGGTCTGCATCTTGTCTTCCCTGCTGGAGTACAGAAGATGCTGAGGCACTACATGGCCTCTGGCAGTGGGAGAGATGAGGAAGCCACTCTATACTGCTCTGGAGGAAGTTGCCTAGAAGTACTCCTGGGTGATACCATAAAGGAGGGAAAACATCTCATGGATCCAAATCCACCCTCCTCATGGCCTTTGAGGGACTAGCCCCTTTGGGCATGGGAGGACTTGTCAGTCTCTTCCCACTCTTATTGACAAGTGCCCAGAGTTTCAACCACATGAGTACCTGGGGACAGGTGAGCCCATCCCAGAGTCTTGATGTCCAGCCTGGCTGTGCTGCTGCCACACAGAGAGCAACAGGAGTCTGTGCTTGAGACAGCCGTGCTGCACAGGAGGGCAGCACAGGCACGTCCTGCGGGTGTGTGTTCTGAGTCCCCACTGCTCCAGGGAGAAATTCTCCATCCCATCTTAGGACTGCAAAATGCAGGGCCAAATCCTTCCCCAGGCCACAGCAGATGCAAGCTCTTGCTTTCCACCAGCATGTCAGAGTAACAGCTTTAGTCTTTGCAGGTAGAAAAGATATCCCCAAACCTGCCCTCCTAACCCTTGCAGCTTCCCCTTCTGTCCTGCCACATGCTTGTTTCATCCCAGAAGCATTTCTGTATCTAACTGGACTTATTAGCATAGTCATCTGGGCTTCCAGGCCCTGGGGTCCCATCCTCCTTCCGCCCTCCCTGCATCCTACAGCTCAGCTCCTTCCCCCAGCTCCTGGTGCAGCCGGCTGTGGGGTAAGCACTGGGCATTTGGGAGCTGTATCTGGACACCCCAGCATCCCAGCAACACTCTCTGGCCTCACTGGGGTTCCTCCAGTGGACTTTCCCAGCACTGAAACCCAGGTGTCAGTGGGAAAAGAGCCAGGTGCGCTGTCTTCTCCAGCCACAGCCACTCCATTTTGGACACGGCAGGTACAGGGACTGATTTGCAGGCTCCCAGCCTGACTCAGGTAGATGACAAGAGCATCTCAGGGCAGGAGGGCACCCCCAGGGAACCTTTCAGACTGGTGCTCGGTCCCCTCACCACTCTGGGCATTTAGTATCTCCCCTTTCCTTCTCCCCCTTCCCCTAGGTGGGGCAGGAGGGGTTGGGATCCCAGCCAAGAACTCCATCACCCCCAGCCCAGCAGCTCCCTTTCTCTTTTGCCCTGGCCACGGAGAAGTGCCAGTGACACAAGGGAGTGACTGTCACTCTGGTGCTGCTGGGTCCCCTGTGTGCTCCTACCTGCAGGAGGGAGCTGGGGCTCAGCCTTCCTGACAGCTTATCTTATCTTGAGCTTCTTGTTGCGCGGACTGGGAACCAGAGCAGGACACACCGATGTCCTTCTTGGAAATGACTCTGGGGAGAAGCAGAAGTTTGCTGCAAGGATTGTTGTGAAAGAATCTGGCCACATCCTTTTTTTATCTTTAGCTCTGGTCCTTTCTTCAATGTCACTTTCATATCCCTTATGAATGCCATCTGTCAGCTCAGCAGAACATGAAGTCCTCGAACAGTAACCCAGGACCCCTCAGGTGAACAGCTCTGGCCCTGGGGAGCGGGGAGATGTCCACCCTGCCCTGTGGGGTCTCTGGGACTCATCCAACTGTGCTTGCTATGGGGAACACTGCCATGAGATCGAGGCAGGTTCAGGGCAGTCCCTCAGGAAAGAGGAGCACTGCAGAAAAGTGCATGCACTTTGCTAGCATCCTTCAGACTTCTCTGCACATACCCAGCTCTGCTGGGACATACCACCAGCCCAGAGGATGTGGCATGGCCTGAGTATCCAGCACCTTGAATCTGGCCCCCAGGCTCTCCTAAATGTGGTGAATGGGAAGTCACCTTGCAATAAAAGCATTTCCAATACCGCTTTCTGTTGATGCCCTGTGGAGGTGAAGCACAGAACAGTCAGAGATGAGCTCTCCTTTTCTACTGCACAATGTGTGCCACCAAGAAGAACCTCCACTGGGTTTTCTGTAGCCTCCACAGACATAAGCTCCTTCAGCCTGGCTCTGGGAGGCCTCTTGTGCTTCCCCTGCCTTGTCCCTGCCATGCCCCCTAAGGGTAACACCCTTCCTGGCCCAGGTCCATACAGACCAATTCCTGCACCTCCGGACTTCATTTCACCTCATGGAAGTCATGTTTGGTGGGACCGAGCCACACACAGGCCTGCTCTGGTGGAACTGCTCACTGCTGTCCTGCTGCACCAGACAGAGGTGGCTCGGATCACTTCCCCAGCAGGTCACTGAAGTGCTGAGTGGTCACTGGGGGTGACAGCGGAAGACACCAAGGAAGAGCAGTTTCCCAAAGCAGAGGCCACTCAGCCCTCTCCAGTCAAAAGCTGGCCACTCTGTACTTGATGTTGTGGAAATCATGGTCTCCCTTGAAGGAGTTTCTTGGGTTCAGCCCCAGGCTGGGTTGTGTCTCCACATCTGTGCCAAATCCCTGCTAACCCCAGCAGCATGCAACACCCTCAGGCATCCCTTGGCCATTTCTTCCCAGTTAGCAGCAAAGTCTCTGTCCCCAGACAAATTTCTGGTGCCTGTACTTTTTGAGGTGGTGGAGCCCTCTGGCTGGGCTCTGAAATTGGGAGAGCAAGCCCCTGGTGAGGCTGGGTCCCTGGGGATGTCCCAGCTGCCTGACATCTGGCTATGAGGTTTGCTGTGTGGTCAACTTAATTGCATCCACTTGAATGGGAAGGGGAATATCAGGGCCTCTTCCTGGAGGAGTCTTGGTCCCCCTCAGGTAGGCACTGTGTGTATGGTCATGGGGACTGTCCCCTTCCTGCTGTCAGTGCAGCGGGGGGCCCTACCTGCCATGCAAAGTCATGATTGTGAATGGTCTGTGATGCTCACTGATGCTGAGCACAGCCCAGCCAGCGAGGACTCAGGGATGCCCGGGTGTCCTGCAGACATACAGACATAGCTCGCATGTACACACACTCATGTGCATGCCTCATCCATCCATCCAGACGTGGGCCCCACCTGCAGAAAGGCAAGTCATGAAGAAAAAAAGACTCTCGACCAGGCACACTGAGGAAGGATTTATTGACACTTTCCACAGCCAGGTCATGGCAAAACTGCTGCTTCCAGCCTTCTACAGGACCCATGACTGTCCCTGACGCAACCAATGTGGGAAGGGCAGAGACAGAGAAAGACTCTTGGGCCCTGGCTCCAGCAGCAGAAGGTAATGTGGGGTTATCAGGGCAGCGGGTGGGTGATGGGAATGTTTTGCTGCACACAACAGTGCTAGCAGGACCCCAGGGGCTTGGTGCTGTCACTCCAGGCACAGACACAGCCAGACGTGCCTGTCCCCTTGTTTGGTGACTGCCTTCACGCAGTCCCCAGGCCAGGGGACTGGGGCTGGGGCTGGCTACCTTGCTGGGGCTTCCCACCCAGCAGAGCAACCTGGGGCATGAGCAGCAGCCTGGCAGTGAGCAACAGCGTTTGCAGGGCAGGGCAAAGAGTTTGGTGCACTGGGGTGAGCTCTTGTGCTCCTCTAGTCCACAAAGAGCAGGAACCCTGAGAAGATGCTGTCGGAGCCACCGATGCCCACCATGCCATTGTAATCATTCACCTCCAGCCAGACCTGGCTCCCAGCCTCCAGACGGAGGAGGATACCACCTGAGCTGACCTGCATGGTGTTGGTCTTGTGGTCACAGAAACTGGCCATCTTGTTCATGTTCTTGTACAGGTTGACGCAGAGGTTGGCTGTCTGTGAGCTGTGGAAGACAAAGTAGTAGAGGCCAGGGAGCCTGCAGGTGAACTTGCCTGTGGTGGTGTTGTAGTCATTGTAGGTGTTGGTGATGATGTGGTTGAAGACCACGGGGCTGTTCTTTAAGGGGTGCTCTGCAGTCTGCCTCATCACTGAAAATGCCGACTGGTGCTTCTGCTTGTAGCTGCCCGGCATACCTGGCTCTCCGGCAGTGCCCATCACCCCCGGGTCTCCACGAGGACCAGAGGGACCGATGGGGCCAGTCTTGCCTGGCACTCCAGGACTGCCTGGCTCCCCTTTCATACCCTTGGGACCTCTTGTAGTAGGAGTGGCCGGGATGCCTGTGGGGCGATGGGGAGGGAAGTAGTTAGCCACATTGGAAGGACATGGGGAGAGGCCCCCCCCAGACCCTTCCTTCAGACAGGAGAGGATTGTTTCTTCTCCTCCTGCCCTGTCTGCAGAGTCTGGAAGCATCAAGCACTTCTAGAAGTGCAGGGACATTGTTCTCCGTGACCTGCAACCAAGGCAGACCAGCCATGGCATACTCATGCCTGTCATTTGCCAGCCTGCATGATTCCCCTCCATGCTCACTCACCTGGCTCGCCTTTGGATCCCTTCAGCCCATCTCGGCCATCCTTGCCTGGCACACCTGGCATGCCTGGCAGGCCTGGAGCCCCATAGCAGCTGTGAGGGGGATCTCTGGTCACTGCAGACCCCAGGTGCAGAAGTAGGAGAGTGAGGGCCAGATGGAGCTGCTCCCAAAAGCTCTGCCTCATTTTGGTGCTCTGGATCATGGAAAAGGAAAGTACTGGGATGAGGGGCCATGGCAGGGTGGCATGAAGCAAAGGAGGCACCATGCTATGAGGGTCACAGCACCAGGAACACCTGGCTGTGATGGCTGTGCCTTCGATGTCATCTTCCCCATACCAATTGCCAGTTGGTGGGGAGGTAGATATGTGGAAACAGACCCCATGCTCATCATCAGCCCCAGGGCATCCCCTGATGGCACTAGGGGATCAGTCCGGACGGAACCATGGGGTCTTGCGGTACCCATCACCAGCCCAAAGCTCTCCTGGTTCAGTGTCCCAAGCCCCCTGCAGATAAGCACGCCACTGCAGAGCATTGCATTGTGCTGCCCTGGGGCTGTAGCTCCAGGCTGCACCAGACTGATCTCACCCTTCCTCCAGCAGCAGCCTGACTTTCCTGGTGCTGCCCATCAGGATCAAGTCCCCATCAGCTGGGGATCTCCCAGGGCAGTGCCTGGCCCAGGGGAATGGTTCTTTCCCTAGCAAGGACAGGCATGCATCCCCCCATGAGATATATGCAGCTGGAGTGCCCAGCAGTGCCCCTGCATCCTCCTTCTCTCGCATAGCCCAGCACTGCGCCGCACTGCTGGACCCCGTCCCCATGCGGCCCACCCCAAAGAGATGGGTCCTGCAACATCTCTTACCTCCGGCGGGGAGCAGGGCGTGGGTTACTGCGCTGCGGAGCCCTGTCTGCTGTGGGCACTGCCTGCTGGCTCTGCACGACCTGGCTCTCTTGCTGCGGCACTCTGCTGGAGGAAGTTGCACAGTTAGGAAAAGGCCCCGTAGGGACATACAGCCCGTGGCTGGCCCCTGGCCGAGTTTCACATCCTCCTGCCTGACCATTTTCTCTGAGCAAGCACTTCCCCGGCTGTCCAGCAAGACCTGCTCTCATGCTAGGCTTCACTACCACAGCAGCAGGGGCTGGGAGGACAGAGATGGGATGAACCACTGGCAAAAGATGTGCCACAAACCCTCCATCCAGCGTAAGGACTAGCTCACTGCAGGTCACCTCCCTTCTTCCCATCCTTACCTCATTTCTGAGCAGAAAGGCAGCAAGTCTCTCTATACTCGGCTCTGTGAGGCTGCACCTCGAATAATGTGTTTTGGGGCCCTTGCTACAAGAAGGACATCAAGGTGCTGGAGCGTGTCCAAAGAAGGGCAACAAAGTTGGTGACGCGTCTGGAGAAGAAGCCTTATGAGGAGCAGCTGAGGGAGTTGGGGTTGTTTAGCCTGGAGAAAAGGAGGCTCAGGGGAGAACTTATTGTGCTCTACAACTGCCTTAACAGAGGCTGTAGCAAAGTGGGGCTCGGTCTCTTCTCCCAAGCAACAAGCAATAAGACGAGGAAATGGCCTCAAGTTGCACCAGGGGAGGTTTAGTTTGGATATTAGGAAGGGTTTCTTCACTGAAAGGGTTGTGAAGCATTGGAACAGGCTGCCCAGGGAAGTGGCTGAGTAACCAGCCCTGGAGGTCTTCAGAAAATGTTTAGATGTAGAGCTTAGTGACATGGTTTAATGGTGGACTTGGCAGTGCTAGGTTAAAGGTTGGACTGGATGATCTTAGCGGTCTTTTCCAACCTAAATAATTCTACGATTCTAAGTAGGTGGGGAGCAGAGCCTCACACCAGCTCCATGGAGCCAGAACCATCTGTGCAACAAAGGACTGGTGCAAGGACATCCCCTGGCTGTGATGGGATATGTCACAGGCAACAGGAACTGATTGTAGTGATGGAAGGACATTTCTCCTTGAGGGTTTCTGACATGCAGCCCAGCTGTCCTCTCCACACCCTCCCTGTACACCACCAGCCCTGCCTGGTGCTGTATGTACCAGGGCCCCAGCATCCCTGGTCAGGATGTTGTTCTTCACAGGGCGACCTGGTCTCCTCACTGCCCCAGGAGTGGTGACATGCTTGATTGCCCAGTGTTTGTGGAGCAGCCAAGTAGCAGTCTCAGAGTGTGGTGTCTGTGTGGCTTCCCTGATGCTTTCTGAATGGCTTGTGCCTGCCACCCTTCCCACTAACTTTATTCCAAGACAAAGAGAGAAAAGCATCAGCCTGCAACCCCACCAGTCACCCTGATGTCCCTGTTAAGACTTGGTGAAAGGCTGGAGGACCACAGTTGCACCTCCCCTGCCTGAGAGAGGCTAGGTACCAAGAGAGGCCCATGTGGGTGAAGTGCATGAGCTGCTGCCTGCATTTACCCTTGTTCAGGACAGCTGGCTTGGAGTCATTAGAGAAAGGACAGAAACAGACTAGTCCCAGAGATTTCCCCTGTTCCTCCCTGTAAGTGAAGGCTCTGCCTGTACACTCAGTTCCCTCATTCCCTCCTGTCCTGCCTTTGCAGCTGGGGTCTGACCTTGGCCAGGGACAAGCCGGAATCACTTCTCTGCCTGGGCAGCTTGGGACAGCCCAGGACGTGGACAGTTTGCTGCAAGTGTGTGAATAGGAAAGAAAACCCAAAGAGCTGTCAGGGAAGAAAAGGTTTATTTTTATTGATGGGGAAGATGTGAGAAGCAATACTGGCCTTGGGCCAGAAAGGCATTTACAGTGGTTAGAGTAGCAAAAGCAGTGGCATGCAGTGATTTCGCACTTGAAGAGCCAGTGAACGGCCCCAGTGACAACTGATCCCCTCTGGCGCGGGGTTTGAGTGTGCAGGAGCAGAAAGGGCTGCTGGGGCCAGGAGTCCTTGGCCTCCAGGAGGCAGCAGACTAGCCTGCCTGGATCCCGCAGACAAGAGGCAGGCTCAGCACAGCCTGGAGGGAAATGCCAGCAAGGTCTCACGCTGCAGTAGTCACCCACAGCCTGGCTGCTTGGTGACACTGGCAGAAGCACAGGACCTGGCTGGCTGTAAATTTGAGGCCATTGCCTTTGCTGTGATATAAGGCCATCCCACGCACTCACAGGGCACAAACACAGGCAGGCACGCACACAGCAATGCTCTGGTGCTAAGCAGGCTGGCTCTGGACTGGCAAGTCAGGAGGTTGGTGATCTATCAGCCCGTCTGTGGGAACAGCATGAAGCCGCTGAAGACGCTGTCTGCCTCGGAGCCACTGTAAATCAGGTTGCCCATGGCAGGGTTGGTGCTCACAGAGACCCGGTCGCCCACAGCCAGGCTCAGCACGCTGCTGCCTGAGTTCACCTGCAGGATTTCCTGGCTGTTGTAGTCGCAGAAGCTGACCACGGGCTCCTTGTTCTTGGTGATGCTCAGGCAGAGGTCTCTGCTGGAGACCACTTGGTAGGCAAAGTAGTAGAGCCCAGGGATGTGGCAGGTGAACTCCCCGGTCTGGGGGCTGTAGGAGTTTTCCTGGTTGGTGATGATGTTGTCGAACACCACTGTGCTGCCCCGGGGTGGTGGGGACTTCCGCGAGGCAGAGAAGGCAGGACGTGGCTGCTCCCGGATATTGCCAGCCTTCCCCTTGGCCCCTTTTGGCCCTGGCTGCCCTGGCAGCCCAGGGGGGCCTTGTAGGCCATGGTAGCCCTGGTTCCCTGGGCTGCCAGGAGGTCCTGGCTCACCTTCGTCTCCTTTGAGTCCCCGGATACCTGTCCTTTGTGCTGGTTTCCCTGGGGAGAGGCAGTGAGGTGCTGTGCATCCCGCAGCTGACATGCCTGGCATCTCCCAGGCAGCTCCCGCAGCCCACGCTGCTCCTGCCGGGAAGCTCGAGGCTCCCAGGCCACCCACACTGTGCATCCCTGGCTCCCTCTTACCTGGTTCTCCCACATCACCCTTCTGCCCTGGCCTCCCATTCAGGCCCGGGACCCCCGGGAAGCCGTCCTTGCCATCCGGTGCCCGACACACCTCATCCTCAGGCAGGGCCATGCCCAGCACTGCTGCCAGGGTGCTGGTTGCCAGCCAAAGACTGAGCCGCATCCTGCCTCCCTGCAAGCACAGGGGTGGGAGAATTTGGGGTGGAGGCAAGCACACAACAAACATGCACATGGTGCACACAGCAACAGACGCACCTTGGATCCAGACATGCAAGCATAAACGTGCTTTCATCCAGGTTCTGTGGACTTGCTGAATGCAAAGACACAAGTGTGTGCTCAGACACAAATGCATGCACAGACCTACCACGCCACCTATGTGCTGTCTAATTCTGCTAGCCAGACACCATGTGGAATGTTGAAAATAACTTCACTGTTTCATTGTCTGATCTGAAATCATTAATGTTACTGAAAAGCTCTCATACTTGCCCATGGCAGGGCTGTGGGAGAGCCTGGGACACAGAGCAGGGCATAAACCCTCTGGCGCATGTCCTGGGGACGGATGGTCACACACCAGATGCTTGCAGAGGTTGTCTCTTCCAGTGCGGGGGGAACAAGCACTGGTGTATGGGGCAGAGCTCCCACAGCATGCAGGGCACAGATGAGGAATGGGTGTAAAGAGACACAGTGGAGGAGAGAGAAACAGGAAAGGGATAAACAGACAAGAGGGAGGCAGATCCCCAACATACAGACCTGGGAGAGAGGAGGGATGTCCTGAACACATACTAAAAGCCTGGGGCACTCAGTCTGGGACAGGCCTGCAGAACCCAGCAATGTCCACATCCACATGGTGGAGTGAGGACAGATTTGCCCCTCTGCATCATCTTCTTCCCCTTTTCCTACTTCAAACACTTGTGGGAGCTGGGGGGGCGGGGGGAGAGGAAAAAGGAGGGGGACAGGGAGCAAGGTCTGGAGAGAGGTGTCAGAAGAGGCGTGTGTCCCCATCTATTTGGGGTCACTTACCTCCTGGCTGGGGCGAGAACGGTGCAGTCGGAGCTGGCAGCTCTGTTTGCTGGCAGCTGTTCCTTGGGAGCAGGGAGGAAAAGAAGCAGGGAGAGGGGGATGTCCTTGCATGCGCAGAGGTTTGCGTGGTTGAGGAAGAGAAGACCCAAGTTTCACTTCTTCGCACGGTTCCTCTTTCTGCGCTCGACCCTAGTTGTGTCGGTCACGGTCAGGGAACAGCCTGGTCAGCAAAAGTGCTGGCCCCTTCCAGGATCGCAGGGAAGTCCGGCAGCACAGGGGAACACCAAGGCAGGAGGTGGCCGCAGAGGTGAGCGCTAGGTGGCACCGCCACGCAAGGGATGCTTGGGCTGCCCTCGGGATGGCAGGCAGGGTGCGGCTGCCTGGTGCCCGGCCTCTTATCCTCTTGCCAGCGCTTTCTGGGGCTGCCCCCACTTCCCCTGGGCTCATCTCTTGTGATGGTGGCATCTGAGAGCGGGGCGTGATCCAGAATCTTTTTCCGCACCATGTTGAGTAAAATGGCTCTTTGGGAGGTTCGGGTGCTATCTTTGCAGCCCTGCTCATGCTTCTCTTCCTGCAGGCTCGGCCTGATGGAGCCGAGGCGTGCTGCCCGCCAGCCTGCCTGCCGCCAGCACTGCCTCTCCTTCAGAGTGCCGGTGGTCAGGACATGGGGAGCTGTGGCATCTGTTTGGTGGTACCTGGTCGTCAGGGGCCTGGCCCCTCCTGACGGCTCTCACAGCTGTGCCCTGATGGAGGAGGGCCCCAGGGGAAAGGACCGGCGGTGTTCAGGTGGCTCAGCAGCACCTCAAGCATCCTAGCTGTGACTTTTCCTTCCCACTGCCCTCATTCTAGATCCGCAGTGGTTTGGGGCCCTTTTCTCTGCAGCAGAGACCTCTCCGGACATGATGGGAGTCTCTGGCTCCCCGGCTGCCTCCCAGTCCCCTTGAGGGGCACCACTGCGCCTCGCACCAGCCAGGCCTGGGCTATCCCTGGAGCTGTACATGGCCTGACCCAGACCTGCAAGATCCAAAAGCCAATGCCTTGCACTGCTGAGCCCAGGGAGGGACTCCAGGGATGTGCATTTGGTTCTGCCACAAGAAACCAAAATGCCATGAGTACCCAAGCCCTGTCGTGGCAGGGGGCAGTGAGATGAGACATGCAGCAATAACCCCAGCAGGCAAACAGCCCCCATGCTGCAGGACCCTGGGGACGGGGCAGCCCCCCCCATGGTGGCCAGGCAGCTGTGAGGGGCAGATCTGGTCCGTATCGATCTGGAGACTCCTTTCAAGAGTCCTGTAGCAGCTGCGCTGATGTTCATGAGAAAGTGGCATTTGGGTCCCCAAGGCAAACTCAGAAGCAAGGGTGCATGTTCAAGGAAACAACGTGGTGTGCAGGCCTGGCTCAAGGTGGTACCAAGGCCAGACAGGGCTGTCAGACCCTTCCTTCCCCCCCACCCGTTGCCTCCAGAGCTCCCAGGGAAGCTCTTGCAACATTTCCAAAATGAATGAAAAAGGGAGCGCTGTGTGAGTAATGGTGGCAGCAGCGGTTACCACATGCTGAGATGAATGTGAGGCCAGCAAGGTCCTGGAGGTGTCAGAGGGGGTTTCTGGGGCTCTCTCGGGCTGTGTGGCTGCGTGTGTGGAGGTGCTGGTCAGCAGGCAACCGGTCTTGCAAGAGGGCCGGGCGAGAGTTGGGCAGCGGCGGCTGACTGCGCAGCCAGTCCAAGCTGCAGCAAGATGCACGTAACCCATTTATGGAGCACCGTGAGCAGGGCAGGGAGCAGCGCAGCAGATCATGCTGTGCCTGCGGGTGGCCCACAGCCAGCTCTGCTCATCAACTCCACTCGCCAGCGGACTTGGGCTGCAGCCCTGACGGCTTCCTCGAGTGGAGGCAATGTATTAAGCAGCATTCCGTCAGGCATGTGGCAGCGAGGAGGTGCAGACATGGTGACCACCTGGCAGAAAGCAATGTCCTCTGCTTTTTTTCCTCCATCTCCTGGTAGAACTAATGCAACCACACAGATGGAGCTCCAGGCAGCTCATGCGACCACCCAGCTCTCAGGCTGTGGGGTGCACCTGGTACTGCTCCCTGAGATGGAGGACATGAGCAGGCACACCTGTGCGAGGTGTACCTGGGTAAATGAGCTGCTCTGCCTGGTGGCCAAGCTCCAGCAGGAGGTGTGGAGACTGAGAAGCATCTGGAGTCTGCCAGGGTGAGTTGACGCTGACCAGTGTGGTGTCAGAAAACAAAAAAGGCTTTTTTAAAGTATGTCAACAGCAAGAGGAAGTCTAATGAAAACATTGGACTGGTACTAGATGCAGATGATCATGTAACAAGTAAGTATGGGGCATTTAGTGCCTTTCTTGCCTCAGTTTTTAATATTAATGATAGCTCTTGGGCTGCCTGGACCTCAGAATTAGAGGACCATGACTGGGGTAGCAGTGACTTTCCATCTATGGTCACCAAAATTGGAAGGGAACAGTTGTATCGGTTCAATGTCCAGAAGTCCATGGGGCCTGATGGGATTCACCCCAGAGTGCTGTAGCAGTCAGCCGATGTTATATCTGGACCCCTCTCAACAATTTACCAAAGTCTTGGGGGTCTGGGGAGGTCCCTGCTGACTGGAAGCTAGTCAATGCTATACCCATCTACAAGAAGGGCATGAGAGAAGACCCAGGAAACTACAGGTCTATTACTCTAACCTCGGTGCCTGGAAAATTTATGGAGAAGATTGTCCTGGGGGATATTGAAAGGTATTTAAAGAAGAAAGCTATTACGAGGCACAGTTCATGTGGGTTCATGAAGCTAAAGTCCTGCCTTAGTGAATCAGTCTCTTTCTACAATAACACCACCCATTTAGTGGTGAAAAGGAGGCCAAGGGGTGACCTCATGGCTCTCCACAGCTTCCTGAGGAGGGACAACGGAGACGGAGGTGCTGGTCTCTTCTCCCAGGGCACCAGTGATAGGATGCATGGGGATGGCACAAAGCTGTGCCAAGAGAGGTTAGGAAAAATTTCTTTACTGTGAGGGTGGTTGCACACTGGAACAGGCTTCCAAGAGAGGTGGTTGATGTCTCATGCCTGTCAGTGTTCAGGAGACATTTGGATAATACCCTTAATAATGCGCTTTAACTTTTGGTTAGCCCTGAAGTGGTCAGACAGTTGGACTCAATGGTGTTTGTAGGTCCCTTGCAACTGAACTGTTCTATTCTGTTCTATGCTATGCTGTGCTATTCTAGTCAAAAATCAACCATGGAAAGCCTTGCACGCAAAACTTTGCTCATCAGTATATCTCCATTAATAATTACCTTTGGAGATCTGTCACTGAGCTGGTCTTTAATTCACACGCCCTCTTAATGCAATATAATACACATTTTTAATCAAAATGTCAAGCCCATAATAAATCAGATGCCCAGAAAAAAAAAAGCAATTTTATTCTATCAACACAGTTCCTCTGTCAAGTAGGCCTGTAATCGTGTCAAGAAAAGATGACAGGTGAGTTTGAAAAGACCTACCTTCCACAAAATGGTGTTTCTGGACAGTAATTGTATTTCTGTCCTATTGCCCTTTTTAAATATACAGCCAAAATGAGACCACTCCGTCATTTCATCCAGGGTTGATTGATGGCTGTGTCCTGGTGCTCCTGTGTCCTTTGTCCCTGACTGGCCCCTTAACCTCACTTAAATGCTGAATTGCATGGGGCTGGCCACAGATTTCCAGCATCTCATGGAAGCTGGTGTTGGGCCAGACAGCACCTCTTCCAGGTCCGTGAGCCTCCTGAGCAGTGCTTAGCCCCATCTGCTTGACTTTGGGGGATGTCGCATTTAAGCCAAGCCTTCTTCACCCATGTTCTGAGCACCCCCTTCTCCTCCTCTTATCTGCAGGTCAGACACCCATGGCTCTAGAGGAGCCGCAGGCTGGCTGGCTGTGGGCAGCCATGGAGATTACTGCACGGCTCAGTTCTGGAGGCTTCTGGAGACGGTATCTGCAGGCACATTTGGAAGGCAGCATTCCCTTTCCCTCCTGCTGTGCCCCAGAGAGACTTGCTGACCCAGCTGGGCGGGCACAGCAATAAATCAAATGTAAAATAGCTCCACCCCGGCACTCTCCTCCTTCCCCTTCCGTCAGGGCCTCTCTGGGAGCGGCTGGTGACTGGAGGACACGGTGAGCTCGGGCTGAGGACGCCGAGCCAGGCGAGGCACAGGCAGCAAGGGAGCATGCCACGAGGTGGCAGTGCTCTCCCAGCCATGGCTAGTGGCACTTGCCGCTCAAGGCTCCTCCAAGCCAACCTCCAGGCATGGGGGCAACCCGCTGGAGATGCCAGTGTCCCCAGAGACCACATCTCAGGATATCCAGCTGCAGGTTTGGGGTGAGAACATCCTGCTTCAACACTTATTAATCACAACTCAAGAGCCAGAATAAATCATCTCCCCAACAGGTCCACAAATGCATTTCCCCAAAACTGGGAGCAGTTCGGCACCCCTGAGACTAAAGGAGAACTGGTACTCCTCCGGTGAGGGCCAGGCTATGGTGGAAGGTGTGAGGGGTAGCGAAGCCCTAGCAGGTTATCTCTGCTGATCTAGGTACAGCTGGGAGTGGTGAGAAGCCTCATGCTGGCACGAGCGCCACTGCTCACAGGCTCTGGCATGTGGAAGTGGCTAGGATAATGAAGGGAACCCCCCGACTGGTGACATGAAATGGGTCCATGCCCAAGGCAGATGGGAAGGTGAGTGTACATGGGAGAAGCTAGAGGATGAAGGTGCTCTGCAGAGCTCTGGGTGGTCCCAAAGAGGACATCTCTGTGCCCAGGTGGAACCAGAGCTCACTGGTGAGCATCCATATCATCAGGGTGCCTGTCGCTGCCTCGGGCTCCTGGCTTGGTCTGCAGCCCCAGGACCGGCCTTCCTCAAAGGGGAAGGCCCCTGAGAACCTTCCGCCTCCTTTCAGGACAGGCCAGGGGGCAGCTCCTTTGCCTCCTCACTGCCCTCCTGTCTGGTGGTGCTGGGCAAGATAGGTCAGTGCCAACCCAGCCATGCAACTCTTCATGGAAGAAAAATGGCCCCTGCAAAGCCTCTTCTCCGTGTTCCCAGTGCTGGCAAGCACACATGAGCTGCCTGACAGCAGACAACCGGGAGAGATGCTCCTCTGCTGCCTTCCCCGCTGGGGATCCCCTGCGGTGCTGAGCAGTGACAGGCAGGAGCTGCCAGAAGTGGACAAATTAGGTAGCTAGCACCTAACTGTCACTGTACAAGACACAGTGACAAAGACAGGTGGTGGACAATCATCAGTACTGCCAGGTACTGCACACGCCTCCGCTGCCAGTCATGGCATCCCAGACTGCCACCTGCACCCACCAGGAGGATGGGACAGCTCAGAGCATCCATGTGTCTGCAGTCACTGATGGCTTCATAATGCCCGAATTACTGAGTCCATTTCACTGGAAAACTGTGATTTTACTGCTCTTGAGCTGGCCTGTCCCAAAATGCCCAACCCTGCTGATCACCAGATAAACTTCCTGCAGGATTTGATGGTGTTGGCAAGGATTTAGAAAGTGTTCCGCGTTTCAATCAATGGAAAAAGAAACTGCGATAGTTCAGGTGCCCTGGAAGGATTTCCTGAGATGCCAGCTGAAAATCAGGCTGCGTGGACACTTGACACTCGATGTGTAAAATGTGTTAATTGCTGTTCCAAGGGATGTGACATTCCCATGACAGATGCTCTACACAGAGCACGTGCGAGGGATAGAGACAGGTATAGGCTTTAAAAGCCAGGATTTCACGCTCCAGCCCTTGCTCACTGTCTCCTGCCATTGATTCACATCCCTGTTGGCTCATAGGATGAGAGGAGATAGATGAATTCTGAGCAGCCCTGGGCAATGCTGGGAAAACTTGTCCCATCCCTCCTCCTCTTGGTCTCTGTTATGGATGTCAGAGTTTTTAATTATTAGACATCTACTGGTTAATTTGGCTGATTGTTTCCCATTCTTTATCTGTTATTTATTTATTCACTTCTGTAACAAGCAGTTTCGGATTGATCACTTTGGCATGTAAATGAGCTGCTCTAGTGCTTGTCACTGAAATTTGTAGATTGGAAGAGTTTGCAATCAAACACAGCCAGAATCTAAATTACAATATTTCAGGCAATAATAGCTGGAAGAAGACAGGCAGGATGTACCATAAGTAAGATGGGATCAGAGCGAGGTGCCCAGGGCTGTGCTGTCAACATGCCGGGAGCCCTGAGGCATGCCACAGGAATACCTGTTTGCAGTGCTGAGGTGTGCCTGGCAGGGCTGGCATTGCTCTGGGGCTGGTTCCTCAGAGAAGAAGGGGAAATAAAGGAAGCGAAAGACTTTGTGGAAATGGTGGGAGCTGGCCTGTGACCAAACACTACTTAGCTTGTCTCTGAAGAGGGCTAGTTAGCCTAGCATGACAAGAAGTATGCACACACGGGACTACAGGCTGCCAAGAGAGTCTGGCCTATCATATGTGATATGGATTTTGCTTGCAACCATGGCTAACGTTTGGCTTCTTCCCACCACTCATGGCTCCATCAAAAGTCAATGAATAAACACAGAACACAATTCTGCCCATTTCAATGTCAGTAAGAGAGATCATTCAAGGTGAGTAAAAGACAGACACTGCAGCTGGGCTGAGGAGCAGAAAGCCAACCAGGACCTCTGCATGTCCAGGGTTGGTTGTGTTGGTTGCAATCAGGGTTGCAAATGCCTGCACCACCCCATGGTGTGGTATCCCTGGACTGAAATCTAACCAGCAGGTAAGTGATGTTCACCAGGCACAGTCCTATAAATCCTATTAGGGCTGTTGAAAAGACCTCTGGGATCTCCTGCCCAGCTGCTTGCTCATGGCAGGACTATTTCCAACTCCAAATCAAGGTGGCCATATCTTTGCCTACCTAAGTCTTGAAAACCCCACAAAGGACAGAAATCTCCCACCTCTCTGGGGACCCATTTCAAGGCTGCACCATACTACAGTGAAGAAGTGTTTCCTAATGTCCATTCCGAATCTTTTAAGATCCAACTTGTGGCCACTGCCCATGTTATGTCATTTAGCACTAATGAGGAGTCTTTGGCTCCATCCTTTCTGCAATTGCTCCCAAGTAGCTGCAGCTGTGGCTATATTCCACCTTATCCTCCTCCTCACCTGGCTAACCACAGCCCAGCAGGGGTCACCTCCCCACTGCTGGTAATAAGGATGAATAATTTCCCTTGACCTACTGGCCACAGTCCTCCTAACGTAACCCACGAGGCAGTTTGTCTTATCTGTGGTTTGCTCACATTCAGTCTGGTGTCCACTGCTTCCCACACCAACCTTTTCCCTATTCCAGCAGTGAGTTCCCAGCCTGTACTGAAGGCTGGGGTTTTCCCACCACATCTGCAGAAGAAAGTGGTGCTTCTTGTAGGCCAAGAAGAGAGAGCCTACAGCATCTTCTAAACATACTCAAGGATTTAAAAAGTGACTTGAAAAATACAAATTGTAGTCCTTCCTTCCTTCACCTCTTGGCTTGATGCTATGGACTCAGGAGACAAGCAGGAGACAATGCTCTGAGAGACAGACTAGACAGCGTGACATTCCCATCCAAATGCAAAGTGATGGATGTAATGCAGGGGTGGGGAGGCACCATGTCCTTGTCTCTGGGCTTTGTGTTTTGACTCCTCAGTTCTGACCATGCAAGGTTTTCAGTCTTTGGGGCTGTCAGGCTATGGCATGACCATCATGAATTCCTCCACCACCTGCTGTGGAGAGATGAAGATGGGGACATGTCAGCTGTTTGCTTCTTACAGAGCCCGACATGCCCTTATGGAGGGCAATGCCTGGGTGAGTCTGACAGTGAAAATATGCCAGGCAGAGGCATGCTCATCCCAGAGGATCAGAGACCACCGCGCACCTGTTTGCAGTGACACTGTGCTTTCCACTGGGCTGAGAGAACCAGCATGGACCCTTCCTGCACCCCACCAATCTCTTTGCACAACCACACCCTGTGGCTGCCATAGGTTCTCCTGCACACATAGCAGAATATCATGTGCCCTTCCCAGGCTCCTTTCTATGCCAGGGTCTGGCTTTCCTGACATAATGCCTCAAAAATGGAGTGGAAATTTCCTGCAGGCAAGTGTTAGTGTTAACTGGGTCAGTGGCAGCTGGAGGTCCATGCCAGCTGGAGACTATTACAACTTATTTCTATTACAACTCGCTTACCACAGTGGCTTCTCCAGGAACTCGGCTTCCCTCTAAGTGACCTTGGCTGCCAGATCGATCTGAAGTTACAAACTCACTTCTCACGTCTGCTCAATTTGGAGGGCATCTGATTGCTGCTTCAGAGGCTTTGATTGCCTTTGCTTCTGGCTGGCAGGACCCCGGCTGGTGCCTTGTAGGCACCGTTAGCAAAATTCCAACTTAGCAGATTTGCAGAGGAATATCCCAAACAAGCTGCAGCAACGCGGGGCAGAGCAAGGCCTGGTGTTTTCAAGACAGGGATGTATTCAGCTTGCGGTCGGCTGGAGTTTGGGATGCCTCCTTGTGACTGTCCCCTCTGGCTCACACCTGAGCTCTCCTGCAGCAGACGCAAGGCTTTATTTTGGTAACTCTCTGGGCTCTGGTTCCCTGGGCAAGCAGAGGGCAGCAGTGCGGGTATCCCCAGCGCTGGTGTGATCCACATGTGTGCAGCATCCTGTCAGGCTCGTTCATTAGCTCGACAGCTCATTACCCTCTGTGGGCAGATCCCCACCTGTCTGCTTCTGCTGTGCTCCCTCCTTCCTGTGCTCATCCACCCCCATCACTTTCCAATGAGGAGACAGCCCATTCCCAGCTCAGGAGGATGCTTTTTCACCTGCAATTGTATTAACAGTTCTGGATCCCCTCCCACAGGCATTGCCTAAGTCCTCTCCCCACTCTCTGCAGGCAGAGGTCAAACCTGTGTCCTTGCTGTCAACTCAGAAGCAAATTGATTGACATCGTCTAGGAGGCAATTGCAGTCCTTGGCGAGTCTCTGCGTGGGAGGCAATCGTGTGGGCCCTGCACTGACGGTCTGGCCTGGAAGTTGTTCTTCACTCGAACTCTTAATTTCAGAGCTGCACTGAGGGATGGGAAGACTCCTGGCTTCTAATTAATTACTGAGTCCCCTGTAATTGATGCAATTTACTGCCAACCTATCTGTTTTATTGCACTGTGGGGAAAGTCATTCTGTAACACTGTTTTCTCAAACTCCCTAGTGAGTGGCCATAACACACACCCTGAAACTCATCTCCACATTCCAGATCTGGGGGGAAGTTCACACCAGGAGGCAGAAGAGGACTGTGGTCCTGTGCCCTGCACCTGTCACCAGAAATGTTCACCCAGGAGGTACCAGGGGAACCACACACAGCACCGGAGGAGCACGGCCTGGTGGAGGGTGGCTGCCTTGGGCAGTGGGCTTTGGTCTTCTGGAGTTGGGCCTGGTGAACACAGATTTCTTAGCACAAGGACGAGCACAATCTGTCACACACAACACCCTACAGCTGGGCATTTTGCATTACAAGGAATGGATGTTGTAAATTTACAGTTCAGATTCAGCCTGTAATGGGACATATTTGTCCACATTAGTCTTCATGGGGAGGTGCTGCCTTCCTGCCTGCTGGTTTCAGGACCCTCAGGATGGGCAGATCAGGCAGTAGTATTTCTAGGGAGCTCTAATTCTCCTGGTAAGCCCTGAGCTTTTCAAATTAATTTATTTGGGGAAGCCAAATGGAGCCTCTCATTTGCTGCAACTGTACAAGATCAGTAGGTTGTGTCTCCTGTTCTCAGTCCTGAGCTGGACAGGCCTCTCAAATCCACTAAAAGCACATGTTGGTGGGGAGATTGGTGGGAAACAGACCGTGTCTCTTCTCAAGAAGTGACTATCCTGCTTCGGTGTAGTGTCTCTTGGGTAGGGCCGTATCCTTGTGCCTGGAGCCACACTGATGTGCCTTGCTGGGGCTTAAGAGGGGATTTTACTGAGCCCTTCAAATTGTCTCACTCACTAATTAACGACTGGGTTTCAGTTTTGGAACATGCACTTAGATAAACTGCATAAGCGCATTTCATTAATCTTAATTAATTATTTAAATACTCAGAAGCCTCTGCTAAGGCCCTGTGATTGATGGTTCCTAGCTGGCTGTATCATCATGCTTCGGTCCCTTGGCATCCTTGGCTGTGCAGTGGGGATACAGACACTGACCCTCCTTGCTTTCCCCTTGCCTGCTGCCTTCAGATCCAGACTGGTCAGCTTTCTGAAAGTGAGTGAGTGACAATTCACACCTTGCGCTAGACAGGACATCATCCTGAATTTAACCCCTGCGTGTGTCTGTGTGCAGCCACAGAAGCAGTGCACGCCAATAGCTAGGACTGGTGGAAAAGAGGCTTTGCAAGGAACAGCTGTGCAAATCGGGCAAGGAATTGCACCTCAGGCCTCTGCAAAGCAGCGTCCACACTGCTGCAAGGGTGATGGAGCCCATGGGGTGCAAGCATGTTGCATGCCATCTGACTGGACATGGCACCAAGAGCATTTCCCGGTGCTTTGATGCTGTGGAAGGGCCTTCCATTAGATGTACACATGCAGCTGTACAATTGCTCAGGGAAACATGAACGAAGAGGGAGAAGAACCCTCCTACATCAACAAAACCCTGCTGCTGAGCCTGAGCATGGAGACAGCAACTGCCTGCACCCTGCCCTCACATTCTGCATGCTGGAAGGGCTCTGCCCGAGGTGGTCCCACCCCCAGCTCCTGTCTCCTGGAGGGACTACGATAGAGATATCTGTCATAGTTAGAGATATGATAAACGTTACATTATGTGATAAAAGCTTATCTGCACACCCACAAAGGAGAGCAAAGGGACAATGGCAGGAGGGGGAGCCCAAGCGGTACCCTGGGCCTACCCTCAGACTCATTACAGGAATGTCATCAGCCCATGGACAGCTCATCTCCGCAAACCCAGAGGAGCACCGGGACACACAAAAGCATGTGGAATCCAGATTACTGACTCCGAAGGAATAACCACCTTGTCTAGGCCCTTCTTAGGGCTGCCCCTGCAAAGCCATCAGCCCTTTCATCCAGTCACGAAACCCATCACCATGAGTCATCAGAAGCAGCTCTCCAGATCGCCTTTCAGACCAAGGGGGATTGCTGCCCAGGAGTGTGGGACACATTATGGGATGCACGGGAAAAGCATTTTTTGATCGCACAGGATTTATTATGGGAAAACTGAGAGTTTGAGCCCAGCTGTTGGAGAGATTCACCTTGTACCTGCGTGTATGCCTCACTATTTGTGGACCTCCGTCCTGCTCAGCTAGAGACAGGAGCAGGATGAAGCCGTTGGTGCTGTTGATGTTTGTGTGAGTGCTCTGAGTATCTGTCTGTGACCTGTGTGACTGGCCATGTATATATGTATGCACGAAGTATGTACGTGTGCTTTGTATGTGTGTGCCTGTTGGGAGCGCATCTTCAACCTCGCTACTGGTTGCACCTGTGAACAAGGAGCTGCAGCAGCCTCACTTCTCTCAGCTTGTGGATCCAGCATGATGTATTTACCGTGAACAATAAATACTGAAACCAACAATTTGTTTCATGATAAACAGAGATGGAAAATAGACCTGGGAACCATCTGCACCTGTGTCTATGCTGGCTACAGGGGTCCCCCTGCAGACCCTGCAGAGTGCTGCATCCTCTAGACATGCAGACAGGGAAAGAGAAATCCCCTTTCTGGAGAGAAGACCAAGAGCGGCAGCCCATGAACTGCTGTTGCTCTCCCAGGGGATGAACATCTTTCTCTGGGTGTTATCAAAGGCTGCAGACATTTTAGAAATCAGAAGTTGGAGATAAGAATCCCAGATCAACCACAGCACAGCAATAATGTTTTTTAAATCTGGCCTGATTTGGGGGTCTGGAGCAGGTTTGGGGCAGAACAGGTGATCCATCAGCACCCCCAAGATGACCCTAAGGAGCATTTCTAAATTTCTGGGAGAGTTAAGGACATAATCTATAGATGTCTTTTGGGGACGCAGCATTTCCCCTCTGCCTCTGGAGGTTTATATGTGCTCAGAGGCAGCTATGATGTCCTGTATGGCCTTGCTGTGGAAGCCTCCAGCTGTGCCCAGGGACAGGGAGCATTCGTTCACACACAGCTGACAGCTTGGTCCTTCTGCTGTGCTGCATCTCCTCACCGTTTATTAAATATTGCACTTTGCTTAATTTCTAATCAAGCCTGTTCACCAATGGTCAGCCCCAAGCCCCAGGGCTGTACTGATGAGGGCTCCCATGTTGTTGACATCTCCAAAGCAACATTTCTCCTGTGCCTTTCTGCCTAGGAGTGCTCACACTAGAGTGGATCCTGCTGCTTTCTCATCCAACTCTACAGGGCCTTTGCAGGGGAGGAACAGATGAGATCCAACAGGACACCCACCCACACTGAGGAAGAGCCAGCAGGACTGCAGCCTGGGGAGAAGCACTCCAGGGCATCCATCTTAACCAGACATCTCATCACCGTGCTACCTCTGATGGCTTCATCCTGCCACCTGGGCAAGCTCCAGGACCCAGCAGGAAGGCTGTGGTCCTGTGCATGCACAGATCTGCAGGTAACCGTAACCAGTCCTAAATGGTCCTTCATGGGATGTCCCTGGTGAGCACAAACTCTCACTGCAGTGTCCTAAAACCAGACTCTGGAAGGAGGAGATGTTGCTGTCTGATTGTGCTTAGGGGTGTTGTTTGGATCAGACCGAGGACAGATAAATAATCTGCATGCAAAGTGCTTTCCTCACGCACAGCTGGCTCACATGACAGATACAGGAATCAGGCAGCCAGGGAAGGTTTATTATGCCTGGGATTATAGCAGTCTCTGACAACTGCTCACTGTAAGCCAGACAGAGGTAAAGGATGCTCTGCATTTTGATGAGAGTAAACGAATAGCAGCAACAGCCAGGGAAAGGGCCGCTGAGACTCGCTTTCCTTCAGGATCTGTCACAAAAGTGACTCGGGATGTTCCATGACTGAGGAGTAAACAGGACCCAAGGGCAGATTTCCAAAGTTTAACTAAAGTTTAGTCCTGATCATGAGATCCCTCCCCCATTAGAGAAATGAGTGGGAGAGAGCCTCCCATTAAAATTTGCAGCAGCTTGTATACAATTGGCAACAAAATGCTGTGCAAGCACATCCAGTCACATCGTTACACCAGGTCACAGAATCACAGAATC
>VXAL01017293.1:8983-20435 GCA_013399475.1 Chauna torquata
AAAAAAGAATAGAGGAAAAAAAAATGTTTAAAGTCAAGGATGGAATAACTGAGACAAAGGATGACATTTTTAGGGATTCGGCCCTCTGAATTACGCAGTTTGCATTTAGCATCTGAAATGTAGAATGGCTCGGAAGGAAGAACATTGGATCTGACAGTGCTGGGATTTGACAGTTCTGATGCCTTATCACGTTTCACCTTCTAGGGAAAATTATCCTCAATAGGGCTGAGGTCCAGAGCGTCTGGGCACTTCTTACAATATCATTTAGAAAAAGGAAAGAAAAAGAAGACATTTGCTACTTTCTTTTTACAAATGAACGTGGAAGCTGTTGTGGTTTTATTTATTTATTTTTAAGTGTTTAATACTCTTCTTTTCAGGCTTGATCCCTGGAGGCCCATATCCAAAGAAAATTTTAGGATTTCTTCCTTTAGTATTGCCCTTTACATAGCAGTAAAGCACCAAGTTGTAAAATGTTTCGGATATAGCTAGTGACAGCAGTGCTGTACTGTAGCCAGTCTCAGGAAAGTGTGAGCCATGGGGTAGACGCAATTATTTTTACATAGTTCCCCAAGCTGCATTTGGATGGAACACAGGTTTTGTACAGTGTTACAGGTCTGCGTGTAAGCCTCTCTAAATCAAGAAGCGCACGATGCATTTTTCCCTCTCTGAATTGTCCCAGATGGATATAAATAACCATAAGCGTAAGATACCTTTGTACTGCTGTTTGGGTGCCAAGAGGAGGGGCCTGTGTCACCTCAGCTTCTGTTGTTTTGGGTTGTGTTTTGCCTCCAAGCAGAACCATGCATGTGCGGACATAGCCTAGCCACTGAGTTAACCGTGTGCGAGAACAAAGTATTAAAATGTAATTGTTGCTAAATCAGTCAAGTTGAAATATTTAGGTCAAATTGGGATAATTTAGCTATAAGAAAATTCTGTTCTCTAGATCAGTAAATATTTGAAACCTCCACTGCTTGTTGAGAATATCACGTTAGTCCTATATATCAAAATGGTGTTTTTATAATAACCATTTTCATGTGTGACAAAGAAGAGCTACTTTATATCGAAAGGATTTCTTATACACTGTGATATGTCATACTTAGAGCCAGGATTAAAATTAAATCTCTTGCCGGGTGCCAGAAATATGATATAAAAATAGAGAATAGAAAACTCAGGTGCAGTTTTAACTTTAGGCTTGTCTTTGAAATGTTCTTGTTATGCTGAAGTGTGACTTTTAATGTAGCTCGCTGCTTTGAGGAAGAGGTGACTAGGAGGAAGTTCTTGCAACACAGAGTGTAGGAGAGAGGCAGGCAATGTCATCTTAAGAGCCAAACCATGAGGATTTTTTTTTTGTTATCGGACAAGCGATAAGATACTTAGTGGCCTGTAAAATTTTTCTGACAGTATGCAGGAGATTCGTTTGAAATTTGCATCAATTGAAAGAAGCAGACACCTGATAAGAATATTAATACTCATTTTAAAACTTGTCACGTGACGTATTTGTGAACTTCCTCATTCTTTTAGTTTGAAAGAGTATTTATACGTACAAGTTCTTACTGTTTGATGACTCAGTAGGAAGTGAAAGAGTCAGTATAAACCACAGAGCAATGGAGAAGAAACTATATATGGTAAAATTTTTTACATACGTGGTCTTGCAGACAAGCAATCCAAGTAGCTATTCCTAAAATATTTTCAATGTATAGCAAACACTTGCAAAAAATGAATGATGATGAACTCTTGGCTTCCTTTATGAAGATGCATAAATTCACTGAGTGTTGATGTTATTGTTAGAGCCATGGTGTATACTGAGCATTGTCCTGAAATAATTTGATAATTGTTCCAAGGGGTGTACAAATAATGGATGGCAGAGAAATAAGTGCACTATACTTAAATTTCAGTGGAGGGTTTCAAATTGAGAGTGGAAAGAACAGTGAGTGTTTAATGTTTGGCACCAGAAAAGAGAAGTTGGTTATATTCCTAACTAGTTTATAATGTTTAATTGAATATTTCAGAGGATCTTTTGTAAGGGAGGGATAAGTGTCTTATGTTTCTTACTCTCCTTCAAAAATCCTAAACAGTCCAGTATCTATTATATGGATGCAGTTTTGTTTCTAAGGTGTGTTTGCCTGTCACTTACCTCTTGGTAGTTTTATCAAGTCCGGTTCTTCAGCCATGATATCTAACGTTACGTCATCACCAACCTGCTGAACCGGCTGAATATTCAGGGTCGTGACAGGGAGAGTACTACACTGAGAATGCTCTCATTGATGGGGATGCTGACGTACAAGGCTGCCTTGTTCTCATCTTCACTAAATATTCATGTAGCCTGGGGGGGAAAAAAAGAATTTGAACGGGAAGGAGAGAGAGTTAAAATTTGGCCCCTTCTATTTGGCAAATCCTATACAGAGCTTACCAGACTTTGTAAAAATGTCATTTTAAGACTCTCTGTTCCAAACTGAAAGAGGTAGGGAGGAGACAGCGAATGTGTAAACTTAATCTTCCTCATTTTATTTCGCATAGACTAAATCTGGTTTTGAGATTTGTTAATTGCCAATATCCTACTATTTTGCAACGTCGCGGGAAGGTGTGTCAAGGCCTTGAGGGCTTAGCGTAGAAAGGGGCTGGAAGTTACAATTACAGTTCAGGAAGTAAGAACTCAGAAAATGCTGACCTACAAAAATACTATTTTAGCTCAGCGTAGTTGTGTGTGATTAGCAGAGGTACTTTTAAGGTTAATTAGCTTGCACTTACTAAGTTTGCGCAGTAGTTGTTTTGGTTGCGCATTGCAGTAGCTGCTGTATCAGTCGCTGCTCAGGGTTTACTTGCGTGGTCAGCAGGAGCTGCAGGTGGCTGTGGTGGAGCTTCTGGAGGGCTGCTCTGATCGCTTGACTTGTGAAGCTTCATTTAGATGGTACTGGTTCTGTTACTTCTGTTGACCAATGTGGTCGCTGATGACTGGTAGGGAAGTTGCTTCGTGCTGGGGGGGAAGAAAAGGAGGAAAACCAGTAAGCAGATACATGAGTGTGAAGATGTAGGTGCCATACTTGGAACAACTTAGGAAACCTGAAGCTAGAGGATGGGATTGTATGGGCTGTTTTGCAGAACTTCCTTCTGGCTTGACCAGGTTCTGCTGTACAAAAAAATTCTAGCCTGCAACAAGCATACCTAAATATTGTAACAGCAACAAAAATTGCGCGACTGCCCTGAAAGCAGTAATTTGCGAAGTCTGAAAGGAAGTTTTATGTTATATTATTTTAAGAATCTGTACACCTTTATTAGCACTCAGCCAAGTCCTTCAAAATGTCTCAGATGTTTCCTGTGGTGTAGAGCTTCCGGTAAACACTTCTGGCACATTCAGGTAGTGTGATTCAAAAATGCTTGTGGCTACTCTTTGCTTTCCCATACCAGCACTGCACTCTTGAACACACAGATAAGATCTGTGGAGCTCCTAGGTACTTTTGGCCTTAATATAAGCAAGAGAGTTGATAAGTACTTGCCTTTTTGGAGAACATGGATTGGAGTAGAATGAGTGAAATAAATTTTATACACTGTCATTCTTCACGTATTCAGAACAGCTCTGCCTTTGGAGAGAGCAATTGCTGAGTGGGTGAAAGAAATGAGGGTCACAAGAAAGCAAAGAATTCCCTGCCCACCTCTATTAGCCCAAGTTTAACTAAAATGTTTTTTGGCTCCTTCCATAACTAGCTTGATAAATGACTTTCTGAAACAGGTGCCCTTTGTACTTCAGTAAGGTGAATAATATAGAGCAACAGAAAGAGGCTTTTCGTGTTACATATAATGACAGAATTCCCCTTAGCTGTAATCAGCTGTACTCTTTGCAGTGATAATTGTTTCAGTGGCAACCTTTAGCCCTCACTTCAGGAAACTGTGTTTTGGAAATTCTACCAGATGGCTTTAATACGACCAGAAGTGGATAACTGAGCCTTGGGACAGGGACCCAAGGAGGATGTGAATTTTCAGTCCTTGGAGGCTTCCAAGACCCAACTGGACAAAGCCCTGAGTGATGTGCTCTGGATTCAGTGCTGACTGGTTTGAGCCCAGGGTAGGACTAGGGAGCTCCCAAGGTTCCTTCCATCCTGAATGATCCCGTGATGCTCTGGTACCACTGTTACACCTAGATGGTTCAGTAATTTTGCAAGTGAAAAGGCATAATGTTTGGTTTGGGACCATGGGATTTTGTTCTGGCATGCTACTACAGCCCGGTAAATAAAATATGTACCGAAAAAGAGAAGCCTGCTCCACGCAGGCATCAGAGTAAAGCTCCATGCAGGCATCAGCTGAAGAGCATAATTTGCTGATCGCAATTAGCTAAACTTGTAACTTCTTGTTGGTGCGCTTTAAGTTCTTGTCTTACAACTGTGCTTCCTCTCATGACTGTGTATATTTTTTATGCTCAGTTAATCCTCAATGTTTTCTTAGCATATAGTATGTGTCTTTGGACCTAGCGTCGTAAAACTTCCTTTTGTACGTATTTGAGGAAGAAACACGCTTTCAGGGTATCCCATTTGGTATGAGCTACCATCACCTGAGACTTCACTTGCGTACTGTACGTTTTAGAATTGCTTACTGCAAACTTATTTTTTTTTTTTTCCTTGAAATATATTCTGAAATCTTTTGAAACTCTTGAGAAATCTGAACTGTACAAAGTTTCTCTGCTGGTTCACAGATGAACCCTTTTTTATAGCAGCGTAACACCTGAGTTCACAAGGTATTGTGTTTTCTGACATGTAATTTGTTATGCTGAATTTTGTGCTAATTGGAATGGCAAATTAATTTGGTCTCCTTGAGTGCTCATTACTACATGATCCATTACAAAATGGTAAGTTTCAGTTTTCTGGAGAACTTTTTACAGAGTGGCAAGAAATCCAGATTCGAACACTAGACTCTTTTATACCTCTCAGTGTAGTTAGTTGTTTTAGTACTGTTTCCTCAAAATCTGACAATCTGTTTTAGAAAACATTCTGGAAGATGCTTTAATTTGCTAGTACAGATCTGCACATCTGAAATCTGTAAAAGTGATGTGAAAGCATAAATCCTGAGGGGCACGTGCTCTTAAACTTGAGGTTTTAATTTTTTTACACCCAAACAGTTTTCCGTTAGTAAACAAAAGTAATGCATATTCTAATCAAATTATTGTTCTTTTCAGTTTGTGAAATGTGGCTATGCAGGCTCAAATTTTCCGGAGCACATTTTTCCGGCTTTGGTTGGAAGACCTATTATAAGATCAACTGCTAAAGTGGGGAACATTGAAATCAAGGTAATTCTTTTTATTATTGTTTTTTAACACCTAAATAATATTTAGGGCAGCCTTTGCCTTATGTTAAGTTTGGAAATGCTTGTTCCTATATTCTCCTTTATGTTGTTTCAGTATCTTTTGTTTTATTTCTGTGTTGGGTTTTAGCCTTTCATGTGCTATGATGTAATTTTTTTGGTAGTGTAAAAGCTCTGTGGAAGCCTTCAGCTAGTACAACTGAGCAGGGCTCAAGAAGTTCTGGGCAAAAAGGGACTTCAAATGCCAATATGTAAATGATGTCATGATTAGAATGCAGAAATCAGACAGAAGTGGTTGGTATTTGTCACCGAGCTGTACCATAAGATTTTGAGGCAACGCTGAAGAACTGCTGAAGCTTTCAGGTTTCTGTACTCGTTGCTTTCTGCTCACAGTTGATCATCTGTGATCTTGTATGAGATGTTTAACCTCGGTTGTGTTTGCATTTCATTGTATCTGTTGCTTTTGTTTTCTTTTTATTGTTGATAGATATAATACTGCACCACCAGTTAGAGACTGAGAGGCTGTGTTCAGACTATTTGTTGGGACGTTATTCCAGGCTTGGAACAGTGAGGGGAACCACTGATCCCAAATCTTCTTTTGAAGTCTGGGGAGCTATCGTTTCTCACTTTCTTTTGTAATTACAGAGCAATGCTTCAAATGTTAGTAGTTGCTTCTGCAATACAGGCTTTAATAAATGTCTTGGCCCTGCTGTGGTCACACCCTCATTTCTTGCTTCTAGCCACGCATTCTCACCTTGTGCTGGCCTTGCTGCTTGTGCAGTTATGTGGTGAGCCACTTTAGAGACCTGATGCAGCTGAAACAGAGTAGTTTCTTTGTCAGGTAAAGTTTTGACTGCCCCATAAGACAATTGTGAAAGCTGTAATTTGAGGACAAAGCAGAAGCAGGAACTTGAGGGAGAATCAGAAGGGGATGCAGAACTGTAGAAACCCTCACGTAAACCAGTGAAGGTCAAGTAGGACCACATGTGTACAGGCTTTCATTTTTGCTTTCCCTGTTGTTTCTGAGTAGCAGCTTAGTAAAAGCTGGGCGGGGGGTGGGGGGAAACTATCCAGCCTTGTTCCTTATTTTCAGACCCCTGTGAGTGACAAGAAGAATTAGTTTATCTGATTGCTGCTGCTGCCTGTAAAAAGTTAGTAAGTCAAGAGAATGAAAGATGCCAGACCTTCCCAAACATTTTTTTTTTCCTATTGCAACACCACTTACCTTGTGTCAGCCAGGACAATTTGCTTGAAAGGATGAAGACCGTTCCCTTTCAGAGTAGGTAGGAGTTTTTGTAAGTGGAGTAAAAACATCTTCCCTTCTCCTGCAAGACTTGGGCAGACGTGTTTCTGCAGATATCTACTTGGACTTGGTGTGAAAATTTCTTCAAGCAGGTCCTGGTAAAGTTTTATGAAAGTTATACAGGGATTAACAAATCTTAAGTCCAAGAAAAATTCTCTGGCACAAAATCATATTGATGAAGTCACATTTTCTTTCCAGATGATCTGATACAGCCTGTCCTGCCAGTTTTGCTGTCCTGATTATCTGATAACTTAACTTAATGTCATTACAGATGTCAGCGTTGAATTAGAAAGATAGGAGGTAGAAGTGGGTAATTGTTATGAGATAGGTGTAAAAGAACCAATAAACTATAGTTTCACGTGCACTGCCCATTTTCTGCTCGAGCATGGACCACATGGGTATATTTTGGAGAGTGTAAAGTGTGTTCTCATTCTTCCTAGCTGTTTTATAGCATCTGCCTATAATAGCTTGTCACTCTTTCTTAAGAAAACATTGAATTGAGAAGAAATCCATGCCACAGATACTCTGGATATCGCAGTAGGATGACTTGTTAGGTGTGTGTGCTGCTTTCCTTTGTGAGATTCTTGCAGATTTCTTACAATGTATTTTAGCAGATGAGTTTTATGCCAAAATTTAATTCTAGCCAGTCACTGCAAGTTCGTATGGTTTATATTTAAAATTGACTAAGGGAAGCTGGCAAGAAGATTATCAGCTTACTTTTGAAAAGTATTCAGAAAAGCTGTCGTTTCTGTGAAATTCAGAAACTCTGTGAAAGGAGTCTGGAGGCTGATTATCAGCCGTTAAAAACAGCGGTTATCATCCATCTATTGAGTTACCATTTTCAAGTTGCTTTGTCCATGCTTTCCTTCTGGATTCTCATTAACATTAAGGTGAAATTTTGTTGAGGGCGAGTTAGCAGTCAGGGCCACTTATGCCAATACAGTGTAGGAGCACTGACAGCTTTCCTGCTGCCGCAGAATTTATCAGATTGGGCTACTGATGTTTGGGGTATTTTCATCTTCATTAGTTCCCGTTTTTTGGCTTATTACATGGCCATAGAAGCAGTTAAGCACAATGGAACAGATAGCCATGAGCAGCTTGGGAGAAGTGTGGTCACAGCCTCCTTCTGCGTCTGCTGCTGCCTCTGAAATGACCGTGGAACTACAGGCTCAGTAGCAGGGATATATCCTTCTCTCCTTCCCACAGTCCCTAGTTCAGGACATAAACACAAAAGATCAGTTATCACTGGGGTTATTTTGCTTAAAATTGCAGCCTCAAAACTCAGAAACCAGAAGTGTAGCATTTGTGCCTCTAGTTTTTACTGATCTCTTTTTTTTTTTTTTTTAAACCAATCTTTGAAGCAGGTTTTGGGAGTTAATAATCTTGAAAAGGCAGGACAGTTGTGTAGCTTTGACCAGTTAAGACAGGATTTTTTAGGGCAGATCAGACTCGGGGAATGTGTTGAGCCATAGTCCGTGTCCTACAGTTCTACTCAGTTTCTGCCAAAAACAGAAATGGTTTTTCTCTGGATTTGAAGTGAGGAAGAGGGCCGCACTCTGACCAGCCTGTTTGGTACTGCCTGCGCAAAGGCAGCTGCCAAAAACTCTAAGCACTTCTCATCTGACACAATTTGCAGAATAAGTAGATTTGCCTTAATAGCACTGTTATCTTATGGCTTTTGACATTTTAGGTGACTTGAAGTAGATTTAATTGAAGGAGGAAAGATCTCATTAGTCGTGAAGATGGCATTAGTATAATTTTGGACAATGTTTGTACACATATGCTTCAAATATTTTATAGTGCTTCCCAGCTGCTTTAGTTCTCCTATCTTCTTATCTCCATAGCTTGCTATAGGGAAGAGCTTTCAGATCCTGCTGTTAATACTTCACTTCATGATTGCTTATTTTAGTTCTGAAAGTAGATACCATAATTTAAGTAAATACTGTTTTTTACTTAATTTTTTTTCCTGGATATTGGCTCCATAATATCTGAACAGATTAGTCTGCTTATAGATGAATGCTTTTATGTTATTGTTTCCAGTTATTGGGTATTGAAAGCAGAATATTTAAAGCAATCTAAATTTAGCATTTGCCAGAGCTAGTTATGGTCAAAAGCCTTTTGCAGTCTTGTCTCGTTTGGATAAACACTTTGCCCAAGGTAAAATTCCAGTGTTATAGAATATTTATGCACCGAATCCTATTTGTGAGAAAGGTGCAGATTTTGTTTGCAACATAAGATGCATAAACGTGACATGCCAGTGACTCGTAGCAATAGCTTTCTCTAAAGAGACGTTTTAAGCTGAGATCCTGAGGATGTTAGCTTGGCCGTAACTATACTAACTCAGATAACTTCCAGCTGTACGTGCATCTCTTTTCAGCTTATTTCTACTGTGTACTTAAAATAATTTGAGAATTTCGTTTAGACCTTTTCTGACTTTCTTGCTTCTACCTTCTTTCTTCACCTTTCTTGACCTGTTGAAGTAGAATAACAAAAAGATGGTAAGTGAGGTGCCCCTGTGCTGTTTATTTACCATTTTTGCTTGATGGGACCTTGTCGCTCTTATGCTATTTTTTGATGCTATTCATTGTTTTGCCTTGCCCTACATTTTACATTTGAATACATACTTATTTTGGACATTGTTCATTGCTTTGGTTTACTACAAACTAATTCATGAGAATATTTTATGTATTGCTTCTAAATGTTACATAACCTGTAGTTTTGCAAGGTGCAAGAATAACGCTTTAAGATCAGTGTGAGCTCAGTATCTCTAACAGCAGAAACTGTTTTATTTAACATTACAAATCAAAGGCTTGAAAAAAGTTTCACATTTCAGTTAAACAAATGTTATTGAGTACCAAAGTAGTGGAAACATTGAATGTCATGACACTGGTTCCTATCTGCAACTATAGTTGTACTGTCCTTCACCTACCAAGTGTGTGTGGTGTTTATTAGTGTGCTCTTGAGAACGATTGTTCTACCTTTGTTTTAACAGGACATGAAAGTTTTGTGCTACTTTCATTGTGTATTTGAGTGGTGTCTTTTCCAAAGCTATGTCCTGTTCTGGAGCATAAAGCCTCAAAGAACAGCGCGCAAAAAAAGGCTTCTGATACTTCAAACTGTGGTCTTAAATTCTAGCGTGATATGTGGTGGAGCTTTCATAGTACATTGTCACTGAAGTGTACTTGATTTAAAATGTTAGAGCCTTGACTTCTGTCTTCTGTACAGTCAAGATAACAGAAGTGTGATCTACTGTGCAAGGAAAAACAAATAAAACTCCTTGTTAGGGAGAAGGAGTGGAAGAGGAATGGTTTGTTTTAAATTNACTATACACCTGACGCTGGACTTTTTTTTTTATTGTGCATCTTGTTTTTTTTCCCCAGGCATTGAATAGTAGATTGAATACACTTTGCTTCAGAGTTTTCTGTGCCACAGTAACTGCAAACTGTGGAGGCATATTTTTGTATGCAACAGATGATTTTTTTGCAATGAAATGAATATAGTAGAATGGGAGCAGTGCTCTAGAAATATGTTTTTAGAGGCTAGATATGAGCAATTCTGTTAAGGCTTCTTTAGAAAAGTATGGGATATGATAGGGAACAAAGATGATGTTATATCGTGCATGTTTCCTCTGGGAAATGTGGGAAAGGAGAAGGTACAATGCTACTAATCTGAATGTGCAACGTTTGCGTTACTAGCTTTAATAAACGGATTGCTTAATTGGTGTGAAATGACTGTACAAACTATGCATTGGTTGGTTGCATTTGTGTAAGAATGCATTACTGGGTTTTTTGGCTTGGGGCTCCTGGCATGGAACAGAC
Organism: Chauna torquata; assembly: GCA_013399475.1. Classification (NCBI taxonomy): domain Eukaryota; kingdom Metazoa; phylum Chordata; class Aves; order Anseriformes; family Anhimidae; genus Chauna; species Chauna torquata. Next base: position 19,394 of record VXAL01017293.1, read on the forward strand.
TGGGGTATATTTTGTATTTAGATGTCTCTCCTCTTCACACCCTACTGGTGTAGGCAATATGTAAACCATTGTTTCTTTTAATGTGTAGTGTGGAACTTCTAATCTCTTGTTTGCTTTTGCTACTGTTCTGTATGCTTATGTACCACTCATTATTCCTTTTTTGGTATTATGCACAGAAATTTGCAGCATGCATGGAAAAATATTCTGCCAATCCAATCTACTACCCTTGTGTGCTATTGTGCATCTCAGCCTTTTGAAATGAGTATTTGATAAAAGAATTTTGGAGGTGTCAGTGGAGAAACATCTACACTTATAAAGGTCTTTGTAGTGTCTAGCTGTAGCAGGGTTTATTTGTGTGTTTAAGGTTAATTGGAGAGTGGAATTAATAAAGTTTATTTTGGAAAAGGTTTGGGATGGGTAACAACCAAATTTAAATACTACACAAAATATGTTCTACTTCTCTCTTAAGTAACTGAAAGTGATTCTAAAATGTGGGCAGTGTTTAAGAACACAATTGGACGCAGGCTGGAGCAGCTCACTGTTGCTGTTTGAGGATTTTGCTGTTTAGAAAATTTTGCAAACGCTGACATGTTTCTATATTAAAATTTTACAGGATCTCATGGTTGGTGATGAAGCAAGTGAATTACGCTCAATGCTGGAAGTTAATTATCCAATGGAGAATGGCATAGTTCGGAACTGGGATGATATGAAGCACCTCTGGGATTACACATTTGGACCAGAAAAACTTAATATTGACACAAAAAATTGTAAAATACTACTTACAGAACCTCCCATGAACCCAACTAAAAATAGAGAGAAGATCGTGGAGGTATGTCTGTCTAGTAGAAACTAATGTATGCTGTTATAGAAGTACGGATAAAAGACTTGAATCTTCTTGCAATACCCAGTAACTGTTTGAGGCAAGGCGGTTTTCCTGTTTTCTAACCAAAACTTTTCCTCAGCCATGGTCATAAAGGCTACTGTGGTCAAATTCAAACAATCCTACCTCATTCAAAAGTTATAAGCAGGCTTCTTGTCTCAA
>VXAL01017294.1:0-16077 GCA_013399475.1 Chauna torquata
GGGTTGTGCCCTGATGTCCCCTGGTGTCCCCATGGAGCCAGGAGGCGGGGGTGCTCCTGGCCCACTCCCGCTGTGCTGCAGGCCTGGGGGGCTCTTCCCCCTGTGGCTTTTCCCACTGGGGGCAAAACCCAGACCCCTTCCTCTCCCCTCCCTGATCCCCCTCTCAATCCCTGCCCATCCTTTCCCTCCTGGATCTCCATCGCCTTCCCGAAACCTCCTCCCCACACTTACCCTCAGGCATCCTTCGTCATTCCCAGAGCCCCCCCATGCCTCCCCAACCTCCCCTCCCAGCACCCCCTTGCCGTGGGCCACCAGCCCCCTCGAGCTCACGTCCCCTTTAAGCCTCTCTGGAGCTGGAATGCGAGAGGAGCATTTCGGCACCCTCTGAGGTCAGATAAAGACACTATATTTATCTAGCCGGTAACCCGAGCCGTGAATTTCTGCGGTGGCATTTTTACACGGCCCCGCAGCCCTCCGGCACGGCCCCTCCAGCCACTGCACCCGCTCCCAGCCGGCTGGAAAAGCCGAGCCCCAGGGCAGCCTGACCCTGCCATCGGCCCCCCAAAACCCCAGCTGTGCTTTGGCCCCAGGGGAGCGCCCTGAGGAGGCAGGAGCGGCTCCCCCGGCTTGGCGTCGCCCCACGAGCAGCCGCTGGCCCCGCACCACGCCGGCCTCGCGCCCCTGAGCGCACGCCCTGCCGAGCACCCCGGTGAGTGGAGGGAGCGTGGGGGGACAACGCCAAGGGGAGGGGGCTGCGGCACAAAGGGGTGCAAGATGCCAGTGAGAACCCCTAAAACTGCCCCCTTCTCCTTTCAGCTGGGCAAAGCCGTGGGAGAGAGGTTTGTGCTCTCGCTGTCTCCGGAGAGCGGGTTCATGCGGGAAAAGCCGGCAGCTCTCCGAAGCACGCCGCGCTGCCCGGCACCTCCTGGTCCCTGGGGTGGGCAGAGCTGTGTCCCACGCACTTCCCCGGGGTCCCTTCTTTTTTTTCCACCCGCGGACCTCAAAGCAATAACAGGTGCTGGGTCCTACGTCAGGGTTTCCCCGTGGGTTTGGGGTTTTGCTGCCTGGGGGGTGACTCGGGAGCGGCGAGCAGCAGGTTTTGCAGCCAGGCGGGGATGTGTCAGCAGCGCTGACGCCCGGCTAGCACATGTGCACTGAGCTGGGAGGGTTCTCAGGCCCATGGCCAGTTGGGGAAGGCCCTGGCCAGGCTGCCCCCACTGCACACACAGCCTTGGGCTGGTCCCTTCACTCCGGGGTGCGCGAGTGCTGCGGGGTGGCTCCGGCTTTGCCCTGAGGACAGACCCCAGGAGGGATGCTGGAGGCCGAGGCGTGCTGGGTGCTCAGAGGCCAAAACGCTGCATGCCCAGAGCTTCAGCCCCAGGCTGGAGAAGGGCTGGAGAAGGGCTGGAGAAGGGCTGCCAGCAGCACCACGGGGTGCTGAGGTCTCTGCTTGCTGAGGGAGGACAGCACAACTTTGCAGCACATTCCAGCCAGGGCTGCTCATCCACTCTTCCGGGAGGGACGTCCCGGGGGCTCAGGACATGCAGCCCCTCAGCCCCAGAGCACCTGCAGGCTGGAGCACGCAGGGTGCTCCACGCAGGGTCCCTCCGCTGTCGCAGAGGGCTGGGAGCTCCCGAGTAACCTCCGGGCAGGGACATTGTGTCTCAGGGCGCAGGGACGCAGCTCCAAGCCTGCGTAAGCGAGAAGCAGCTGTGCCGTAACACCTTGGATGGAGCCAGAGCTCTGTAAGCTGAGCCTGCCCTGGGGCTCCACAGCCACCGAGGGGGACAGCTGCCACCGGGGCCACCGGCACCAGGCCGGTAGAGGATGGCAGCCTTCTCCGTGCCTCTGACTCCAGGGCGAAGGTTTGCCTCCCCAGAAGACCTGATGCCATCCCAGGGTTGAGGTTCCCACTGGGAAGACTGGCCGGAGCCCGAGGCTGGGATGTGCTCCCCAGCCTGAGCATCCCCGCAGTACCCAGACTCCAGGGTCCCCTTGGTGCTGGCTCCTGCCACATGGCCACGTGGCCGCGGACCGGACGTTCCTGTGCCTCAGCTTCCTCAGGGAGGATGATGAGGGTGCAGGAGGCCTGACTCAGCCATGCCAGCCCCAGGGCTTTGCCAGGCATCAGGAGAGCTCAGCATTATTACAGGCAGGGAGGGGCCAGGCAGGCCAGGAAGCGACGGGAGGAACCGGGGTTTTCTCACACCCCCTCAGCTCCTCGGGCTCATGGCACGCTCTGCTCTCTCGCAGCCCTGGGGTCCACTGTGATGTGACATGGGGACTGCGCGGCGCAGGCGGTCCTAGCAGACACGGCGGTCCTACGTGGTAAGATCTCTCCTCCTGTGATGCCAGCGGGTCCACTGCTGTGCCCAGGGCAGGTTCCCCTTCCCGAGCCCCACATCCCTCCAACCGCTCGCCCTCATCCCCAGGGCACGCTCTGCCCTGTGGGCACCGGTCCAGCTGCCAGAACGCACCCGTTGGAGCCGCGGGGCTCCAGCACCCTCACCCCAATGGGGTGATGCCCATGGGGGATGCCAGCCCATGGGGATGCCAGCCCGAGCCTCCCTCCCACATCCCCTGAGCAAAATCCACCCCCCTGGTGCGCATCAGGTCCTGGCTGGCAGAGCAGCTCCAGGGCCTCCCGCTGCTGGCACAGGCGGCTGCGGCCAGGTCGGGAAGAGCCGGGTGTTTGGTGGCGTATTTACCTACAAGTGGATTATTCACCCCTCCGCCCCGGTTCCCAAACAGGTCTGTGCGCTCTGGCTTGCTCTTGCTTGTAAATAGCTTCCTCTCCGCTGCGGGATGGTCGCTCCCTCGGCAATAGCAGCAGCAGCAGGGACGCAGCACAGGGCCAGGCAGGGAGGGTCCCATGGTGGCCAGGCTCAGGTGCTGTCCCCAAGCCTGGCTGTGCCCTGCATCGCGAGGGCCGGGCCAGGCTCCATCCCCGTCGCCTCCGTGCTGGCTTGGAGCGGGGCCAGCGCCCGCCCCGGCAGGGCTGGGAAAAGCCTCGGAGCCAGGGTCATCTCCTGGGTGACTGGGGACTCTCGGAGCCACACGAGCCACTGGCCGGCCACGGAAGGGACGCGAGGCACCCGGGGAGCCAGCGCAGCCCCAGCACAGGTAGGGGACCAGCCATCAACCCATGAGCGAACTTTCCTTCCGACTTGGACAGCCTCTGCTTAAGCTGGCGGAGGTGGCTGGCTGCTCTGTCCCAGCTCCAGGCTGGCTCCGCATTTGCTCCGGGTGCCTTCATCCCTGCCCCCCCGTGCCCCTCTCCTGCCCCACACATGTGTGCCATGGGGCAGAAGCCACCACTCCCCATGGGGACCCAGTGCTCTGCTGTCAGCCGCCGCTGCGGGCTGGCCGTGCTCAGTGACAGGGGCCGCGAGGGCTCGGTTGGCCTGAATTATTGATGGGAGGCAGGCAGGGCGCAGGTGTGGCAGGGAGACGGGCAGGCTCCTGCAGTGGGGTGACCCCTGGCTGTCCCCACTGTCCCCAGTGTCCCTGGGTGGGTTGTGGCTGCGGCGAGGTCTTCACCCACCGCCCAGCACCAGGCAGCATGCGGGAAGCAGGGGTGGACAGCGAGGACTCCCGTGCTGATGGCCATGGGAGACCGTGGCAGGGATGCCAAGGCTGGGGCAGAGGCGGTGGCTGCAGCCCCTTGGCTTCCTTGACCATGGGTGCCCATTGCCTCCATCCATGCCCAGCACGGCCCCGGGGCTCCCTCCTGTGGTGCCAGGGGCCCAGAGGCACACGGTCACACCACACGCTCTGTCCCCTGGTCCCCGCTGTTCCCTGCTTGCCCCTCCCAGGGTCTGTCCGGCGAGCTGCCGGGTGGGTGCCGGTGGTGGGTGCTCCTTGTGCTGGCCATAGCCCAGGGAAGCTGAGCCCAGGTTCTTCTCTTGTAGCCGATGCCTCCAGCCGAGCCCGCTGAGCCCCAGCCTCCAGCATGTCCCAGCTCTCCTCCACGCTGAAGCGGTACGTCGACTCGTCCCGCTATGCCGAGACCGCCTACAGCAAGGTGCCCAGCGGCTACAGCTCCTACACCTCCTATGGCTCCACCTTGTCCACAGCCTATGCAGACAGTGACAAAATCGGCTTCAAAGCCAGCTACCTGCCCTCTCCCCGGTACCACCATGCGAGGCTGTCCCCAACCAGCAGCTACGACAGCAGCCGGTTGCCCCTGTACCCTGACTCCAGCATCCACCTGAGCCCCACTTACATCTGCACCCAGCCCCGGCCACCCGGTGGGGGGCTGAGCGGGGGCGCGTGCTACACCTTCGCGGGGAACCCCAGCAGCCCCCCGGGCTACCTGCCCACCACAGCACCTCTCAGCCGTCGCAAATCCATCAGCCACTCAGACCTGGCACGGGAGTTTTCGGGGCTGCACACCTCGGATAGCGCCTACGTGCCCAGCGCCGGTACCCGGGGCCACCAGGAGCTCGGTGCCCTGCAGGGTCTATACCAGGCTGCTGCACGCTCCGACTACGTCCGCGACTACCTGGAGAGCTGCGGGAGGAAGAGCAGCCACTGCAGCCTCCCCTCCGGACCCTCCGGACCCCCACTTGGCTCTGCCCTGCCATCCGCTGGCACCCACGGCACCAGCCAGCCTTGCGAGAGGAATGACAGCTACGGCAGCATGTCTGTCCCCGACCCCCCGGTACGTGGTGCGCGGCGGGATGGGGGGACAAAGCTGGTGGGGCGCGTGGTCCGTGCAGGCTTGTGCTGAGCAGGGGGGGCTGAAGGAGATTGCGCACTCCCCCCGGGGATCTCCGTCGGTGCCAGGCAGGGATGCTGCTGGCCTCGTGCCACCTGTACGTGTAAACCCGCGCGGGTGCACACGCGTCTGTGCACCGCCACGTGTGTGCACCGCACCGGAGCCGTGCCCCACGCAGCTGGCTGTGCCCAGGGCCGAGCGTACCCAAGCAGAGGAATCACGGCTGCCTCGTCCCGCCCGGAGAAGTCCCGGTGACACAGCCAGGCTGGGCGCTCGCCTGCTGGAGACACCCAGCCGGCGAGGCTGCCCTGGCTGGTGCCGGCGGATTTTTGCTGGTGCCCTGCAGTGCCGGATACCCGGTTCTGTCTGCTGCTGCCGTCTCAGGCTCCGTGCCCCCAGCACAGAGCACAGCTGCTCCAAGGGCCACCGCTGCGGTGGCTGCTCCGTGCTGCTGCATGCAGCGTGCTCCACCACACGTGGTGGCGGGCGCTCGGGGCCCCGGGTACGAGTCGGCGCTGCACCATCCCCAGAGCCTCAGCCTGGGCCGGGAGCAGGCATCGCGCACGCAGCCCGACTCAGGCGCGCACAGCAGCAGCCTGGTAATTTTCCACTTGGGTTCCTTTCCAAGATCCCGTCAGGCTCTGCCCGTGTTGTCTCCCGCTCTCTTTCCACCCCACGGTGAAGGTCGGTCTCCCCGGTGCAGGATCTGACCTGCCCGTTGCTTCCCTGCAGCTCCATCCCACCTTTGTCCGCCACGTAGAGAGGATAAGACCGGGCGTTTCGCTTCTGCTTCCCCGTGAGCAGGACGAGAGGCTTTTTCCTTTCCCAGCCCAAGCCCCACATCCCTCCCTATGCCCCAGGGCCTGGGAAAAGGGCTGTGGGAGCACCCTCGAGGCCTGGCCCCTGCCCTTGGGCTGCCGTGGGATGGAGGAGAGGAGCGAGCAGGGTGCTGGGCAGGGCTGCCGCGAGCTGCCCTGTGGCCAGGAGCACTGGTGGGGCTGGGGAGGCACAGCTGGAGGTGTGGGGCAGGGAGGAGAGGCCACCAGGAGCCTGCAGCTGGGGCTGTGCAGCCTCGCAGGCAGTGCTCTCCCTGCCTTAACCCCTCAATGCTGCTGCATCTCCCCGTGTGCAGCCTCTGCCCTCATCCCTGTCTCCAGGCAGCGCAGCACCGCAGCCCCCTGCCAGATCTGCCTGCCCCTTGCCCAGCACGCTGCACCCCACGTGCAGCACCAGCAGTGCCCCGGTTTGGGTCCAGCCCCCTGTGCCCACCCTTCCCCTGCACCCCAAGCCCTGTGCAGGGCGAGTGGAGGAGCCGGCGGTGTGGAAGGGAATCCCTGCCTCCCGCTCACACACCAGACGCTGGCAGGGGGGACCGAGGGGGGACTGAGCAGCAGCCGCTGCCCATGGACACTCACCAAAGCCACCGCGCGCTGTGCCCCGCTGCCATGTGGGTGCCAGCCCCCCCGGGGGCTGCGTGCGAACGCAGCCGGGGGGGTCCAGCCAGGGCCAAGGGGTGGCAAAGGCGAGCAGGGCTCAGCAGCTGGCACAGGGTGCTGGGGAGGGCACCCGTGCTGGGGCAGGCGGGGAGGCCGGATCGGTGACACTGGCTTAGGTTTCCTTGGTGTTTTAATGCGCACACCTGCTATTTTCCGCTCCTATGCATTTTTCCCCCCATTCCCAAGCTGGGAAGCGAACGTACCGCTCGTAAAACAGACTGCAGGTGCCTGCGGTCATGCCAGGTGCCGGAAACAAGCGCATGTTGCAGCCCCGGCGCTGCCATCGGTTCTGCCCCATTACCCAGCCCCCGGGACAGCACTGGCAGCACCCGATCCTGTCGGAGCCAGGACATGGCAGGGGCTGGCCCCATGCCTGCTCCCATCCCTGCTCCCAGCCTCCTCCTGCCTTGGCACCGCAGGAAATGGAGGAGTCTGCAGCTGGGAAGCAAGGGTGCCCACGGCCAGCTGTGCCCATGCCATTGCTTGGTGCCTCAGTTTACCATCCCGCAGGGCACAGGGAGGTGCATGCAGCTACCAGCGGCTGTGGTGCCGGGAAGGGCAGGACCGGAGCTGTGCCGCCCCATTAACCGCCCTGCGTGGACATAGGGTCAGGAGGCCAGAGCCACCCGCAAAACCGCCGGCAGCTCTCCGCAGCCCCATCCTGAGCAGCTGACAGCTCTGGCGTGGGGCCAGCCCTGGCCCTGCCTGCCTTCACAGTGCCAGCCGGGCCCGTGGCAACCTCTGCCCATGGCAGAAGGTCACCGCTGCAGAGGGGACAGCTGAGGACAGGTCACTGGCTCCCTCGCTTTCTGGCTCCAGCCTTGCCCCAGGAGCCTGCATGCCATACCGGCTGGACGGCAGCTCGGTCCCAGGGCACAAAGTTCGGCACGGGACATGGCCGAATGCCACCCCTCCTGCCATGCAGCCGGCTCAGCCAGCACGGCACATCCCCAGGGAGCGCTGCACCAGCACCCACGCAGCACCTGGGGCACGCAGCGGGCCCAATCCTGCCTGCAAGCCACACGCCGGGCTGTGGGGTAGGGTGGCGAGAGCGCTGGCAGGCGCGTGCAGCATCCCTCGCGTTGCACGTGGCACACGACTTGGGGTGCTGTGCCACGGCCCCGGGGCGCAGGCTGTGAGCCACGCAGAGGGGAGCGTGTTGTGGGGCACCCATGCCAGCAGCGTGAGGCCGGCGGGGTGTGCACGCTGTGCCCCTGCGTGTGTACAGTGTACACACCGCGGGGTGTGCGTGTATATATATACACAGGCGCGCGCGCGCAAGCGGGGATTACGACAAGCCTCCTGTTGTGATGCAAAAAGCCCTGGCCCTGCAGATGAATAACGCTGCAAGATGCCTCCTCAGATATTTTTGCTGGTGCCAAAAATAGTCTCCTTCCATCCCCCCCCTCCCCGTCAGCCCCTCCACCGGCTGTGCCGAGCTCGCACCGCAGGCAGGGGAGGCTGAAGCTGCAGCTCTGGGGATTCAAACAGCACCCCTGGCGCTGCCTGGGGGTGTCGTGGGGCTTGGCACGGGGTAAAGCAGCCTCCGCTCCATGCCTCCTCCAGCTCCTCCATCCCGGCGCGGCTGCTGGCTCTGGCTGCCCTCGGAGCAGCCCGACCGCGCTCCCTGCCTGTGGAAATTTCCCTGAGCCAGGACACCTGGGCACACGCAGCAGCCGCGAGCCTCCGCCGCGAGCCTCCCAGCGCTGTGCTGCTGCGGTCGGAGGGGTGAAGCAGAGGGAGGTGCAGGATGGGGACGCAGGACGGCCGGGCTCCCTGCCAGCCTCCGCACCTGCCCTTGCTGCAGGGGCAGAGCTGGAGCCCTGCCCGCTCCGTGCCTCAGTTTCCCCAGCGCTCAGATGGGAGAGACCAGAGGGGGGTCTTTGCTCCACGCAGGCTTTGTGGGAGTTTTGCCTTGGTGAAGGAAACAACACTGAAATACCCTCTGTGCCTGGTCCTGATGCACCCCCCAAAGGGGGGCTACGCACTGCCTACTTTTCTCCCCAAAACAGCACCGCCCGTGAGCCCCGCGCCCCGCTCAGCCTGCAGCCCTGCTCTGGGCGCACGCACCCCGCGCACCCCTGGGGCTGGGGGCTGCTCCCCATCGGCTGGGGGCACGAGGGGGCCGTGCTGGGGCTTGCTGCGTTACGCCGGGTCACCTCCTGCCCCGTGGCGGTGGCGGGACGGACCCCCAGTGCGCAGGGAGCCGTAGGGCAGAGGGGCAGGGGGCTGCAGCGGGGATGCTGCCCGCATCCTCCCCGCGGTGCCGAGGCCCTGAGGCCGCGGTGGGCTCGGCGTGCCGGGAGCGTGGCCGGTGGGCACGGCCGCCCCTCGCGGACCCCCTTGGCTGGCTGGCTGGCTGTACCACGCGGTGCGGCGGGGGCTGGCCGTCACGGAGCCCTGCTGCTGCCTCTCCACCCATTTGATGTCAGAGCTGCTCAGGTGCCGTCAGCCCCAAGAGCCGGCACCGGCTCCGGCACCGCAACCGCACGGCCACGGCGGTGCTCCGGCAAGGCCGGGCTCCTGACCCCGTGCCCCTGGCCTTGGCCGGCCCGAGGAGAGGGGGCCCTCGCGGCCCCCCCCGGCCACAGCCGCCCCTCGCCGTCGCGTCTCGCTTGCGGGGGGCACCATGAGGGACTCGTACACGGTGACGCTGCCCGAAGAGCCCCCCGCGCTCCCCGACCTTCACAAGGAGCTGCGCCCCCGCGCCTCCATGCCGGGGTCCCTGCTGGTCTCCACCTTCGTCGGGCTCGTCCTCAACAAGACCAAGGTACGAGCCCGGAGGCTGGGGACAGAGGAGGGGGCACTGGGAAGGGGAGGCCCCTGCCCTCCCCAGGGAGCACGGGTCCCCCCCGGCTGCCCCTCGGGGTGCCCCTTGCTGCAGGATGGGGTGCACGGGGGTGGGTGCCCATCAATGCCACCAGGCACTGGCAGCACCAAGGGGCCTGGCAGCCCCCGGCGCTGCCCCGAGCAGGGGGCAGGAGGGGAGGTGAGAGCACGTGTCCGGACTCCGGGGTCCCTCTGCCAGCCCTGCCCCTGCGGTGACCTTGGCCAAGTCCCGTGCCCCAGCCTGGCCATTGCAAGGAGGCTGCGGGTGGCCACACCAGCGCCGTGGTGGTGTCACCGGGCTGAGCCTGGCTGTCCCCAGAGCCACAGCACCCAGGGTGGGTCCCCCTTTGCGGTGACAGCAGGGGGCAGAGGGGGCAGGATCTGGGCATTTATGTAAGTCCGGCTGCTCCGGCGCTCTTGCTGCCCTGGGTGCTTGGCACACAGATGGAGCAGGACAGTCCGGACCCTGTCCTCTGTCCCCATCCCCTGTGCCTTGTCCCCCGTCCCCCTCCCGCAGTGCAGCCTCGGGGACTCCCCAGCCACTGCCGCGTGAGCCAGCTCTGCTCCGCCGCCTCTGAGCAGCGCCGTGTCCTAGATAAATCCCCTGCCGGGCAAGGGGGATTAGCTGGAGTTGAGTCACCCAGGGGAGGGGAAACCGGGGGGGGGTGAGAATCAGAGCATGGGGGCTCCTGTGCATCCCTGCCCCAGCCCTGCCCTGGCCAGGCAGTGAGTGCGTGGGGAGGTTCGCACCCACACCAGCACCCTGTCCCTCCTGGCACACGGAGCCCAGCCAGGAGAGCTGGGTGAGCAGCATCCTGGCGGGGGGACAGTGGGGGCAGCTCCCAGGAGGTGCTGCCACCCTGCCCGCCACCGTGCCCTTCCCTGCTGCCAGCGTGCGGACAGCCCGGGGGACAGGCAGTGCCTGGGCACCTCCGCAGGGATGGAAGCTGTTGGGACATGGGGTCACCTCCCCGCCAGGGCACTGGGCTGCCCGGCGTGTGCGGGCATAGGGCACCTGGGTCCCCGCTGGTGCCGGTGCCCCTGCGGTGGGTGATGCCTGCACCGTCGCTAAGGCACACGTGTAACTGTATCTGGGTTATTTTGGGCGGCTGTCAGGGCTGGGTGCTCAGCACCTCCCACACACCCACCAGCTGCTGCTATTTCGGAGCTGCTGGGCCCCCTCCTCTCCTCCTCCTCCCCCTCCTCACGCCTGGGGCAGGCAGCCGGGGGGTGTCCGCGGGAGGACCCGTAACAACCTGCTGGAGCTGGGGGGCTGCGATCAGCAGCACTGCCCCGGCACGGATCCGGGGAGGCTCTCCCTGCCACCTCCCTCACCGGATTTTATCCCACAAAGCAGCCGTGCCCAAGTCCAGGCAGCGCTGGTGTGGGGTGTCCCGGAGAGGACGGGCGGCCGTGGAGCACCGCGCACCCCCTGCAGCTGTGGGGCAGGCATGGGGCACTGCCACCCCCAGCTTCCTGGGGCACGGGGGAGGCAGGGGGGCAGCCAGCCTGGCCCGCAGCCCAGGGCACAGGGCAACGAGGAGGACTTCGAGCCCTGGGTGTCATCCTGGGCCAGGGAGCCGAGCAGCAGGACGGGTCCTCAGCCGCCATCCTGCGCACAGCCGGTGCCGGGAGCAGCTGCGGCGCTGGCCCTGCCCATGATGCCTCCACGGGCACTTGGGGGGCTGCCCCACGCGGGTGCTGGTGGCACCGTGGGCTGCCCACGGCCAGCCTGTCTCAGCCGTGCTCTCTCTCCCCGCAGAGCTCCAAGGCTGTGCAGGGGCTGACCGGCCTGCGAAACCTCGGCAATACGGTGAGTGTTTGCCCGGGCTCCTGGCTGCACGGCCCCAGCTCACACCGTGCCCTTCTGCGGGCACATCTGGGGGGTGCTGGGAGCCCTGTCCCTTCCCTCACCCCCAGCACCCACCCTCTCGCTCCGGCAGCTGCCCGCACCCCGCTCCCAATGGTGCTGGTGGACGAAGGGGTCCCCGCGCTCCGTCCTGCTTCGTCCCCATCCTCTGCCCACCAACCCCAGGTGCCCCCTGCCACCGCCGCCTCCCTCCGCCTCCTGTTGCCATGGTTTTCTCTTCTGCCTCCCCCAGTGCTTCATGAACTCCATCCTGCAGTGCCTGAGCAACACCAAGGAGCTGCGGGATTACTGCCTGCAGAACCAGTACCTGCGGGACCTCAACAACAACAGCCGCATGCGCACTGCGCTCATGTCAGGTAAGCGGCAGCCCCCGGTTCTGCGCCCTGGGGGGGGCCAGGGGACGGGCATGGCCACGGGGCACCCGTCCCCCTCCCCGTGCCGCTGAGCAGCCTCTCCGCACGCAGAGTTTGCGAAGCTGATCCAGCTGCTCTGGACCTCATCCCCCAACGACAGCGTGAGCCCCTCCGAGTTCAAGACGCAGATCCAGAGATACGCTCCCCGCTTCGTCGGCTACAAGTAGGGGCTGTGGGTGCGGGGGCAGCGGGGCGGGCTGAGCCCCCCTCCCCAGCCGCTCACCGGCCGTGCCCGCTGTCTTGCAGCCAGCAGGACGCGCAGGAGTTCCTGCGGTTCCTCCTCGACGGGCTGCACAGCGAGGTGAACCGCGTGCTGGTGCGGCCACGGGCCAGCGCCGACACCCTGGACCACCTCCCGTAAGTGCGGGCTGGGCCGGGGGGCTGGGGACGAGCCCCCCGGACGAGCCGGCTGCCCGAGGCCATGGGTCCCAGCAGCGCTCGGCACCACTCTGTCTCCCCACCTCGCAGCGACGACGAGAAGAGCCGCCAGATGTGGAGGAGGTACCAGGAGCGGGAGGACAGCCGCGTTAGTGGTGAGCAGGGCCGTGGGGAGTGGGCCGTGGGGAGGGCTGGGCTGGGGGCCAGGGGTCTCACCCTTCTTCGTCCCGTTGCCCCCAGACCTCTTCGTCGGGCAGCTGAAGAGTTCGCTGACCTGCAGCGAGTGCGGCTACTGCTCCACAGCCTTCGACCCCTTCTGGGACCTCTCCCTGCCCATCCCCAAGGTGAGGGGTCCCCGCTGCCACGCATCCCCCTGCCCCGCGCTTCCTGCCCCTGACCGCTCTCTGCTCCCACAGAAAGGCTACGGCGAGGTGACCCTCATGGACTGCCTACGGCTCTTCACCAAAGAGGACGTGCTGGACGGGGACGAGAAACCGGTACGGGGCGTGGGGCGGGGGGACGGGTGGGCTTGCCTGGGCGCGGGCTGGGCTCTCACCCCGCCGCTCGTGCTGCTGGCTGCCCACAGACGTGTTGTCGCTGCAAAGCCAGGACGAGGTGCACAAAGAAATTCAGCATCCAGAAGTTCCCCAAGATCCTGGTGCTTCGTATCCTTTGTGCCAAGGGACGGGGCCAGGGCGTGCTGGGGGAGGGAGGCGGCTCTTTGCGGGCTCCCCTGTGCTCCCCATCTCCTTGACATGCCCCCCCAGACCTGAAGCGCTTCTCAGAGGCCAGGATACGAGCGAGCAAGCTCACCACCTTCGTCAACTTCCAGCTGAAGGACCTGGACCTCCGGGAGTTCGCCTCGCAGAGCTGCAGTGAGTGCCGGGGCCACGCACGGCTGCAGGCTGGGTCCCGTGGCAGGGGGCAGAGGCCAGGGGTGGGAGCCGCGGACCCCAGGGGTGCGGGTCCCACTGAGCATCGCCCTTGTTCCCCGCAGACCACGCCGTTTACAACCTCTACGCCGTCTCCAACCACTCGGGCACCACCATGGGGGGACACTACACCGCCTACTGCAAGAGCCCCATCTCCAGCGAGTGGCACAGCTTCAACGACTCCCGGTGAGGCTGGGGGTGGGACAGGGGTGACCACCGTGTGGGGCACCCCGCTGCCACGTCCCCCTTGCTCACGCCACGTCTCCCTGTCTCTGCAGCGTCACCCCGATGTCCTCCAGCCACGTCCGCAGCAGCGATGCCTACCTGCTCTTCTACGAGCTGGCCAGCCCGTCCTCCCGCATGTAGCCAGCCCTGCCTCCCTGGGCACCCCCCAGTGCCCTCGGAGCCGGCCCCCCCTGGGTTTCGGCTTTTTGCCCCCCAGGTGCAGCAGGGAGGTGAGGATGGGCTGCGGCGGGAGGCTGGAGGCAGCCAGGAGCAGACCCCAGCAAGGACCCCCAGCTCCGAGCTGAGGGCAGCCCGCGGCAGGGCAGGACCCAGGCAGCTCCGGCACCTCCCAGCCTCTGGCGTTTGGTTTTTACCTTGGGGTAGGTTTTTCTTTTTGTCTTTTTGCTGTGTAATAAAAGTACTGAGCAAGGGACTCTGCGGGCATGGGGCCGCCTGCCCCGCTGACTTGGCCAGGACCTCCGCTCCCACGGGGAGCACCCGGAGCTGGGGACCCGCGATGCCTCCCACACCCCTCCTGGCCTCTTGGCACTACTCGGCCATCCCGGAGGATTTGTGAGCTGCTCCCGGCCTCCTCCCGGCTCTTCTGAACCTCCTAGCAAAGGACTCCAGCCCTTCTGTCACCTCCGTCCCGTCTCCGGCAGCGCGGCCCCACCGGCCGCCCTCCTGCACCCCGTGCTCTCCTCCGAGCAGCCTGAGTTCAGGCCCAGACTCACGGACAGGAGGGAGGAAGACGTTTTGTGGAGTTTATTTGTATGGACCACGGACTTGTCTCAGCCTGGAGCGCTCCTCCGCTTCCTGGCTCCCCAGGGACTCGTGCCGGGGATGCTGCGGGTAGGTGTTTACCTGCCTCCTCATACGACGGTGCCTTAAACCATGTAGGGGTGCGGGAGGCTCTTGGGGTGGCACAGGGATGTCCGTCCTGCGGGGGGCACAGCGGCTTTCCAGGACCGTCTGCAACTGGGGCTTTCTTCTCCCCACTATCAGGAGCCCGTCCGGGTGCCTGGGGATGCTCGTCTCCACCCGCCCTGCTGCTCCGTCCTCCAGCTAGCGAACGCCAGTGGCCTTTTTAGCCTTTTCTCTAATTTATTCTCCTCCCCATCCCATCCTGCCCGAGGTGCAGCGGGGAGGGGGGAGATGGGCCCGACCCAGCACAACCCCAGCCCCAGCCCGCAGGCAGCAGCGTCCGACCCAGCACCCGTCCTGCTTTGCCCTCGCTGGCCCCGCGGGCACGGGCCGAGCCCTCCCGAAACCATGAGCACCCCCTCCAGCCCGGGGTGTCCCGACAGGGCTCGGGGAGGGGGGACAGGCCGGGTGGAGGTGGGTCCCGTGGCGGGTCCCGGGCTGGGGCAGCGCTGCTGCTCGGCAGGTGGCTTGTTTACTGTGTAAGCAAGATGGGCAGGATGTGTCTCGTACAAGGGAGACTCACGCAGGAATAAATTTTAGCTGGAACAGAACGCTGTGTGCGTGTGCTTGGCTCCGGGCGGGCAGGCGAGGGACTGTGGCTCCAGCAGCAGCAGGGAAACTGAGGCAGAATTCAGGAGCAACCATGCCACAGGGCTCACCTGGAGCAAGGGGGATGCGGTGGCCATGGCAGGTCCCTCTCCTCCATCCACCCGCGGTTCCCAGGGGCAGAGGGAGCCTTTCCTCCTCCTCCAGTCCTGAGCAGCTCCCCAGCACCCGCGCTCTGCCCCCAAAGCCCCCGAACAAAGGCCCCTTTCTCCCCGGCTCAGGCATGGAGCCGGGCACCCAGGCATTAAGGGGCAGCAGGAATGCAGGCAGCAGGGCTCAGGCGTCCAGCGCAGGGAGACTCGAGGGCAGGAGGGATGCGCTCAGCCCGGGCTCCCCGACACGGCCCCTTCAGGGATGCCCTGCTCCGGCGGGGAGCCTGAAGGCACCAGGAAAACCAAGCGGCCCCTCCGTGCGCCCAAAAGCAGGGTCTCCAGGCCATGGGACGGGCTCGCAGCTCCGGAACAAGCACACTTTCCCCTTTAAGATGCTGGATCTCCGTGCCAGGGCCTGACCTCGGCATCCTCAGCTGAGCTGGATTAACGGGGCAGGGGGAAGGGGCCCGCGGAGGGGACTGGGGCTGCCCAGGGCTCCCCGCACACGGCTGCGGGGGCTCCGCCGGCGCTGCCACCACCTCTGCCCGGTGCGCGATGGGGACAGGCAGGGAGGAGCGGGCGGCGGGACGGGCGGCCGTGCCGGGGGGCTGAGCGCGCCGGGGAGGTTTTTAACCGGGCTGTGCTGGGAACCGCCCGCCGCCATGAAGGACTTCACCGAAATCACACTTTGCCCTGAGGCTCTGGACCACAGCAAGGTAGGGCTGGGGTGAGGGTGCTGCCCGATAGGTTCCTCCTGGCCACCCGTGTGTCCCCACAACGCGCTCCCTGCGGTGCCACCCGCCTTCGCTTCCATGCAGACCGAGTTCTGCAACCCCGTCTTCGAGGGTGAGGAGCCCCCGGCAGTGTCCCCCTCCGAGCAGCCACCAGACAAGGACAGCACCAGCCCCGCATCACCCCGGGATGTCCTCGGTACCAGCCTGGGGTTTGTACACGCACCCACGTCCACGGGGCCACCAGGAGCTGGGAACACCCATGGGGAGCTCACCACGGGGGTGTGGGGCTGCTTGGGGGACCCACTGGGGACAAGAGGCCGGGCTCGGCAGGGTGGGAGCACGGCAGCACCCTGCTCTGTCCGCTTTCCTCGCCCTCCCGCAGGCCGGCAGCGCTGGGGCCAGGCGGGCTGGCGGTACCAGGCCGACTGCAAGTTCACCTGGCTCTGCGTGGCTCTGATGAGCACCATCCTCCTCTTCCTCATCGCCCTCCTGCTCGGCATCGTCATCCACCGTGAGTGCCACACAGGGAGGGCGGGGGCCACGCCGTGACCGTGGGGCTGGTGACACAGAGCTGGCTCGGGGCCGGGGAGAGGGGCACAGCTAGGACACCAGCCCTGCACAGGACCTCCCGGATCTGCCCAAAACGGGCAGAGCGAGAGTCCCCACTTGCAGGACCGGGGAGGACCTTTCCAGGATGTGGCAAGGTCAGCAGCGTGGGATCCTACACGTGGGGCTGGGTGGGAGCAGAGGACGTGGGGCCGGGGGGGGCTTCCCGAGCCCCCTCCCTGCACTGCAGCCGTTCCTCCCCTGGGCTCAGAGCTGACGTCCCCAAGGCCACCCGGCCCCCCCGCAGCAGCC
>VXAL01017297.1:0-11066 GCA_013399475.1 Chauna torquata
AAATAAAATAAAATAAAAAACCTTGCAGCACTTCAGAATGAGTCAGGTGGGCCAAAGGCTCTCTTTGTGCAACAAACCCAGCAGGTTCACCAAGGCCACCTCACGCCCAGGGACCGCAGCGCTTGCCGAGACTGCCCAGCACTCAGGCTGCTGGCCAAAAGCCATACAAATGGCATTGACCTAACAGAGCCTTCTCCACGGCCACTTGGGAATCTGAGATATACGGGTGGAGTAGCTTAACTGCAGGATGAACATAAATTCAGGGAGGGTCGTTGCTTGACCAAAGGCAGCTGGTGATATTGTACTCTATAGCAACAGCTAGGTGCAAGCTTGGACGTGAAGGCGGGGACTTCAGGTTTCCTCTAAACTGAAAGGTGTGAGAAACTATCAGAAAGAAAAAGGTCGTGGGTTGGGCAGCTGAGTGAACCATTAGCATGGATTTCAGGTGGACCCTGAAGGTCGTGCGTATGCACAGCTGGGAGGAGGCAGGGCTGGAGGTGACCGTATCCCCATACAGTACCTTACAGCCCCAGGTTCCCCCCCGTGCCTTCCTGCCCTCCTCGCACTACACACAGGAAGGGGGTATAGAGCACAACAGCTGCATTTCACACGAGGGGCACGTCCAGGAGCTGGAAAGCCAGTGCCCCCACCCCATGGAGCTCCTGGCAGTCAGCACTGAACGGACACCTCTTGGCAGACTGCCTTGTGAATGTTGCTGCCTTTTCCTAGTGTTTTCAGGCTAACTGCTGGTGACACAAGGACCACAGGTGGCAGCTATTCTTGTGCAGACCTCTTATGCACTCTTCAAGAGGTTATTGCTCAGCCACTTACCTCTACCTGGCAGTGCAATGGCATCGGCTCACTGTAGCTGCTGGGTATCACACCATGCCTGCCAGGATTTCTAGGCCATTATGCCAGCACTTTCTTCCAGATTATTGAAGACCTCTCCCTGCGGAGGCATGCGTATACACACAAAATTTCAGTAGTGCGCAGAACTGAGTATGTTCTCCCTGGGTCACCCTATCCTTAAGGAGAGGTCGTAGGGATCCTTTCTCTCATGCAGCCCCTCCCCTTCCTGAAAGCTGCTGGTGCCCAGAAGGTCCTGAGAAAAGAGATACCTGGTCACAACATTGGATAATTCAGAATAGGAGAGAATAGTTCAGTTGGAAGGGACCTACAAAGATGATCAAGTCCAACTGCCTGACCGCTTCAGGACTAAATGGAAGTTAAAGCATATTATTAAGGGCATTATCCAAATGCCTCTTGATCATTGATAGGCAAGTAGCATCAATAACGCGTTAGAAGGCCAGCCTTAGCAGCTGGCTGAAATGCTTGCCCCAAAACAGACCCTATCACGTTACACCTGCAAATCAGCTTGTCTGGCTGATAAGCCAAGTCTTAAATAGCTCAGAGGTGCAGTACACAACACGGGCACAAAGCCCATCACCTCATTTGAATGTGTCAGGGGTCTCAGTTGTGTGTAAAGCTTAGAAACACAATACAAATGCTTCAGTAAACTCTGCCAGACTGGGTCCCCTCAATAAAACATTGCTGCCATAATTGCCTTGGCAAGAGGTGTCCAAAACAAAACTCTTGTTCTTTGCCAGCAAAACCACTGCTGCAGAGCTCAACAAGCCAATGCGTTAGCTGCAGTGATGTTGGTCAGGGAGATGTGTAATTATGTTTTCAGGAAAGCTTGCAGGCATATATCACACCATCACTATAGGCCATTTCTGAAAAAACTGTCCTGCAAAAGCTACAGATCCACAGGCTCCTCCGCTATGGATGACAGCAGGGCCTAACGAGAGCACGTTGCTCAGGGAGGGGAGGGGGCTCTAGGTAACTGAGAGGCTTTAATGCCCTGAAGGACAAGAGGCAATGGCAAGGAAAAATGCAATTAGATACAAAGGGGAAAAAAAATATCACAAAGCAGAGCAGGGGCCCAGAGAGGCTGTAAAATCTCACTCCTTGCAGACTTTCACCATTAAGCTGGATAAGAGCAGCCTGATCTAGTTTTGGAGTTAGGACCAGAGACCTGCAAAGAGCCCTTCAAACCTACATTCCTTTGTAATTCTACTTATTCTAGTAGCATGCCATGGTATGCTTTGTTTCCTTGTCCAGGTACAACTATCAGAAAACAGCCATCTCTAAGAAATTAATCAGTCATTAGATCAAATCTTCCGCAGCAGAGCAGCTGCAAAGCCTGCAGGGTTGTAGGCACTGTTCTTTAAAACACCAGCAGGAAGGCAGCTTGAAAAGGTCAGAAAGGCTCCAGCTGGGACCCCAAAATCTGGGGTCACATGGAGAGGATCTGATTTTTTTTCTGAACACGACTCCTGCAGCTGCAAGCGTTCGTGATAGGGCACTTGCAGCTGGGATGGCAGCGCAAAAGCAGAAAACGTAAGTAGGGAGCATCACAACACACACTCAGACCCCAAAAGCACGGAAGAGAGTGACCGGCTGCTCCTCCTGAATCTCACATCTGGATGTCAGAAGATGCTGTTCCACAGCCTTCATCTCCCCCTCTGCAGGTCCCTGCTCCCTCCCTGATGCTGGAGCCAGGACCCTGGTTCTGCTGTAAAATCCCAGCTGCCACTACACAGCAAACCCAGCCTCTGAGCTGCCCCAAACACACTTTTATGAGGACGGACTAAGTCCTCTCCCATCTACGCACTGAGATGATACTTAGTAATTTCTGGTGCATTACCTGCTGGTGTGGTTCTCTGAAAATGGCTCTCAGGTTTCTGATTTCTGTGCAATTACTGGTACCGCTAGGAGCTGCCCTGGGCAGGAACTAGAGAGCCGCCAGGACATGCTACAGGCCTATACTTGTAAAAACATTTCCAAATTGAATGAAGTATTTGTTAAAAGCCGCACAATGTTTCAGGCTATGAGCGAATGGATGAGGTGTCTCAAAACTAGCAGCCTTGGACAGCAGTGAGATTTGCTTTCAGATGCGCAGAAAGAGTGATGCCAAAGGACCCCTCCCTGAAATTTCATTTCAGCATTACAGAGAGCCTCTCTCCTTCCTTTACGTAAATAAAAGTAAATTATCTTGGGAAGTGCCCTCTGCAGTTTTGAACCTTTTTCACCCTTCTGAGACTATCATAATTTTTGTTCATTAATTTGAGACTGAGGTTGCTTGCAGTCCAACACTAACAGCAGAAATATTCCATTTATACCAATTAAGCATTCAAGTTAATGCTTTTATATAGCTGATTTGTAGCAGAATTTGGTCAGACTCTGCTTCCATTTAAACTTATGTAACCCATTTTAATGGGTATGAAAGCAGAATTAGCTTTTTTTCTTTAATAAGGCTTTGCAGATATTCTGTCTGTAGACTCACCACTCAAACCATACTCCTGTTTCCTGCTTGGCTTCTCTCGTACTTTCTCTGTCCCAGAACTTGCTGCTCTCTGCTGTCTTGTAGGAGGAATGTGCAACATGTATGACATAGAACTTTGCAGAGGGAAATCCTAGCCCAGGGTAGAATGGACTACTCTAAAGACATGCTTAGGATGGGTAAGATGAATACTCAGAATTGTAAAGGTTGCAAGGCTGCCAGTGTAACACTGACATATCCCCTTGCACATTTGCATGGAGTTAACATGTTTAATTTATACGACCACATCTTATACTTTTTGCCAGGATTGTGGCCCCATTCAATGCACTAAATGGGTGTGGTTCACTTAGTGACCATCTATACAACATTTATTTTACCTTTAGATCTATTTGTCAAAAGAACATCCTGCAGCAGAACTGCAATATGGCATATTACAGTCTGAACATCTAAGCTGTGATCATACTTCTGGAAAAAGTGCAACCCGCTTCTCCTTGGGGATACCTCTGGCCACGTTCTTTCCTGGGACCATGCAATTCCTCCCATCGTGAGAAGACAGACTTCCCTGGAGGAAGGTCCAGGGGGAGCAGGTTGAGGTTGTGGTCACAACCACCACTAAGTGGCCCTCAGAAAGGAGGTCAGTCAGGAACAGGATGTCTGAATTGCTCATGCAACAGCAAACCATTCCAGTCAGTCTCTTTCTCAGGGCAACTCCAGGGCATCCACAGCTTCAGCTGAGTGTGTGCTACATAGCACATACCCAGTATATTTGTATGAGCACGACTGACCCTGCCAAGAATGAATATATTGCCTGTGTGGCCCTGCTGTGCCGGTGAAAGTTTCTGTGCAGCAAAACCAGGTTGGGATTCCCTATTGCAAGCAACTGGAAGCAAATTCTTATGAACAGAAAGTATAAAGTGGCCTTGTTAAGGACAGGATGGGTAAAAAGCTGAGACACTGAGACTGCAGGGCACATCTGTATACTTTAAGAGGAAGCCTGTACCTTCCTGAAGAAGAAAGCCCATTTAAGCTCTCACCTCTACATATATATTCCCACTGTGCCCAGTTTACAGCAGATTGCTGCAAACAGTTGTACTGGACCAGCAGAGAAGGGGTGAATTGTGGCATAGGAACAAGCAGCCAGAGCTCTGAATTCACAGCCAAAAAACCTATGAGTAGAAATGCACCTTGGCCACAAACATCTCCGCTTGAGGAACCCAATAGCAGAGTGATTCCTAAGCAGCACGTCTGCCAGTGCCATCAGCTCTGCCCAAAGCAACGTGAGGGCAGGAGCAGGACCCACAGAGCCTGACATCTCCTCCTCCTTCTCTTCCCTTCAGCAGCTGCTCAGGAAAGGGTACGGGAACAGGGCAAGCACAGAGTGATATTTTCCCAGAACAGCCTTTTAGCCTCAAGCAATTTGAAGTTCACAGACTTCCTGAGCCAAAGATGGTGTATCTGTGACAAGGAAATCATTTCAAGCATTTGCAAGACCCTGAAAGAAACAGGAGTTCATCGAGAGGAAGAGGAGGCTGCTGGGAAAATCTGCCTCCAGGCCGGGTTCCGTGCGTTTTATCCGTCTGAAGGATCTGTTTCCAGCAGGAAAACAGCACCAGGCCCGCGGGGGGGCGGGGGGCAGGCTGCTCCGCGCATCCCGGCATCCCGGGGCGCCGGGCGAGGCGGGCCCGGCATCCCCCGGGCTGCCGCAAGAGGGGGCTCGGAGCCCGCCGGCCCCGTTGGCCGCCGCGGCGGGGGCGGCTCCAGCCCTGCGCGCAGCCCCAGGGCGCGCGTAACCAGAGCCCGGGGAGTGCTCGAAGCAGCCAAAGCGGCTGCAAGCCTGGGGGGAGCTGCCGAGCCAGGCGGGGGTGAAGGCGAGCCAGCGATTTTCCGGGGAAGTTTGTTTTTTTTTTTTTTTTCTGCCGGCTGACACCCAGCTCACCGTTTCATTCAGCCTGTGTAGGGTGTCATTTCACGAAGATGCACGGTAACCCGTTGTGACCGCATGTAAAAACCCCCCTTTGGAAACCAAGTAAACAAATGCAGCAGGAACATGAGCAGCGGGCTCCTATGAACTTGCAAGGGAACTCCCGGCACCGAGTACACACACACACACACACATACACACACACACGTGTTACCTCCCCTTACACATCGCCTTACGGGCCAGTATTTAAAGGGCTGATGATGCTGGTAAGGGCCAGTTGGCCAGATATACGGTCTTCATCTTCATCTGCTGTGAGCCGTAGCCGGAGAAGAGCACAGACACCAGCCCGAAGTGGTGGTCAGGCATTCTGCAGGCACTGTGCCACACGCGTGCTTGCCCTTGCTTTCCTGGGTGCATCGGCTCCTTTTTGGGAGCTCTCGTTTGTAGCACAGCACCAAAAGGCCAGCCCCTGATTTTGCAGGCAAAGGAGAGCCAGCGAGAAAGGAAACTCACAGAGAAACAACTTTTTGCAACTGTAGCTATGGCAAAGGCTTGCTGGCTATCCCCCAGCCAGCCTGCAGCCATCCAGCAAGTTTGAGAAGTGTCATTTTAACCATAGAAAGCAAGAACTGAGATAACGTTAATCTCTCCCCTGATTCTCAGATGGATCTCACTGCCGTCTGACCTCTAGGCTACTATGAGATGAAAGCGGGACGGAGAGATACCATGACGGCTGTAGACAAGCTTTACATCCCCTTGCCTAGCTTAAGAGCATCTGCTCTTGCTTCCTCCTCGCCAGCTCTCCCCCGCAACACGCAGGGCGGTGCGGGCCCTGCTTTAGCGCCAGTGGTCCTCCCTCCTTCTCCTAGTTCTGTCTCAGCAGGGAAAGGAGCTGGCTAAGGGCAGCTGCCGTAACATACTGCTATGGCATTTCTTGCCGTCTGTTCCTGGCACACTTATGGGATGAAGGGCTCATAGCCCTGCCGCTGGGTTGCATTCGTCCCCACGCCACATTTGGGTGAGTCACCCCTGGCTAACAGGACACACAGACTTTCACCTGGAAGTCTCTTAAACAGTTCCTAAGGTCATTCCTCTCATGGCAATCTCCAAGCCCCTCAGGAAGCCAAATGTGAGTCAGTGCACATAAAGAAGCTGCAATTTTAGAGTGGAAAATGTATGTTCTCTCACAAGGGTTTTGTTAAAGATTAGGCAATCGCATCCCCCTCAATTGAATTTTTTGTTGTGGGGTATCCCTTCTAATCACTTTCTGGCCAAGCCAGGTCCTGTTCCAGGTTATTCCTGTCCTGTGAAAATAAATCCATGCAAAAGGAGAAGCTAATAGTGCACGGTTTATTGCCAGGCAGAAGTAAAACTTCGAGAACAAGTCTTTGGACTTTGGCTTGGGTTTTAAAATAGGATTCTCAGGCTGTTCTAAGTGAAATGGGAAAACACATCTCTTACAGTGGTATAAAGTGTGGAGAAGGAAAACTCTGTCTAAGAAGCTCTTTCCTCCCTGTAGTTCCTCCCCTCGCTCTGGGATCAGAGCTGCTTGTACTCACTTTCCTTTGAACCCCTATTTCAGTCATTTAAAAGAGATTCCAGATGCATGTGGAAAACCACAAATGTCACAGATGGCAAAACCACAACGTTCTTGTCACAAATTTGGACTGCGTTGCTCCGTTTTGGCCAGTGGCTGGAAAGAAGTCCTACCTCAAGCCAAGTGGGTAGTCTCTTTCAACACGTGCCTAGCAAGCAAAATGAGAGGTAAGTTCTCCTTTTAATAGCTGGGACTGGGACCTGAACCAAGCTGCTATGTCCAGAGGGTGGCCAGTGCCAGAGGTCTGCTCTGTGCCCACAGGCTGCCAGAGAGGCTGTGACTCCATCACATCCCAGGGACCGCGTCCACCTCAGCACACTGCTCTCCAATTCGAATCCCTTAGGTTGATCTTTTGTTCAATTATTGACCTCACGGCAAACACTTTGAAAATACTGAGGGTGGGAATCTGGTTGACATGGGTCTTTTCTCCCCTTCTTCAGTTCAGCTGGATGTCAGCCCTGGCTCAGGTGACTTCAGAAATAAATGCAAAGACTGAATCTAACAGTGATTGATGCCAGGATTGCCTGCAACATATTTGCCGGCATCAAAGACTTTTCAGAAGTCTGTAAAATATAACATTTTCTTGCTATTTTTTCTTCAATAACTACACTAATGGTTTGTCCCAGTTGTGCAGATTCCACTGGGGCAGGAGGTGTTCTGATTATTCCCTTTGTTTATGGTATTAGACTTAGGCTATTGTTGATCTTATTGTTCTTATTTGTAACGTGTTTGCCTCACTAGGACAGTAATTGTGTCAAGCAAGTTGGAGACCAATCTACAGAGCTGAACGTTCAGAACTGCAAAAGAAAGGCTCCAATTTTTCAAGCAGCGGGCGTATTACTCCTCCACTTGGATTATTAAATTCTAATTATAGCCTGTTGATCCAGTTACAATGTTGTTTGTAAATCTAAATACAGTTCTCTAAAGACTGTACTGATATGCGTTTTATTTCTTAACCTGTTGATGCTTGGTAAAAAAATACCAGTTTGCCTAGTAGAGCAGGTGGAGGCTAGCTTGCTCCCAATCAAGCTCTCTTTTCCTCTCCTCTGTTCCATTGGATGTGTTCGTGAATGAGTGCTTATCGGTGTGGATAATGCCAAGAACAACATGACCGATGCATTGCACATGTGTTGGTACCTGTGCACTCACCAGAGCTGGGGTCAGGAAGAAATTTTCCCTTAGGTAAGACTGGCAAGGACCCATGGGCTTTTTGGAGGGGGGGAAGGCAGTCAGTCTTGCTTTTTCTACTGCTCAGGCAGTTACCCAGGCTCTTCTGGGAATGGCACCTTAACAGTTCCCCCTTATGCTGGCAATTCCTTTAGACCCTTCTGTTCTTTTCCTGTAGTGTTTTCTGGGTTTGGGGCTCTTACAAGGGAGTTCTGGTTCGTCACACCACGGTACAAGGTGTTTTGAAGGGTGCATTGTGCATGCAGTAGGGTTGCTTGAATCCACATACAGTGATTTCATATAAACCAAGCATCAAAGAGGCATTCATCTGCGATGGCCATGATGACACTCCGTGTCCTTTCAAGCCCTTTTCTTTCTTCTGTCCTTATGAATGCTAAATGCAAGGCAGGCAGAGATGCCTGAGACAGACAGCGTGAGCAGCGGCAGTTCCAGGGCGCTGCTGTGTTTCAGACAGCTGGAAGTCTCTCTCTGTAGCTCTGTGCACTTGCAGCATCTTCCCTCACCTATAAGAGTAACGGAGGGGTTCGCAGCAAGGCTTTGCCAGCATGGATGATTGCCGACATGTCACAACAGTGGGAAGGGCTGGGAAATGTTGTGGTGTTTTGATAGTTGGAGGGGGAGAAGCAACCCCATTCCTGCCTTCATCCTTGTCACTCAGGATGCACCAGGGAAGGAAGGGAGGGAGCTGCCCCTCTTGGTAGAGAACGAAACAAAGGTCCCCAAGAGATTTTCCACCGAGGTTCCTGCTCAGGAGAGCTCCGATGGGGATTTGGGATGCCAAGGTGTGAGCAGTGGGCAGCTGCAGCAGGTACCACTGCGGGCTGGGGGGTAAGTCCTGCCTCCTCCCCTCCAGAGAGCATCTGAGGTCGGAGGCTTGGCCTGGGCAAACGTGGAGCCGGGAGTGTAATAAGGACTGGAAAATCCAGGACTTCCCGATGGCTAGGATGGGGATGGGGTGTGTGGGGGGGAGGCTATTTAGCGGGCTGAACTCTCCCACACACATACATAGCCATGCCGAGATGTGCTCCCTGCTGGGAGGAAAACTGCTGCTTCCACTGCAACACTCGGTGGATGGGTCGGGGGGGAGCACGAGCCGTGGGAAAGGCCCGCCCGTGGCTGTGTCCGCATCCCCGGATCCTCTTGGGTAAGGACCAGAGGGCTCCATCTCCTCCAGCCGGCCACTGAATCCCACCAGTGTCCCCACGGAGGCACGAAGGAAACTTCCTACCTCTCAGATGGCCGTGGGTGTAACAGCAGCAAAACCACAGAGCCTGGGGTCNGCGGGGGGCGGCGCAGCCCCGCGCGATGTGCGCGGCCCGCCCGAGCCCGGGGAGCAAAGAAAGGGAAGAAATCAAACCCAGGCGGCCCCAGGGCTCCACTCGGCCGCGCCCCGGCCGTGAGCAGCAAGCTGGGGAGCGGAGGCGAGGAGCGAGAGACGGGGCCGGGTCCTGCGTGGGGGCTGCCGCTTGTGCCTGCCCGCAGGTCCTCTCGCTGCACCGGCAAGAAGGCAGCGCAGCGACTCCCGGGCGAGGTAACGCTGTAAACCGGGTCTGCAACGCTGTTCAACCCACCCGTGAAATAAGCAATGGTGCCGGTGGGGCTGCGGTGTGAGATGCTGGAAACAAAAGGTCGTTTCCAGGCACCAGCCGGCGCTGGGGACCGGCCGGCCCGGTCGAGCCTCCGCGCTCCCACGGCGCTGCCGCGCCCCACGCGAGTCCCGCCGCGACCGTATCGCGAAATGCGATATTCGCACCGTGCGATCGCACAAGTCGGGTTACGGCTCTTGAGCTTTCTTCTCGGTATCCCAAAGACGCTCGGTTATTCCATTCCTTTATCCCACGCCGCGTCCCCGGTGCTGTTGTGTTACGCAAACACCGTCTAAGACAGAGGAAAAAAAGCAGTTTTACGGAAAAACTGGGGGAAAATATATATTTCAGTGGTCTTTGCTTTTCAGAAACAAGCCCTGACACCGGCCGTTCAAAAGACAAATGCGGATCTCACAAAATCGTCTCTCAGTGAGGGTAAAATTCGACCGCCCGCTACGGGCCGAGATTTTAGAGCAACCAGTGAAGTGCCCAGTGCCCCGCAGTTTACTTACATTAATTTGTTCAGTGCTTCTGAACTGCTTAGTATCAAAGTGGGCTTTTAGCTGCAAAGTAATGCTTTCAAAGGAGAAACTACTGGCACCTAAAACGATTTTACTTGCGCTCCCACGTGCGGGGCACATTATTGATTCAGTAAAATATGTCGTGGAGGTCTACGGATCTCTCCAAAGTTGTCTTTACTCATGAGAAATTAATTCGTTTCAGATGTCAAAGAGCATGTTAAAGCCGTATTTCTCGTTTTCTGTATTTTCCTCCTTTCCCGCTCTATTTTCTTTTCTTCTTCTTCTTCTTCTTTTCCCGTCGTAAAAACATGCTTTATACTCTTACTTAATGGGATGAAGGATAAAGGGATAAAGGAAACACTACGAACTCTGTCTGCCGTTTATATGTTCTTTTCTAGTTCCCCCCGAGCTGAACAAAACCCAAGCCAAGTTTTTTTCCCAGATGCTGTAGGTTGCGTTGCTCCCCGTCCTCGGCTGCTTCTGCGGGCCGGTGACAGAGGCTGGGCTGCGGGCGAGCCCGGCAGGGAAGAACCCGGGAGACTCGCAGCCCTAATCCCGCTCCATCTTGGGAGGTGGCACGCACCAAAAAAANAAAAAAAAAAAAGGGGGGGGGATGGGGGGTGTTTCCCTATTGTGCCCGTGTCCTGAATAGGAACCCCTGCGGCTCCCTCCCCGTCCCTGGGAGCATCTGGACCGGGGGGGGCGGGGGCTTGGCCTTGTGCCTCCCGGCTGCCCCGGGGCCGCTGCGGGCGGGAGGCACCGGCGGGGCCCGGGAGCCGGCGGGGCTTCGGCCCCTGGGGGTGCAGAAGCGTGGGGCGTCCCCGCGGTCACAGAGGGGTGGGACGGGGGGAGCGCGCGTGGGGGGCTGAGCGCGCGTGGGCGTGGGTCGCGGACGGGACGGGGCGTGCGC
>VXAL01017297.1:11438-24176 GCA_013399475.1 Chauna torquata
GGCAGCGGTGCCAGCCCGGGGCGTCTGCACCGCCCGCGTTTCAGGAGAGCTTTTTGTTTGCTTCCCCGCCGCCCCCTGCCTTTGTTTTTTTTCTTTTTTTCTTTTTTTCCAATAAACCACTTTTTTATCCCCAGCTGTAATTTACCATAGCTTAAAACAAACCTAGAAACAATAAACATCAAACACCACTTTCCCGGTGAAACACTTTCTTAAAGAAAACCCTCAAACCTTTGGCTGGTGTCTGATGCAGCAGGATTCAGAGAGAGGAAGGGATGCTCCTGCCAGCGCGGAGCAGGGAGCACAGAGAGGCTGTGCTGCGACGGGGGAGTGTAAACTGGCTGGGTTATGTGGCAGATACTTGAAAGTGTGAAAGCGTTCTCCAAAAAAAAAAAAAAAANNNAAAAAAAAAAAAAGAGAGAGAGAGAAGTTATTTGAAACCACTACCTCTTCCGGCCCTCAAAGACTTAGTAAAATTTTCATACATGATCTATTTAACATACCGACCGGAGACTGGTTTCTGAGTTGGGTGGCCCTTTGCTCTGAGCCGTGGTCCAGTTGTGCTACACTAGCTGTGCCATCCTACTTACACTATATTAGCTGCGGTTCTCCAAAACTGGGCTGAATACCCAAACCAATCCCCGCTAATTCCACTTTCCCCACGGTAAAGGAGGTGATTTTGTTGTGTATCTAATTCTAAACTGCTTGGCAGCTTGCCCGTCAGACCATGAACACAGAAAAATGCAAGGAAATTCTCCATTTAATATTCCCTGGACAGTGCAACTAATACGTTCTAAACTGGTAATGGACATCGGAGTCAACAGGTATGCAGCGAAAGCCAAATACTCTGCACTCAATGGAAGACACTTTCCTTCTGAATGAGGAATTATGTGCAAAACGTAATGTGCAAAAGGATCCAAATTAAATTCATGCTTCAGTTAATTCAGATTAATTTTCCTGATTGCCCTTACCCACCAGTCAGCCAAATCCCTGTTTATATCTGCTCCTTTTCTTTTAAACAGTTGATACAAATCCCTTCTCCTGGGGAGTGTTGCAAGATGCACACATTAAAGATTGTGATTCACTCAGGCACTAATTAGAGTTATATAAATACCTGAGGTGGATTTTTATATCACTGTTATTACTACAAACATTATTTGGAGATATTGGATCCACTGTATGACTGTGTTTCCAATGCTTTTTCACTAATATGCTGCAAGCAACATTCCAACTAATCACCTTAATGGAAATTAGAGATGAAAGCGGTCTATTAGGCTATCTAATCTATCCTCACTCAGTAGTATTTTCTTACACTTTTCAGTCCAGCTTTAAATTTAAAAACAATCCGTGATAATTACTCTGTAGTCTAGAGAGGTTGTTATACCACCAAGTAGTGGTGAGAAAATACAAAAAAGGCTTGCTAGAAAATGTTTTCTCATGGTCAACCGTATATTCTCTCTTTAGGTTTTATTTTAACGCATAGCTTTAAGTCTCACATCCCTCTGACAACTTAAATATGTGTTCTCTCTTCTTCATCTGTACACCTGTCATCATGACCCTACCATGTTTTTAACGCCTTTTTGACTTTCCCCTACAGAAGGTTATTAAAGGAGTGCAGGTTCAGCTTGGGCCTCATTCCAGACAGGAACTTGACTGCTTAATTATGTCCAAATCCTTGCTCTTTTTATTTTATTTTATTTTTTTTTCATTTGGCACATTGGTGACAAGAATCATAATCTTTCTTGCAGATTTTTTCTCTGAAGTGATAGAAGTTGGAAAGTTGGATTTTTTTCAAAAAAATTTTGTGTGTGTGTGTGGTTCAGCTCAATATGCATTCACTGCTGTTTTCTTTAGCCAACCTTTACACTGGACAGATGTACCCAAAGAAAACAAATGTACAGTGTGGACAATGGGAGCTTTCTGGGTCAGGTTTGTGCATTTTATGTCACGTTCTCAGTATAATTTTACCTCCTGTCTAAGGGGATGGTGCCATTTACCCTTTCCTTGGCAGAACTCCTCCTGACCTGGGTAGCTCCTGCCCCCTTCTCCATCCTCATCATAGTCACCCTCCAACACACTCGCCACCTGATACAACAGAGACACAGAGGACCACAACTGGTGAAAAAACAGCCATTTACTGGGAATCATTTTATTCCATCTGCTTCATCATGTTGTTGCTGGCCCTGCTGGGAGAAGCCGCCGTGGCATGATGCTGTGCCAGGGTGGGGTGGGGAGGCTGCTTAAGCAGGCTCTGCCACCAAAATGATGTTCACCATGCTGCAGCACACCTTCCTCTTGCCAAGTAAAACCACGTCATGCTTCTGTCATACTCTGGTGTGACATGGCCTGTTCCAGCACTTCTGTTGGTGGTCGGATGATTATAAAAATTTAGACACGAAATAAGCATGTCCCTTAATGGCCTCCTTGCCTCCACAGTCTGTACTCTGATTAGATGACATGCAGTTCTCTCCTCTAGACTAAACTGAATACAGCCTCGTAATTGCCCAAGAAACAATAAAACATATATGAGACAAAGCATTCATTTACACCACTTTATTTCTGTATCAATGGGAGGGATGGACCATTGTTAAAGATCACTATTTCCTGTGCTGTAATAAATGTCTCATCTTCCCTGACGCTTGTTTATTTTATAAATGTCTCTGCTTTGCCTTTCATATTTAGCTACCAGCAGGACACCATTATCCCCTGACAGCATTCTGTTCCTTCTCCATTGTTATTACTGCCGAAGCGATGTTATATTGCTGTGCCCGGCCTGGATGGTAGGGTTTTCTTGCTTTTCCCATTGCTTTTCCGACCTGGTCTCCTGATGAGGCACGGAGCATAGGTGGCAATGCTTAAAAAGCAATGCTTTCATGAAGTATTAGCACTTCTGGTTTTTACTTTAAAAAGCAAAACAAAAACAACTGCTCTTTATTATTATTTTTTCAAGCACCATTGGGAAGGAACTAGGCTGAAGTTCATGGGCTGTGCCTGCTTTGCAGACCTGAGGCTGCAGGGCAAATCCCCTTGGTGCCCAGGCAGCAGAGCCATGCCAGGACCCTGGGAGGCAGCGCAGGGGTGGGAGAGGAGGGAGGCGATGCTGCTGCCCTGCTTTGGGATGGTGGCAGCTGCAGAGCGTCCGCAGCCTGCAGTGAACTGGGAAGAAGCGACACCAAGGGCAGCAGCAGGATCCTAACCCTGTGCCTGTGCACTTGCTGACCCTGCCGGATCTGCACGTCCGAACGGACCCGAGTGTCTGTGTAGTGCAGCGAGACCAAGTGTAGGGCCTGCTGCAGAGCTCCTTGAAGTCAATGAGGGTATTTCCACTGATTTCAAGGACTTTGGGTTAGTCTCTAACATCCATAAATGAAAGATACTGTATTAGAGCAAACTGTTATTATTTAGGGCCACACTGCCCTGCTGCCCATCTGTTGGGTTGATCACGGAGCATCACCAGCAAACCAGCAAAACCAACAGCAGCCTACCTGTCAAAGTCCCATTATGCACCACACCGCTTTTCCTTTTAAGTGCTGAAATCTAATAATCTCATGGCCTTCAGAAGCACACACTGCATTCCCTTTTAACATGGTTATGTCTCTCTTCTTCTTTTTTTTTTTTTTAATTCCCACGTGGAGGTATCAAGGTTTTCTACAGCTCTATTTCATTTAAAAAATAATTGGATCGTTATTTTCTCTAAGAACCAAACTTCGACAGTAAGTAATTTCTAGAGGTGTGTCAAGTGGCTCAACATAAAAGTTAATCTCAATCTATTGGTTTGTTAGATAAGTTTGCATCCAATCAGTTAGCTCTCCCTAAACAAAAGTGATTTAAAGCCCTTTCTGGAGAGCATGAAAATGATTCCCCCAGCACTTGCTTCCTCAGGGCCATAATCCAACAAAAGCAGGCTTATCTTTAAGCATATGAGTAGTCCTGATGAAGTCAATGGGACTCCAGATGTGTTTAAAGATAAACACATACTTAAGTGCTTCGCTGTATTGGAACTCTGAATGTTTTATTTGCATTTTATTTCAGTAGTAGACTTTAAATTTTGTACATAGCAGAAGAGGATTGATGTCGCTGGATGTTATATTAAAATGTGATTTTTAAGAGGGTGTAAAGGGAAATCCCAACATCTAACATGTATCTTTTAATGACTCACACTAGTTATTTCAAATGTTATGAGTCAGTATTGTTTGACTTGATTTACTTTGGGCTTCAGGACAAAAGTGCTGCAAACATGGAACTGAGCAGCAAAGCCCTGCAGGTCACTGCTCCAGCACTGCTACTGACTTCATATCCCACTCCAGGCACGTCACCTCACTTGTCTGTGCCCCATCTTACCTCTGCAAAAATGAACACCATCAATATTTCCTTTACCTCATTGCAGCTGCCTACTTCATGTTGGGACGGGGATTTGATAATAGGAGAATCTGAAAGCTTCTTCTATGGAAAAACTAAAACTGAGAGAGATTACTGATCGCAAAACTACTTGGGCAAAATATGCTTCTCTGAGTCATCCACATGCCCTAGGGATCAAATTAATCAAACAGCAACTTTGTGCAAATATTTACCAGCATTTCTGAGAATAAGCCCCATTATCCTGGATGACTGAGCTCCAGATGAAGGTGTAGCAGCAAAATCACTCCAGTGAGTTAAACTAAGCAAGGTGAGCTTTCTAACACAGTGCAATATGGGATGTTTGAGACAACCGTCTGCATGGCCCTTTCTATGAATTGCTTTTGAGTCAGGCTCCTTCCTTCAGACACTTGCTCCATCTGCTCTAAAAATACCTTTGACAGGGTCGATGCTACCTGACACAAATGCCCTGCCTGTCCTGCTGTAGGCAGGCTCTCAAACGTCACTAAAAAGCATCCTCCAAAGCACCAGTGTGGGCACGCAGCCATGCCTGCACGGCTACACACAGACCGTGTAAGAAGTGTTGGTGAGGCCATGGCGTGGACAGTAAGTCGGGAGGTGCAGCATGTGCCATGGTCCCAGGTCCTCCCGAGACTTCTTCCTAGAGGAAGAAGCCACCCTTGGGCTCAGCTCTGTTTTAGTTGCTTCAGGAACTGCAGCCCCTGAGCTCAGTGTGAGCACAGTGCTCCCATCCAGCAGCACACGTGGTGGCACGGAAACGGCTGCAGCGCAAACTCATATCCCTTCTATTCCTATCACTTTTCAGGCAACTGGATGGATCCATTTAAAAAGGAAATGGATGGGAGGGAGAGACACAAAGGTTAGGAGCATAACGAAATGAAAAGAAATCCAGATATGGTGTTCTCTTGCCTGATTGACTCTGCAGATGATAAAGAAGCCACCGCTTACATCGAGCAGACTTGAGATGACACAAGCATGTGGACTTGAGAAATAACGGGGAGGAAAGCCATACCACGTAGCTGATAGCTGACCTGTAGTGCTTGATTCATGGAAAATCTCTGGGCTGTGTTCAGTGGGAAGAGTGGGTGGTGGGTGCAGGGTCTGCAACCCTGGTTCGGTGGGTTACTCTGGCCCAAAGTTCTACAAATCTGCTTGGTTTTGCCCATGTGACATTTAGCTCTTTTCAGCAGCTCATCTTTCCTTTTCCCTTTTGCCATGTCTGTTCTGCAAGGAAACTTGCTGACTTCTTTATTGCCTTGAAGTCCAGGTTTTCTGCTGTTCTCTACATCTGTGCAATCATTTGTCCTCTTCCTTCTGAATCAGAGTACCACTCCAAACAACTCTGTGAAGTACAGTCTATTATCCCTTTTCTCTGCAAAGTGTTTTTGACTCATCATATGTAATGCTCTACATAAAAATAAAACACAATGTGCTCTCTTAATAGCATAATTCTTAAACAGTTATGGCCTCATTCTCCTTCATTCAAAGTGCATAATTCCCATTGACAGTAGTAGGAGCTCTGCCAACACAATGGTGAATTAGTTGCCACCATAAAGGGAGACAGTTAGACACTGAAAGGTCCAATTCTGCTCCTCATTAGAAGAAAATGCAGGTGTAATAGACACAAAGATAGAACTAAGAAAAAAGTATGGATTCATACTAACCAGGCAGTAGGTTGCTAGCTGAACATTCATTGGAATTGACCGTAATCTGGCAGGAGTCTAAATCAAGGGTAGTTTTAATAATGTTAGCAGCATTGCATCTCCATGAAAATCCTTCAGAGCTCAGAGCTTCAGGTCCTCAGAGCTGCACCTTCTCCTGGGCTGGAAAAGGCTGTGACAGCTGAACCGTGGCTTCACTTGCAGGTACATGGGGGTCTGAGTAAGCGCTTCAAGAACACACCCTTTGAAAATGTACCAAGTGGTATTTGTCCTTCACAGCTAGCTACCACATCACGTGTGTGTGGTATGTACCTTACTAAAAAGCAGGGAGTGGGTAGCATTATTTCCACGTCTTAGGACTCAACAATGTACCTTGGCAGGTATTTAGCATCCCTGCTGAATAATTCTTCTGTTTTCTGAATATTTTTTTCCTTTCTTGGTGGATGGTCTTAGATTTAGAATACAGCCCTGAGGATCTCATTCTGTCCCTCTGGCACCACTGACAAAGCACAACATTCTCCATGCTTCTTTTCTTCCAAAAATAACATAAAGTAAAAATAAGATAATAAGATAAGATAAGATAAGGTAAGATATTATTCCATCTATAAAAATAAAATAAAATAAAATATATTTCTTCTCTTATACAATTAGTCTTGTTTAGGTTGTAAACACAGTCTGAAAACATTTGCCAGCACTCCAGACTTCAACAGACTTTGCTTTACAAAGCACAACTTGCTGAGCCATCCTCCCAGTTTTGGGTAATGTACCAGCAGAAGACAGCTCGTGCCCTTAACCTCACAGCATGCTAGATATCTCTTGCACCTTCCTACCTCCAGAGTCCTGATGGTGCATAAAACTAGTGGAGAAGCTTCCACTGGCTTTGTAGAAGCATATTCTGGAACCAGTAATCCCTACACCTTTGCCATTCCTACTCAGGCTAAAGCTAAACCTAAAATATGCTTTCCCATTCTTCTGGTAGCAGATGGGACACCTAAGGAAATAGTTCCATGAAATCTTTTCACACCTCACCTGTGATGTGGTTATGCCAAACTGCTTGCCTCTTCCACTGATCACAGTCCTACTTTTTTCTTACCAAAGGCACGATTTATGTGGCGGTAAGTATCAACTGCAGTCTCGTAAGTACTAAGCTGGTTGTTTCCTATGTGGTGCCATCAGTCTTGCCGATATACTACTGACTGTCCTACTCATGGTACTTCGAATAAGACAAAGCCAAAACTCAAAACCAATGCACTTCTGCTTGTGCATCACTCCTTCGGATGAAGAATTTCCAGCCAGGGACATAAGATTCAGTCATGCTGATCACTGTCTTCAACCCTGCGTAATGAGATAATCCTAACAATGTTCAGTTCACTTTAAAATCAAGCCAAGGTATTTGCCTCCGTAACCTTCTGCAACAGCAACTCCCAAAGGTGTTGAGACGTGTCTGGGCATTTACTTTTCATTCTAAATTTGCTGCTTTTTAATTTAACTTGATGTTTGTTCTCATATTATGTGATAAAATAGAAAGTCTGATGCTATATTCTTGAGAATTTTGACTTCCACAGTCAGCTCCACTTTAATCTTCTTCCCAGCAAATAATTCTAGACTTTGCCGTCTCTCGTATATTAGTCCTATCAGGTCTGTAATTATTTTCATTATCACTTCTTAAGCATTTTCGGACTCTGCTATATGCTTCATGAGAAAAGAGGATAAAATTATGAACACAGAATTAATGTGGATCTGTAGCATAATCCTGTGTTATTCTGATGGTTTTGGCATTCTGCTCTATCTTTATTTAATAAATGCAAACAATCCTTTTATTGTTTTTTAAGCTGCTGCTATAGATTGAGGGGAATCAGACACTGATGACTCCCGATGCAGGTTCTTTTTCTTCAGAGATTCCTGGAAATTCAGGGCTTTTCAGATTATTTGAGCTATATGGCTAATCACTGCTGATTTGCATCACCTTGCATTTAGCCATGTTCAGAGTTGTCTGCCATCATGATGCTCAGTCTCCCAGTGTGTTTAAATCCATCAGGAAAGAATCCACAATAAATTCACCCACAGTCTCCTACGGGTTTTAACAAATTAAATTGCACTGATTTTTTGGCTACCTTTTCCATCATTTTCCTTGACAAAGTGTTAGAAATTATGCTGAAGCATTACTTCAGGTGTCCTTCTAAATATTGCTATATTTCAGGTAACAAAATCCTTCCAGGATTCAAGCAACAGATTCAGTCCAAAAACTTACTGTAAATGTGGCCACATTTCTCTTTACAGTATGAATTAACCTTCAAGATCTGTAGTTCAAGAATTCCCTATTTAGCCTGTAGATCAGCATTCTTGTTTGTTGGACATAACCAAAACATTCAGGTAGACAAACCCTGCCAAAACAGATTTGATTTTGTTTATAGTTTGTTCTTGTGGCTTCTGTTGAAATTCCCTGTTTTCTCATGGGAGAAGTACTTGATAACAGGGTAAAAACAACAGTAAAACATGAAAATACGTAATTTCAATATTTCCACCAAGTCTACCGGATACTGTATCATGCTGGCCTTGTGATAATGGCGGTTTATCTAACTCCAGTGCGAAGGGACAGCTTCTGTTCTCTGAAATCATTCTAGTTCTCAGATGGTGCCTATGGAGCAGACTCCACTCAACGAGACAGCCTTGTCCAGCCTTCCCCTGGCTCCTGGAGATCGTGAAGACAAGTATTTAAGAAATGTTTTGTGTTGGGTCTGATCAAACCGAAGCTTTCAGACTGAAAGAACTTAATTGTTTTAACCCAAAATATGGCAAATGTTTTGCTTTTGATGCAGAATAATGTTAAAAATCCAAGTATTAAAAGTAGTACACGTCAGGTCTGCTACCCTGACCACGTCACCTTAGCAGACTTCTCATGAGTTGTTTAAACCTTCAAGCTTGTTCGCATTTATTGTAGGAATTAAGAGGATTGTGAGAGCTTTAGCACCGGTAGTAAAGGCTCGTGGGCTAGCAGCTTTTGAGGTCATACTCATGAGTGCTCAAGCAAAGTTGGTACAGCTAATTCCCCTGTCTGCAGAGGGTGAAGTGAAGGCAGAGGGAGTTTGAGTGTTCAGGTGCTGATGGTTACAGAAAGAGTCAGTGGCACGGCCCAGGCTGAAACCAGAGGCTCTGAATCTGCTGTCAGAGCACAAACGATATTTCCTCTTAATTCACAGTTTTCCCTCATGAAAAGAATCACGTCTCATAATTTTCTCTCATCATTGTTCAGATGACTCACATATGCCATGGGCATGATACTGGCAATAAAGCTTTGCATTAATCTACTGTCCAGATTGATAACTCTAAGGGGCAGCTCATAATGACCAAAATGTGATTAATCATGGTACACATGCGATACCCATGCTCATTATTACTGGCCTCCAGAACAGCACTGCTGATTCCTGCCAATACGCTCAGTTTCATATCTGGAAGAGACAATACTGCAATTACTGCCAAAGTATGCAGGAAAATTAAGCAGTAACTAGTTCCATATTCTGCATCAGGCTAGTGAGCAGGAGTATAGAAAAGCACGGGAATGTAATAGCTACAAGGAAGAGCAAATATTTTCTGGATCTGATACTTTATTTTAAATAGATGTCTGATACGGTTATTTAGTTTAAACAGTTGTCTTGTGGAATGTTTGGTTGAAGAGGAATGTATAAGGCACTGGCATGATGGACACAACACCTAAAAGGAGCTGATGAAGCAACTTTTGAAAAGATCTTCATATCAATGAATTTTTTTTTCTGCAGATCTATTTTTATGACGTTGCCTGCCTGTCAGACAGAGAGAAATTGTCTTTGTCTTGCTGTAGTACCTGTCAGAGTTCTTGTGCACCTGTGGCAATAATTTCACGTAAAACACACCAAATGATCTCTTTTATATTATGATACAGGGACCCACATGCCAGTGATCAAAACAAATACACCTGGGCATCAGTCCTTAGGAAAGCAGAACTAGTGATGTTTCTGTCCATTTCGACTACCACAAACGTGACAGCCTTTTCTTCTGCTTCCCACAGAAAGATAGACTAAGTCAAAGACTTCAATCCTTTTCTCCAAAGACAGCATAAAACTTCCAGATAAAGACATGGTACTGTTTTTTAAGGATATTGCTCACGTGTGTGTGGGAAGAGGCACATCTTCTAGTCTCACTTGCAGGAGATGGAGCCAATTCCCACAGAAACAAATGACCATCTTTTGTTACAGATTAAAGTGCATGCCTCTTAAATGACTCTGAAATACACGCTAGTGTGTATAGGCTGAAATTTCCAGAGTCCAGCTTAAATTGTATGGCCATTTCTTCCCCGGGAGTGAATAAGTGCAAGACAGTTAATTGTACTGTACACTGTGTTTCAGGAAGGTGCTCATAGCTCATGGTGACTAGCATAGTGCTGGAACCCCTGTGAAAGAAGAACTTTCTGGTGAAGTTCTGTCTTCATGAAGATCATCTTCTCAGCTCTCAGGACGTGCCACTCACGCTGGATGGAAACTTCTTGTCCAAGAGAAACAGTGTGTGTGTGCACACAGTAATGGGATTTTTTTGTTCTCCTTCACTTGTCTTTCACAGTGACCAGGGGGGTGGATATGCAGTAGCAAGTCCTTGACATTTCCACACAAGACTACCTCTACCACATTCTTTGTTAGTTAGAAATAACCAGGAATGTGCTCAGGGCCCAAGATACCAGTTCATTTCCCCGGTGCTAAACACTTACCCAAAACACGTGACTTGCAGCGAACTGTTTCCAAATACATCTGCAAGTTCAAAAGATGCATCTAATCAAAATAATTAAGCAAATTAATGGAAGGAAAATCTACTTAGGGATGTTAAACATAGAGAAAAGTTTTTTGATTCAGAAGATCTGAGCCATGCATTTTCAGCTCAGCGCTGGGAGTGAGCCGGGGAAGCTTCTACTCATCTTGCATTCACTCCTGCTGGGCAGCAATGGATGTCAGTCACAGACAGCAAAGCAGGCTGCTGGATATTTAGATTAACCTACCTTTCTTGCGAGTGATGGGCTGGCTCAGTTTCCCTCTTCAGCTGAAACCTGTAGACATCCACCAAAGAAGAGGCCTATTGGGATGACTCTGCAGTGAACGGATAGCAAAGGAGGGCAAGAGCAGGCTCCTCCACTGGACAAAAGCTCATAAGGAACACTATTCGGACAGGAATCCATGTTATATAGTGAATTAAGTGAAATAAACACAGGATCCTTTTGATGAATCTTCACATGCAAACCTTAACTTTGGCATAAAACAGTTTAGGAAGTAGTAGCTATAATGGGTACTTTTCCCTACTCATTGTTCAAAAGATCATGAAATAGAGATAGAAGTAATGCCAGTCAATGAGAAAGGAAGTTCCCATCTTCTGCACTCTAAACTCTGCAAACTAATGAACTATACATATATATGTATATATATAAAAAAACTGATTTGATGGGGAAAGGCTTCTTATAGAACTGATTTCTGTGGACAAAACGGGGTTTGCAATGCAGTCATAAAGACACTGCACATATAGAACAAAATTCCCCTGTCCTTCACAGGGCATTGGATCAGGCCGTTACTGCAAGTAAAAAAATAAAATAAAATAGCAGATTATCACACAAATACAATATTTAACCTCCAGATATTCTGCTTCACACAGTGTAATTGAGTTCAATGGCTCCATGTTTATTATTACGACATATGCCTAGATATTAACATAAGGAAAAACATGGGGTAAAATGTCATACATACTCCCACGCATCTATACAAATATAATTATAATTGCTTTCTGCATTTCACAGACCTTCTATATGAATAATTATGCCTATTCTGTCTGAAAAAAATATTTGTTATGTAAAAAATGTTTGAAACAGAACTTTGTTTTATTTAGAATTAAACAAATGTGTCCAGCAAGGACTGTTGATACTGCCTTGCCTATGCATGCATACACGTAAATATACACGTGTGTATCACGCAGCAAAGCTTACTACCTGCTAAACACAAACCTATTCTTCAGCAACACGAAAATATTCTCACTAATCAGCATCCACTTGTTGCACCTCTCCTGAGATAACCAAATCTCTCTTAAATGCACAGTTTTATGAGCATCCCTTTGCACAACAGGCCTTCACACAGCATTGCAAATTCATGGAGGAAATGAACTCCATCCATCCTCTCTATGTATCTGCATGAAGCCTTGCACAATGGGGCTGTGATTATTTGGGGCCTCTGGGTACGACTGCCATACAAGTAGTAACTAATGACAACAGAACACCAGAGATTGCTGAGATTCATTTGCTGTAAGGAAAAATAAAACCCAGCCTGTAGTAAGGACATTCTACATCTGGTTATATGCATAAACATTGCGAAATGACAGGGCCTGATTAAAATCTTGGGGGCATCCCCTCAATAGCAGGCTGACTTTCTAGACAACAGCAATAAAAATGAATTTTTTTGTTAGTTGTGGAAAAATGGCCAAGATTTAAGATCTCCACTAGAGACCAACTCTCTGAAACGTATCTGTGAAGTGCCTCTTTTTTCTTTTCTTTTCTTTTCTTTTCTTTTCTTTTCTTTTCTTTTCTTTTCTTTTCTTTTCTTTTCTTTTCTTTTCTTTTCTTTTCTTTTCTTTTCTTTTCTTTTCTTTTCTTTTCTTTTCTTTTCTTTTCTTTTCTTTTCTTTTCTTTTCCTTTCCTTTC
>VXAL01017298.1:9023-27689 GCA_013399475.1 Chauna torquata
TATGTGCATATATATAGGTATATAAATAAAACACAGGTGCAGTAAAAAACTTCAAATGAATGTAGCTGAATGTTTTTATCAAGCTCTCTTACCACACCTACAAATCTTCAAGTTGTTTTTGCTTTTTTGTCTTGTTTTGTTTTCTTCCTTTACTTTCAAGATCAAACCCAGGACAAACATATGCATCTGTAGCCTGTTGGCTATTCATATGACTGTTCATAGCTCTGAGGATTGAAAATGGACTTGTTCTAACTGAGGTTCTCCAGTAGATATCCCATACCTAAGCAAGCGTCTACTACTTAAGATGATACAATTAAATATGCCTAGGAAAAACACCATTATCAAGTAATGCTTTTAACACTGGACAGCTGTGTCTTTCAATTTCAAATGATACACAAAAAAACATGTACAAAAACCATACCTTTTTGAGCAAAGAAACTGAGCTGAAGTCTAAAAAACAGTGAAATCATAGTGGAGCTGTCTCAATGTTACTCACACAGAATACTGAGTTTAAAGACTTGGTAGGCGTTAGGCATGCAGTAGAAGTGAAGTGAAAAGAACAGTGATCAACGATTTAGATGAGTCAACCAGCAGAATAAATAAGAGCATAGTTAAAATCCCTAAAACAATTTCTAACAAAATCCCTCAAAAAAGAATCAGTTTATTACAGTATCATGCTTTAAGGAACTGATTTAACAAGGAATATACAGAGAAGACATGGAAATTGAAGTAACAGCTTTAGTTTGATAACCTAGTTCACTGACACAGATCTCTTAACATGTAAGTACACTAACCTGGAATTTCAGTGATGGAAACTTCAGAAAAGTCACATGTGACATCTGGTAAAAGATAGCGCTGAGGATTGCCCACTTCATACACCAACTGTTCAGCCACAGTGCCAAAAGAGATTAGTCCCCCTGTGTCCGGTGGTTTGGAAATAATAAAGTCTCCTTCAGAGGAGCACTCTACAATGGGAAAGCCTATGTTGTGCCTGGAATATTAAAAACATTGAAAACAAACTATAAATATGAAGGAAAAGTAAAAAGAAAAGAGTAATTACATAGCTGAATTTTATGATATCAATTTTATGGTAATTAAATAAAATTGATCAAGAGTTAGAAAATAGCTGGTTGTTTCTGTAGAAACATATAGAAGAAAAAACACTGAATAAGGTAAGCAAATAATAAGAGGGTGCATTCTATTGCCTGGCAAAAGAGTACACATATAACACCAGATACCAACAGTAAACAGACGGGAGTGGAGAAGACACTAAATGAATCAGTAAGAGTAGAGCAGAGGCTGAAAGAATTAGAGAACTATGATTAAGGAGGTAAATTCTGAAGAAAAGCAAGACTGCTAATTTTAGCCTAGTTTGCTACAGCAGCACACACAGCATTGAGAGTGAAGACATTTAAATGCTTCCTACAGTCTGGATTTGTAAAAAGGATGTCAAAGCAGGAGGAAAAAACTGCTGGAAGTCTCAGATATGATGAGAAGTAGGAAACAGAAATAATCACATATATTCAGGACAAATTCCCATTTATGATAAATTATACACAGAAAAGTTACAATCAGAAAACAGAAGAATACATGAAAGTAAAATCCCTAGCCCAAAACAATAATAAAAGGAGGAATTAGCAACAAATTATGAGGCATAACAGATGAAAGCAGTAAGACAGAAAATTACAGAAGTGTTTGTAAATGAGAACATTCCCCCTAATCACATCCTGTCTAGATTAATATATAGAAAGTGACCAAATAACTCATAGTAAGAGGTTCATGCTGGTCATTACAGTAGCAGGGTAGAATTTGCAGGACTTTGTGGAAGATAGCTAGATACCCACTTTCCAAGTTAAAAGCTTTTTATTTACAGAGAATTTCTTCGAGCAAAAGTAACGACTGAAAATTCAAAAGCACCTGAAAATTAAAGCAGAGTGTTTATGCTCTCATAAAATGGCTACCTGGCTCACTCCCCTCTCAGAAGCTGGAAATTTGTGGAAATAAAATGTTTAAGAGAGAAAAAAGAACACAAATAGGGGATAGAGGAGATGCAGCCCCTTGAAACAGGAAAACTGTTCTAAAAAGGACCTAATAAAAAGGTGCTCAGCATCACCATTCCCATTAAAGTCAATGATCTTCAGGTCCTTTGTACATACTCTAAATCAGTTCGTCCCTGAAATTAATTATGTTTGGGTGCTAAAGGGAACCATGTGCTGAACATGCAACTGAATTGGTTATTAACGAAGGTTAGATGAACATAGTTTGCATAACATAAATCCACAAAGTTTTAAAAGGAAGTAAGCAAAGAAACCAGTGAACTCTTAAATGACATTAGCAAAAGTTCATGGGAGTTTGGACAGATTCCTTATCATTGGGAAGCTTAAAACTTAATCCTTTTTTTAAATAATGGAGTTAAGAGACAAGCTGTGTTACCAGAGATCAGCAACTTTAATACTGCTAGTGTACAAAACTTCGAAACTTATGGTAGCTGGAGGACACCTAGAAAAGCCTGCCATGAATCAGTAAGGATTATATTTCATTAGTCTGGTCTTTGAAACTATTTAAACCACGAAACAGAGGGGATATTAAAAAAAACCAACACACTGCACACACAACCAACCAAAACCTGTGAATAGAAAGAACTGAATGTATAAAAAAAGTGTTGATTCAAAATAATTAAAAGTAATTACAGTGTGGGGTTTGGTTTTGGGGTTTTTTTGTTTGTTTGTTTGTTTTTTGAGGGAAAGACAAGGGATGAAAGTTGATGGCAAGAAATATGTAACATTCTTCATTTCAAATAACATAGAAGAAAACTACATCCAAAAAACCTTCTCAATTACCCTACAATAATCATCAAGACTGATAATAGACTAACATTTGTAACTGTCCCAGTTTTACAAGTAACAAGACAGATTCAGGAAGCAATGTGACTTGCCCAGTGTTACACCCCAACACTGCATTCAGTCATCAGCAACTGAACAAGACCAGAATTAAGGAGTTTTTAAATTCTTAGTACTATGCTTGCATGCTTTTACCCTACCACTTTTTTTTTTTATTAAAGGCAATAGCATCAGGTGCCTTGCCAGCAGGCTGAATGCAGCTTACTTGAATCACTCACCCAAAAGTGAAATCGCTTCCATCAAGACAGATTATCCCGTGCAGTCTGTCCCACTGCACTGAGAACAAGTATCCTTGCTACAAACCACTCTAAGTCATCAGCATGGACAACTCTTAGTACACATTCCTGCACCTACTCCCCAATGAACTTTGTTTTGAGGGAAAGAGAGGTAAACTGCAGACACTTGACTTTCTAACATTGCTTCTAAACCGCTAGCACTGATTAAACTTCAACTTACCCAAGCTTCACTCTCAAAAGACCTGAGCCATTAACAAACAAAACATGACTGGGAAAATACATGCATCTTGTATTACCTCATAATAGATACCAGTAACAATTTATATTATATTGTGCCTTCTTAAAATAAAAATGTATTTTGTATACTGCCATAAGACATTACTTAAAATTAATTTTTAGCTTGGAAACAAACTAGGCTAAGTCAAGTGACAGCTATTTAAACCTGAAGTTACAGCTCCCTAGCAGCAAATTCCTCCATGGGGTATTCTAGCACACACCACATATACTACAATCACGCCATCGCCTTGATCAGTACTTCCACTAAAATAACTCTTTGCCTGATTTACCAGTATGCTGAATGATTATGGACCATGTAACACCTGCTCTGTAGCATGCCAACATAAGCCAACACAACCCACAGCCAAGGTGTAGGTTTTTGTTTGTTTGTTTGTTTTAAAAACAGTACAGCAGGGGCATTAAACAACAAAACTGTGAACTTGAACTTAGCAGACCTAGCTAGTAGTCAGCAGTCTTAGTATCCGGAAGTGGTGGAGTGGCCAAACAACACCCTTCAATG
This sequence comes from Chauna torquata, assembly GCA_013399475.1. Lineage (NCBI taxonomy): Eukaryota > Metazoa > Chordata > Aves > Anseriformes > Anhimidae > Chauna > Chauna torquata. Next base: position 12,956 of record VXAL01017298.1, read on the forward strand.
ATAAAAGGATTGCATCAGTTTACTGATAGAATCATAGAACAGTTTGGGTTGCAAGGGACCTTAAGTATCATCCAGTTCCAACCCCCTGCCAAGGGCAGGGACACCTCCCACTTGACCAGGTTGCCCAAAACCCCATCCAACCTGACCCTGAACACTTCCAGGGATGGGGCATACACAGCTTCTCTGGGCAACCTGTTCCAGTGCCTCACCACCCTCATAGTGAAGAATTTCCTCCTAATACCTCATCTAAATCTACCCTCTTTTAGTTTAAAGCCATTACTCCTTGTCCTATCACTACACTCCCTGATAAATAGTTCCTCTCCAGATTTCCTGTAGGCTCCCTTTAGGCACCAGAAGGGGTAACATCCTTGAGTAGGATGGGGCAATATCAAGCAATACAAACAATTCTGAGAGAAAATCCCTAAAATGAATTCTAATTAAGTTATATGATCATGTAATTAACAGAATACAATACTAGAGATAAATATGAAAGTACTCTCATAACATTTTGAGCAGCTCTTCTAACAGTTACAATACAGAAGTAGTAATGTAGTTTGTGGAAGGAGATGACAACTAACGTTCTTTTACCCAAAATGTGTGTTCCAGGTTTTGTGTTTGGTATCTAACAAATTGTATGCATTAGTAAACCACAGAACTGAATAAATCCAAGCTAAGATTAGTCTTCAGAAACCTCTCCCAAACCGGCATTAGGTGATGAGTTAACAGTTAAAGTAGGTACTCACTGACTACATGGGTAACAGAGTCCTAAAACTGCTTTTGCTGTAGAAGCCACCTTCTTATCTACCTGCATCTCCAGCTGCCGTCCTAGTCTTAGGAATCAGGGCTCTGAAATTGAGTCTCGTGTTAGTTCTCTGCCCCGCCAACAACGTATTCTTGGATCTTCTTTTTTTTTTGTCCCCACATAAAATGCTGTTTTTCTTCATTTCTGGCTCTCAGAAGTGTTACACCTTATGGGCACATCACAGGTGATTAACAAAAATTGTCTACACAGATAACTCTTCTCAGTCTACTCTGGGACAATGCACTGTTCAACCTCTGAACAGCTGTGAAGATGGCCTTCCCTCTTGTTTTTGTTCCATATCTTCCACAATTTGCATTAAAAATAAAAAAGGTCAGTACTAGGTCCTGTGTGGTGCAGGGTGAACAGCACTGTCTGAGATAAGATGGGTATTTCTTCCCTCATAATTTTATATGAAGTACCAAAGCCCTGAAGTATCTCACTACTGGTAGACTGGACAGATTACTGGCAACAAAAGATGGGACAGCATACTGTAGTACATTTACTTGCAGAGGAAGACACTGCAAGAAAGAAAACGAACCCACAATAATGCATGCGACATGTAAGTGGACCGGGGGTCAACCAGGCTGTGATACTAACTTTTAGCTTCTCAGCTAATGCAGTTTCCTGGGATGTGACTCAACAAACACCATGCTGAAGAGAGCTCTAAGCCATGTCTCAACTCCCTAGGTGCCTATTTTAGCCACAATGTTATTGGGCAAAAAGTAGGAACTACTAACACTTCCAGCAATGTTTTTATAATCCATTCAAAACTGTTAACATGTGTCAGGCAAGGTCAGCACATGCTTACAGATGGGTAAGACATATGGCACCTCTACATGTAGGTACCAACCCATTCCCCAAGCTCTGCTGCAAACCCAATTTTGGCAAAGTGTATTGATAACATCACCCATCTCCTCTAACTAGACCATTCCACAGCATGCACAGTACATGAACACTAAATGCCTAGAGAATTTCAGGCCAGACAGATTGCCTGGCATTTTCAGCTGCCTGGAGTAGATGGTGCTGCAGAGAAAAAGGCATTCCACATTGCTTAACTGGAGACTTGAACAGAATCCAGCATGCAAGTCCCAATCAGCAATGTGGATCCAGCCCTTAAGAGACTACAGCTATTGACTTACCCTTTTGGTCATCCCAGGCCAGAGGATTATGCAGTCTCAACCATTGTACACTCTTGGCTTAGGGCAAAATGTCAGTGTTTATCATCTCCTCAAAATGATTACTCTACTGATCAGCATTAGTTTATTCCCTCCTGCATTTCAAAACAAAACAAAACAATGTACTAGTCACCCACTGGCACTAAATAATAGTAAGAGACAGCAATGTCTGGGGTTAATGAAAATGAAATACAGAGCCGTGTAATATCAATATACTTCTGGCATCCCAGTCTGTGTTGACTCTGCATGAATTCCCTATTGAGTGCCATGTGCTAGACATTAAATAGGGAGCAGTGATGTGTTAATCACTTCCTTTCTCCACCTAATATATGTTACTGCACAAATAGTAGAAAAAGAATAAGTGCCTTTTTTGATAACATTTACTTACAATCAGTAACTTAAGAGTGCTCATTAGTCTTCTATAAACTGTTAACGGTATCTTGAATTTTCTCTGCTAATCATCAGAGAATCCACACAAGGGATGACTCAAGCAGCCTTTCTCTCACTGGAAAAGTAAATAGCATCTATCACCTCTACATGCGCTTTCATAAAAGCTGGAAGAAACTTTATAGTTTCACAATTCCTGCCTCTAATTCAAGTAATGTAAGGAGATGCATCCAGCACGATTAGAAAAATTCCAGTGCCTTAGGACAGCAGAAAAACCAAGCCTAGCTTCTACCAACTAAAGTAACTTGGAGAGTCATGAGTCAGAACAGGCACTTAGTTTGTTTTACACTAGAAATATACTTTACCAAGACAACAAAGAAAGAGTACCTTAGGTTTTAACAGCTAATCACTCCCTTGCCACAATATAGCCGCAAGAACATTCCTGAAAATTAATTAAAGCATCCTTTTGCAGTGGGATTAAGTTTCCAGAAGCAGTCTGCACCAAAAATTTCAAGAGAATTAAAAAAAAAAGCATACAGTGGATGAATGAAGTAGGTCCAATCCAGTGCCTCAATACTCAGAGAGGCATAATACATACATGGAACGTAAGCTCTGACTTTCATGGCTTTACTAAGTTTAATTTAAAGCACTCTTGTTTACATAGTTAATTCTTTTTACTTATGCATAAACAATATGGTTAAGTTTTACAGGCCTAAAATTTGATAAATTCTTCCTTTTTTTTTTTTGTTTAAAAGTTAGAAAAATTCATACCCATCAGTCTTTCTTAGCAGTACACTTAGATCTTTTTCAGCAGCCAATAACCCAACAGCAACATGGACTACTGTTCTTGGTAACATAAAAACAAAGACAGTCAAAAAATGACCAGAGTCTAATCATAACCTAACCCACCTTCTGCAATAAAAGATGAGGAAACAAGGCAGAGATTGCCCTCTAGTGTTTAGTCACCAGAGTATAAATACTGTGAAAGGTATCCTTAACGTCTAGTTAGTGTTAAGGTCCCGTAAAGGTTTGCAGAGCTGAATGATAAGCAATCTTGGCTGCATGAGTGCTTGAGAATGGTGGTGAGAAATTTGTATGTGAAAGGCACGTTAACGACAACAGAGATACAGCCTGGCATCTTCCTCCTACATTTAATGACCTCATTGGGCTGGTTTGGATAATACCACATATTATATGATTTATTAAGATTTAATTACACAGGCTTACTTTCGAGGGACTTAAAGATGTAGCTCTTTTTAAACTAAGCAGAAATCATTAATAGACTATAGTCAAGTAACTTCTGCAAGCTCTTTCAGAACTCTGTTGACCTAGTGGCTATATAAGTAATGTTGGAGATAGCAGGTACTACAAGTTTTGATCATTATTGAAGCTATGAATTATCATACAATTACATGGACCTGCACACACTGAAAACTGATTCCGATTGTCCAAATAACCAGAACAATCCATATCAAGTTTCTTTAACATAGTCAGACTACTAACTACACTATCAAATGGAAAATCCATTTATCTGTAACCCAAGAGCTTTCATAGTATTTCTTCTTCATGCATTCGGACTCAATTATAGTAAACAACTATTAAAAAAAAGCTGTATAACAAATCTTCCCTCCCCCCTCCCAACACAGATGTGCTAGAGCACAAGTCCACTTTAGTCAGTCTTTGTCTCTCCAAATATACAATTTTAAAAGCTTACAGGGTATTTTATTTTTGACTAGTTTTAGTTTAGTCATAAGAGCATGTTATACCTCTGCCTGTAGTTCAAGAATGTCATCAACTAAGGGCCTAAGATTTTTTGGAGTTGCGAACAAAAACCCTCTAATTAGTTTTAATGCACTGTGATTAATCCCTCAGCAGACTTAATCTGAGGGTAAATAAACCGTTAATAATAATAAAAAATAAATTAGCACAGATATAACCATGCATGATTCAGAAGTATACGTAGACAAGGGCAAGGTAACAGAGCAGTATTAGGTTCTACCCTTTCCCATTCTTTAGCAGTGATTCGAGACAGTGCCAGTCAGCTCTAAGCTACAAGACTACTACTATTTTAGACATAGCTATGTTTTTTTTTTTTAAACATGTGTATATATACACACACTCACACTCGGTATATACAGGTGTGTCTATTAGCTATGTATATACAGTGTATGCATATTTGCCTGTAAAGTTAACCACTCCCATTCCAGTTGCTTATAGCTCAATATACTCAAACATCTTTTTTAAATCAGACTGCCATTTCTCACAGAAAAATCCTTAAAAATACAGAGCAACTGAGCATTTTAATGAAAAAAAAATTTTTTGTTTCATTCTTTTATGAAGCAAGATCTTCTGGAGTCAGTTACAGGAGATTTTATGAAGTTTCACGGTACAGCATAATAAAATCAACAAGGGATACATCAGAATAGGAATCAAATTAGCATTTAATTTCCAAACTGAACAGAACACCTCGTTACTATAAACCCTCTCATTTGATTTCCTGCTGAACTTAGCTGTGAAGAGTGAGTGCAGTTTGTTCAGGGTAGTGGCCTAAGAAGTGTCTGAACCTGTTTCTTTCAATGTAGCATGTGCCTTCACCTGTATTTCAGCGGCACTCAGGAACTCAGAATACATCTTTCAGGATCACAATGTGAATCAGAAACAGACAATACAAGGAGAAAAAGCTTGGCAGCCCCAGAGAACTAGCTCAGGAGAGTGGTGGCTACTTCATGCACCTGGATTACATGTTGTTCCCAGTGGCCTCCTTCTTAGGGAGAACTTAGGAGCAGAGACAGGGCCAAATGAAAACCACCCTTCTCTCCTGCATCTCTCCTACTGTTCTTCAGCCTTTTTCCTCAATCACTTAAAGGAAGCATTGCCTTTCTCTGATGAGGCACGGGTCAAGATTCCTCCCTCTCATCGCAAGGAAAACGGGAATAAACTGCTACCAGATTCACTCATCATGTGCCAAACACGCTCTCCGACTACTTTTAAACTACTGTTAAAGACAAGTTGGTCAAAGCAGACAACGTTAGTCCTTTCTCATGGTAATTCTCAGCAGGCAGAAAGACCTACCTACATGAAGGTCTAACTCAGTAGGTCTGAACACGAGAAATATATCTAACATTTTTTGAAAGGGCAGTAATGTATACGCAGGCACTGACAGCTCAACACATTTACGGAGTTTGGATCAAACAAAAGAGGACTACAGCATACTGTCATCCCTGCCAAAGCAAGCTGTATAAGTTTTGTAACTCAACAGCAGACACCTCTGACCTAACCAAAGACTGACAGAACAGTATCTAAAATATCCATATTTTTTCCCATTACTGTTTTAATGTATGATTTTAAGTACTAAATCTTTAAAAGAGCAGATGATAAAGAAGGAAACAGGAGAAAACAATATAAAAGAAAAAATCAAAGGGCTAGAAGTTGTTTCAAATCATCAGCTGCTTAACTTAACAAAGGAAGTCCCCAGTTGACCAGAAAGGAAACCTGGAATAGGCAGAACAGAATTTGAAGAACAACTTTAGGGCAGAAAAACATCAAAGGGCACCTATTGCCTCCCGTGAAAGAGTAAAGTAGAAACCAATTTCACAACACAAAAACAGTAGGAAACCTTATCTTTGCTCTACTACCAACATACATGCTGATGTCATGGATACCCACCAGTCTGGTACCGCATGCCAGTCAGTGAATATTCCACCGGTACATTGAGCACCACATTCAATAAGATGACCTGCAAGGCTGGGAAAACAGCAAGCATTCAAATAACTAAATATTCTGTAAAGCCACGTATAACAAATCCAGCCTGAAAATGTAATAATACAGCAGAAATAAAGCTAAACAAAACAACATGCTAATTTTTTTTTCCTCCATAGATATGTTTTATAAACTTTGCATTAAACATAAGTAGGGATTCTGAAAGATGAATAAAGATTTAAAAGAGTAGACTTTTACACGAAAAAAGTAGAAGTTTGGTACACAACACCAAAAACCAAAGTTTCATTGGTCATTTCAAAAAGTCTTGATTTAAATTCAGTACTTTAGCTGTCTGCATTGCATGTAACTATGCAAAGTCCATTTTTAACCAGGAGGTGTAAGATCTCACTTCCAATGTGAAGGACATCACTGAACAGAATGTATTACAATTTTCAAATCTTTGATTGTGATATTCTATAAACGCATGAAAGAATTATGGGCAAAATCCTGATCTCTCTAAACTGGTTACTCACTTCAATGCCAATTCAGTGGAGCTGGAATTTCTTTCTGCATTTATTCTCAAGCAATAGAAGATCCAAGAACACTACCACTTCTAGGTGCATACAGCTTCCTTAAGTAGTCACTCATTTTTATGGACTTCAGTGCAGTATGAAGATGCACAAAGTCAAATTAGATGACAGAATTTCACCCATTGTTTTCTGCAACAGATTCTTATCCTTAGAATTTACAACCAGGGTTTGCAAATTGGGCTACTCATACTCAGCTTCTGCAAAACCAGACAAGGATGCTGACCTATGACACACTCTCCTTCTGTACATCTTTGAAGACAGCAGTTACTATCAACCCCAACTACCCTTGCTGATGGCCAGACAGAAAAAGCTGGGAATCACTGGTCAGTACCATAAGATTTTACCTCTTTACACAAAATGGACAGGAAGAGAAAGTTGTGTTAAATAAAATCATTCACTTTCTCTCATTTTGTTATTTTAAGTTGGATCCAAAATAACATTTCTTTAATTTCAGTTCCAAACAAGAGAGTATTGCAAACCTCAAGAAAAAGTACCCAAAACCTTTATTTGAAATAACTTTCAAATAAATGAGTTCGGTAATAATATGCAAAATCCCTAAAAATCCCNTAATATGCAAAATCCCTAAAGGCTTAAAAAGTTATCATCCTGACATTATGAGAGGAAACATAGATTTACCCATTTCTTCTTATATCATTTACCTTCCTGCTGCTAGCAAGTCAAATTCATCCCTATTCCAGCCAAACTAGAAGAAAAATACAAATATGTTACTTGTATAAAAGTCTTGCAGGGTACAGGAGACTGCTCTGAGTAACAATACACTGATCATACTTAACTGCAGAAATCTAAAGAACAATCTAATTAATTGGCAAGAGCTGCAGGCAGATTTGAGCTGCTAAACAGTAAATCAGTAAAAGAGTTCTGACGTATTGCAGCTTTCCCTCTTATTAATACACCCAAACAAATATAAATTCTCAAAGTCACACCCTCTTCAAAAAAGTTTCAAGCTGCAATATACATTTTATTCAAAACTTCCATACACTGGAGGTTTAAAAGTCTAGCACCTATTCTGCGTCACGTAAACAAAGAATTATGTTTTTCCAGCTTTTGAAAGTTATCAGTTCCTGGACTACTACCAGTCATCCTTGCATTATGTTTTGTGTTTAACTACAGGTTATTTTTACCAAGTTCAACATAAAGCAAGAAATAAATCATAAATCTAAAATAATGAATGTAACAGAAACCTCCCTTAAACTTTTAAATAAGTTAGATAAGGTCTCTCTGGAGTAAAGAGCACATGCTGAATAACATAACATGTCATAATAGCAATTTAATTAATTTAGCTTAATTACAGATCAGAATGTTTTATAGGCATGAAGTCGGATGAGTACGAAGTTTTAGAAAGGACATTTTTAACTAGACAGTAACACATACCCTCATGTATTCTTAAAATCACAGAATCAACTAGGTTGGAGAAGACCTCTGAGATCATTGAGTCCAACCTATGACCTAACACCACCCTGTTTCCATGTTCCACAGCGTGTGGTCATTTACAACATGTACAACCTATTCAAAATACTTCAGAAAAAACACATATCCTGCTTGTATTCTTTGTTGAAACTCAAGGTTAATTTGAAACGTGTTGCACTGAAACTCAACCACTTAAAATAAAACTGCTTACCCACTGAAAAAGACCAGTGTTTTGGACCACCCAACCACCAACCACCACCACCACCACCACCACACAAAGCGAGATCTACCACCACCACCTTGTGGGAATGAAAACACAATATTTGTTTCTTAACCTTGCACCAGATTCTAAAGTTGAGAGGGGAGAGTAAAATACTAATGAAACATGGCAAAATTCCCTTAACGTCATTGAAATTGTTTCCAGTTTCATTATATTTAAGTTTGTAAATATCCCTGCTATTAATTTAGTAGAAGTGAAAGGTGGCAAAGTTTCATGCACGTAGGCAAAAAAAAAAAAGGAAAAATTAAAGAGCTCATCATTTTTAGTTTAGTACCTACAATTTCTGAAGTAGCAAAAAATGTCTCACAATGATTCCAGAATATTCACTCACATGGGTTCATCATTAACTTGTACTTACACAATGAATGAGCGGTCCTAATACAATCCCACTGTCAACGCATCTACCAGTCACAACAATATCAGCTCCAAGGTCAAGAGCCCTGCTTATTGGTCTTGCTCTAAAGACAAAACAAAAAGTACTCTTACTTTTTAATGCATCATTTAAAAGTCAGTTCCCTGCCACAAACAGGATGAAAATAACTTAAAAATCCTGCATGAAATCAATGAAATCAACTTTGACACCCAATTAGTCATTGTTGTATAAACAATGAGAATATTTTAAAAAGCAAACATCAAAATACCTGATCAAATTCATGACATAGTTGAAAGACTTGTCTTGATGCACATAGAAGATGTCTTGAATACAGTGCATAGAGGGTCACTTATCATCAATAATAGAAAATACTAAGTGTTTTTCAGAGAAAAGAATAATTACTCATATTTCATTTGTAGATGAGTGTATAATGACCAATAGCAGGGCCACCTGCTCTACAAGGGTTGGACCACACAACCTCCAGAGGTCCCTTCCAACCTAAACCATTCTGTAGTTCTGTGATTCAGTATTATTCACAAAGAAAGGTTGGTGACTTTGCCCTCCAAAGTTAAAACCTCTCAGGTCAATCTCAATTAAGTGTTTATAAAACTTGCAATGTCAGCCAATTTCAAGTAAAGCATTGTGCAGTCATTATTTTTGAAGAAATTCAGGCAACAGGTTTTCCAGATTGGTCAGGCAGAAGTTGGCCCAGTCAAAATTAGCCAGGCTTGAACTTATTTACTCAACTGAACTGCTTGAGTTTATAGAAGTTAGTGAGAAAGCACGGGTTTAGAACCCAGGAGCCACACACTCTGGTCAAAGGTATCTAGTGGATTCTGCCATTCTTCACGAATTAGGCAGCTTGAAAATGCAAACCACATAAACTAGGTGCCTTTAAAAACTAAACTAAGAACAGCGTTCTACAATTTTAATAGACTTAATGTTTTTTCCTTGATAAAAGCAGGACTAAACCACACAGAAGTTCTTAATGATGTAAAGAAATGAAATGTCAACAAATATATTATGTATTTATCGACATTTCAATGCTACATAAATTAAAGGATACTAGCTACAGAAACAATGCAGAGTGTACAAAAACAATTCACACCTCTGGACAGTGTTAAGTAACAGTCACACGTAAGAAGTGCAAGTGGGGTTTCTGCATAGAAATGCGAAGGATGCTGATAGAGCTGTGTAACTAATTTTAAAAAGCAGTAAATTAAGCAGTTTGCATCTTTTATTAAAAATTCACACGAACTCAATCCATAGAACTCGTAACAACCCAAATCAGGAGGGACAGAAGAAATACTTCAGGATCTATACCTCAATGCTATTTTTTCCAGATGCAGTTTATGCACTGAACCAAGAATCAAACTGTAAACATTACTAGATTTAGGGAATTAAAGAAAAAAAGTGAACTATCTACAGAACTTTGTGATTTTACCCAATACACTATGATGTTGACTTGTTTTTACAGACACAAATTTTTCTTTTGGTTTATGATTAAGCATCCACTGCAGATGAAGTCAAAGGAAAACGTAAATTATGAGACTGTTGATTTAAGAGGCTGGTTAGTAGCTTTACATTTCAATGCATCTGAGATTAAGGGGCCCATAAAGAAATACCACTTTTATCAGAAAACCAAGGTCAAGATTCTGCTGTTATAGCCTCCATTAGTGAAGCAAAGCCAGACGTAACAGGTCTTAAAAATGCATCCTCATCATACTAGTCTGCTTTTGTCCTCTCTGCTTTGAGTTGTGCTTTCTTAGAATTGTGACTAAATCATGAATCACCAGAACTGGAATTAACACCTTCTCACAATTATAAACCTTAGCCATTATTTCTTAAATTTCATTTACAGTTACTCATGATCTGCAAATCTTGCAAGTCAAAGGTTAACAGAAGTTTTAAAAGAAAAATCTAACAAGAACTGTAAAAGAAAACACTAAATACAAAATAGAGTTATCTATTAAAAGATTATCATTTTACAGAATAAAATATATGCTATATTAAGTACAACTATACGCTGCTGTCTTGCACTGACGCATTTTTGGAAAGTGCAATGATAATGGTATAAGAAAGAGCACAGCAGTTTTTTATAATGATTAATATAAAAGAGGAGGGCTGTGCACACAGACTTCAGAAACATACAGGAGGGATGATATATATGATGTGGAAGAAGGAAAAGCAAAAACATGATCACCAGGATCATTAACTGGAAAATATGCTTGGCTTTTGTGAACACCTGGCAATTCTCCCATTTCTCAGTCCTCCTCCTCCTTCGATAGACTTGATTCCTTGACACTGATTCCTCTGAGGAAGTTGATGGTGACAATAAAAACGTAATTGCTCTCAAACAGGAATCTAGAACGCCTGCATTTAGAGATTTATAGGATGCATTTAGTATCCTAAGAGAAGCAAGGGAGATCCTTCAGAATAGCAATCTGCCCCAGAAAGCCAGCTTCCAAAATTTCAACAGTATGAAGTCTGACACACAGTTCAGCACAGCCTAATGGGACCTCCCACAGCACTCAAAGCGTGTCACAACACCTCGGCTGCACTTCTCTAGTGATGACAATCCTTTACAACTGCCCCATGCAGTGATATTATTTATAGTGTTATTTATAAACTCCGCTTTTAGAAAAAGGATTTTAACAATTGTCATAATTAAACTATGACAATTTTGGCTTGAATCAAAACCTGAGGATTGTCAGGAGATGTAATGCTAAAGTCTCAGCTGGCAAAGTTCTAAATTAAAAATTTATTTAGAAGTTACATCTACTTTTTCTCATTGCTTGATTCATGCAAAAGTGAACCTTAAGCACCTAGGTGGTTCTACCTGCAAAACAAAAGAGTTTCATGCAGTCAACATGTTATTTTTTTTCCCCCATGCTAAAAACAACTTGTTAAAATAACTCACCCAAGATACACATTCATGCTATGAATGCTCTCTGGAAATTGTTTGCCACTCTCTAAATCAGTGATACCAGCTCCTTTCAGGTTCTCTTTCTGTTAGAAAATACAACCACCAAATCTATGAATATTTTATTGTATCTACTGTATACCTTTCATTAATATCACACTTCACCAGAAACTCTAAGAAAAATATAATCATTAGAGTTAGTAACAAAATACTAATCAGTTGAATGACTAAAAGCTCTAGATACTTTTAACCTTCGTTTTCCAGCACACAGAAAAATAAATTTGTCTTTACAGAATTCTTTGCCATTCACAGATGATCAGCTACAACAAACTGGCATATTCCTTAGGCTTTCAAATCATCTTTAATTCCTGTAGGACTGAATAAGTCAAACCCTGCCAATGGAAGTGTGTCTGCTGTAACAGTAACGGTGGCAGGGCCAGAAAACAAGGCTAATTCTACGGCTCAAGGTGATTAAATTCAGAGTACATTAAGTTACCAGAGAGGTATGGGTATAATTTGCAAATAAAGAACCTTACACGACCTTCACCATTCAGTAGCATGCAAGGAATAACAGAGCCTGCACAGGTGAATAATTTTTCAAGTTGTGGGCAGAGATTCAACCATAGTTCAAACTTAATACCATACCCAATATTCAAACCTAATACCAATACCTAAAACCCATACCCTCTTAACCACTACCAACGCAAAAACTGTTCTCACAGTATCTTCTCAGGTGTGGCAAACACTTACTTGCAGAATCAGACTTCACGAATTACAAGAAAGCAACTTTTTTTTTTTCTTTTAAAAGACAGACCAAAAAAGCCATAGATTACATCCCTAGATTTCAATTTAAAAATAAATAACTAAAACTTCCATCCTCCTACTTAAAGCAACCTTACAGGCCACAAGCTTGAAAACATCCAACTGTAAACAAAGTAACATCAGGAAATGCCTGGGAACTACTAAAAAGAGCTAGAAGGAATGAGCATTTGAAGATGTGGTAACTACACTCCATTTAGATTTAAGAGATTTAGCATTCAGGATTATTTAATTTAGACAGAAACAGTAAGTAACAGCACATCCTATCTTTTCCTTTAGGGAAAGCAGACCTTACATCATATTGTTTGCTTCAAAAAAGCTAAGTAACAGCAGACCCACAGTCTTATAGAATCCATGCCCTTCACATACAAAACAAAGAAAAAAGGTGTCAAGAATTGTTTACACACATGAAAAAAATTTTTTTTAAAGTGAAGCAATAGTTTTAAATGCTTTTAGCCATATGAAGACACTGCATAAATATGTAAAAAGTAAGTTCCTACAGGATAATTTTTACTCTATATAGAATGATTTCCACAGTCCTACTAAACCTTAAGACAAAGTAAAATACCTCACTCATTAGGTCATCTCCAGCAACAACAGCTATTTTCAAATCAACATCCGCTTTCTTTGCCACCTCCTGAAGGGCAGTCGCACAGGCAAGTGGATTAATTCCACCAGCATTACTGATGACACGAACACCTAAACAAAAGAGATGAAACCAAGTATAGCAGCACTAACAATCACTTATATTTCAAAACTTAAAGCAAACTGAAACACAAGCAAGACATTATCTTTGCAAGGTACCAGACATCTAATCAAATTAAATACTAAAATTACATTAAACTATGAACCCCATTAAATCTGTGGAATGAAAGGATCACGCTAAGCAAAGGGAGAATTGTCTACAGAAAAGTAATTGTTACAGATACATTTCATCTTCTCCCCTTCAGGCAAGGAAGGAGAAAGTGACCACAAAGATATTGTGACAATGAGATTGACGGTATCACAACCGTTCCCACGGCTATGATATTTGAGACCAATCCTTCAAGGCACCTGTGCTTTCCAAACAACTTCATTTTATCAGAAATATGCATCTATCTCTATAAATTCCAAGCTGTTAGCAAGGTATCGGGTGCTTTGAAGAAGTAATTCACTTCTTCCTCTCAAGCTCAGCAACTTGTGAAGATATAACTCGTGTAAACAGAAAAAATGTAAGTGTTAAGAAAATAAACAGGATTCTAGAGCTGTTTGGGAATGTCGACAAATTTTTAGATTGCATTAAAACATGAGATTTAGACATTTTCAAAAAAGATTTGCAAAGTGATCTTCCACTCACCAATTACAGCTACGATAAGAATTACATTGAGACATAAATATATATTTATAATTACAGGCAAACATTTAAATTGGGTTGGTTTTAAATATTACCATCAGATGTGCACTACATCTGGTGCATCACAAATGTTAAGATGTGTTAAATGTTAAGATGTGTTAAATGCATCACATTTGTTAAGATGGAATTTTTGCTAATGTTTCAAACATTATGCCCAGCAGACAGCAGAACACTGGGGTAAAAGACAGCTGTTTACAGGAACACAAACTATACAAAACCCACCTAAACAACTGAACTTCATTAACATACAGACTCGTGTGAAGCATAGCATACCTTTCCTGTGAATATCTTTTATATATGGAGCCATGGCACTGGAGACAAAATCAGGGGTGTAACCCAAAACCTGAAATAATTAAAAGCTGTAACTGTTTGTTATGGGTAAGTCAACCCAACCCCTTTTCTTGGTCAATGGGCAAAACAGGGAAGAACAACTAGTTTTCAAAATATTTAGGTAGTGCTACAGGAAAAGACACAAAGAAGTCTCTTTCTACCACGTGAAACTGAAAATATGTATTCCTCAAAAATAAACAACAGCGTGCAGGTGAGAAGAATACGAAAGCAAACGGGCAGGCGTCTGGTGAGTCTCAAACTGACTCCCAGGGTGCCTCCCGCTGGGAGAGAGCTTGGGAGGCAGCGCACCAGCCCGGCTCACAGCAGGGCAGGCAGCGCTCCGCTCAGGGCGCTCCGGTTCCACCCCAGCTCGGCCTTCTCACCCCACCGGGCAGCCCCCGCCTGAGCGGGGCCGGACGCGCCGAGGCCCGGCTCCCAAGCCCCGCTGGCAGCAGGGGCCGCGGTTCCCCACGCTCGGCTGGAAGCCCGCAGGCTGCCCGCCCGCAGCCCGCTCCCTGGGGCGGCGGAGCCCGGG
>VXAL01017298.1:28163-111075 GCA_013399475.1 Chauna torquata
CGGGCTCCGGGCGCCGCCCGTGGCTCAGGCTGAGGCTCAGGCCCCGGCCCGCCCCGCGGCCCGCCCCGGCCTGGCCTGAGGGGCCGGGCTGCGTGAAACCGGCACCGGGGCGTGAACGGGACGCGGTGCGTGGGGTGGGCGCCAGCCCGGAAGGCGGGGAGCTGGCTCGGGGCTGTGGTAACGGCAGCGGCGCGTCAGGCCATCTGGTTATGAAGCTTTTATGAAGGCCTTTCCCCCTGCGCCTTCAGGTCGAGGCTGCACCCAGCCCCGCGCCCCCAAAGTTCCTGACTAAAAACGTATTTGTTAAAAAAATAACACTTTCTGTGTGAGTACATATCTCGGTTTTGACAGGAAGGGTTTCTCAGGCCGCAGACTGAATTTCTAGCCAGCGAACACGGGGTGAATGTCACCGAGCCAGCAAATCCCCCGGTATACTGGGGTACGATTTCCTGGGCCCGAAGGCCGGCTCAGAGGGCTCTCCCTGAACGTCCTCACGGAGGGCAGCCAGGCAGAGGGACCTCGGTGGCTGCCTGCCCAGGGAGAGCCCACATCGTTTGTCTGATGTGACAGGGACTGCACCCGAATCCAAAAGTCTTGCATGCTAATCCGATGCAATAACTGCTAGGCCTGCCCTAACACGTACGCTGTGATTCGAGGTGGTGTTGAATCATCTCTCGCAAACGAAACGTTAAGAAAATTTGGGGTCTTCGCAGGAGCGCCAAAAAATGGAACATCTCATGCAGTGAGACATTGACAATTGTGAGCATGTGATGACTTAGAAGGTAGTTTTACTGATGGAAAAAGTAGCCATGTTGAAAGTATTTAAATAAGTACTTTTGAGAATTGTTGATTAAGCATCCAGTTAGACTAATTTCTAATTACAATGAGAAGTGATTCAATTGAGATAGAAAATAATCACGCTGTGATCTTTCGATTTGGTTCTTTATTTAGGGAGGTGCAATGTTTTCCTATTGCAAAAAGGCAGTAAAGCGACAAACTATTTAGCACAAATATACACAGATGGGTTGTAAAAAAGAAATGATGTTGAAAAACAAACCGACTGTGAAGCGACTAGGGTACAGTAGAGAGGTAAACAGTTTGTCTAGAAGATCTCCAGAGACACCTTCCAGCTCTTCATTTTTGTAATTCTTTACCTCAGTTGCAGGAAGCACCATCTTCTAATTTTCTCAGTGCCTAAAAAAAATGATAAACAATTACTGTCCTAAGTTATTAAATAGACAGAACCAAGGAGGCCACAGAGACAGAAAAATTGGTTCCCTACACATAGAGATGACCTAAATTTTGATTAGTAAATTATTTAATTATTACATTGAAAACTTGAACTAGTGAACATCCAAATAATCACAACAGGAAAAAAATCCTGTGTTTTGTATACATAGCTGGCTCCAGAGAGCTCTCTCCTAAATATGCCAATGTATATTTATCATAGCTCACTAAAGTAAACTTTGAAGCAAGAACAAGAAAGACCACTCCGGTTCAAAATGCACAGCTACCAATACAGCCATAAAGTAGTTGAATTTTAAAGTGTCGTTCATGTGTGTTTCAGTATGGAATATATTGCAGTAAGATTCCCACATTTTGTCAGGTAGCAGGAAGCGTGGCTAATCCTTGGTAAGGTCACCGTAGATTGCAACCGCCCCAGATCCTGCGGTGGCATTTAAATGCAGTTTACCTTGGTGGAGACTCCATAATCAACCAAGAGCGAACGTGCTGCAGTCCTTAACTCGCTTCTGTGCTTAAGCACATGCAAAAGGAATGCCGGTCACTGACAAACATAGTAACTTACAACCCATGAATATAGGTAAAACTCGTGCCAAAATCGGTTGGGCCAAGATTTCACGCTACAGAGTGGACAGGGCCAAGCTAAGCCTACTGAAGAAATGGGACCAAGCGCACTGTGGCCGGTAGATGGCTGTGTCTCCCCGCCTTCCCCGCAAGCAGGACAGTTCCCTGCCACGAAGTGTCAGAGGGAACTGTCATGTCCTCCAGCCAGCATCACCCGTGCTGAGAGGCGAATGGATGCATTTCTCCCCAGATGAACAAATACATTTTATCTATATTGAGATATCGATATTCACACGCACATATGTACGCTGGCATAACACTCTTGGCATCTAAAAGGTACTTACTCTTTTAATGTTTTTCAAATATTTTTGTGGCATGGATTTTGACAGCAACTGCCCATGGCTCTGTGATGAGCTAGATCATGCTTTGCCAGAAAAACATTTTAAAGCCCTTGTGAGTGAATACAAGAATACAATTTCAGCAAATTTACATATGGATGTTTATATGTGTGTGTGAGAGAATTAATATAATATACAACATACATAAGATACTAAAACCTACCTATTAATTGATCTGCCAAAAATATGCGGAAAGGATTTAGGATTGTTTCCATTATTTGAAATGGTGCACTGAAAACAAGAAGGGATCAAAGCCACTGTTCTGTTCATTTCCTTAATGAATGCATTCTTTACTCAGTTTAGACTCTTTAGCTGTTTAAAAGGGTTGTTAAGGCTCCAACAAAATCATCCATTTTGTTTATGAGAGTAATTTATATACCCCCTGCATTCCCTCCATTTGATTAGACAGATGATTTTCTTAAAATCAAGATAAAGACAGTGCAGGTGCAGGTTATGCAGGGATATGTACAAACCAGTACTTCATCCCGCATTACCATCACGTAGGGTGTCTTGGTTTTGTCATCCAGAAGCAGCTATATGGTGGCACATCCCTCACACTGGGAATACGGCTATATCCAGCTGTGGTGGTATGTATAGTCCTGGAGACCCTCCTCTTCCGTGTATTAACACAGGTGAACAAAACTGTGTCGGTGACTGCGGGTTACTGAGAGTGTTGACAGCTGATGTTTCTACTGAGTAATGGCCACTCTAGTTTCAGCTGGGCTGTTGTTTATCTGTTTAGTCACCCTCAGTTGTGCCCCTGTACAGTTTGTATCCAGCACATGTTTTGGTTCCACTGGTCTGCTACCTGCTGCAACAAAACCTCCTGCTTTTTTTTTGAAATTGCCTCCTACAAGCTTCTTTTTGCTATCCTCCGTTCCTCTCATGGAAAAAAAAAAAAAAAGTCTGAGCAATTAGCATGTGCCACTTATCATTCTGTGGACCCCAATCTTAGCCCCTCTAAATCATCCCTTTTCCCAGCCGATGAGTCCCAGACAACTCACTGTTCCCCATGCTGAAACCAGTCCAATCCCGTGGCCATCCTTGCTGCCCTTTGCTGAGCCTTCTCCAGTTTTAATGTAATCTTTTTTTTTCTCTGGGAGACCACAACTAGCACAGTTTTCAAGGCACAGATGAACCAGGTACGCACAGTGGCATAATAATATTTTCTGGTTTGTTCGGTATTCCCTTCCTTGCAGTTCCTGTGGTTTATTTGGGTTTTGATACTAATGAGCACTGAAGTGATGTCACCATGGAGCTTCCCAAAGGTCTCCATCATGAGCAGTAATAATCAGTACAGAGCCCATCACTTTATACATGAGGTTAGCATTGTTTCGATGATAACAGAGGAAAGTTCTTTAGAGGATCTTTTCCATCTAGACTTGGGAAACAATGTCCTGTGATGTTGAGATTTTGGCCTTTATGTGACTGAACAGATTTTAGAAGAAGTTTATTGCTCTCTGAGGACATCAGATGGCACTGTGTGGTTTGTAGTGAAGCTGACAGTCAGTAACAAACCTATGTGAACTCCGTACATGGAGCTACTAGTAAAAACGTCTCTGCTTGTGGCCTGGATGGGGGATATGGGTTAACACTAACAGATGCCATAACTCTATCACGTGGTAGGAGTCCATGCCCATTGGCTCCATTGCTTCATGTACAGATTTTAAGAGTAAGACGCGTTCTGAATTCCTCTCATAAATCGTGGAAGAAAGGGAAAATAACCTGGCTTTAGTTTTTGTGCCTGAGAAAGATAAAGGTTACAGAGTAAAAGAAATAATAATAATAAAAATTAAAGAATATCATTGTTTTCCTGATCATGGTTCAAATGTAGGTCAGTTTAAGATTCACAGTTTCATTCAGTGGCCCTAAATGCTTGTATGTAATTCTCCTATGTTAGTGTCATTAATGTTTCAAATTTAGGCCTGTGCTTCCCTCGCTGTAAATAGATTTGTGCATCAGCATGGAGCACAGATGATGTGTAAAGGAAATGTGAAATTAATTCTTCTCCTAACCGTTATTCTGCATTAATAGTGTTAAGAGCTAATCCTGGAAGTCAGGGCAGACAATGAAGAGTACGTTGTGTCAAAGAACATTAGCTTTTTCTAGGATTTTTCTGGCAGTCAGGCTTCTTCTGATTGCTAAAAAAGTACAAGCAAAGTACTTCACAGGCCAGGTTTTTATTGTGAAATATATTACATTTATTCTGTTTTTGTAAATGTCTCTGTAAATAAGTTCCTCTCCTAAACAATACTATCAGCAGACCAACAAACATTTCAGTTTACAGAGGAGGCTCTATTTAGTTTATTGAGGTTCTGTCCTTTCAAGTAATTACAAAATATTCGGCAAATATTTGAATTTATTACTTAGCTTTTTCCCACAAATTAGTGGATGTCTTTGTTTAACAAATGGAGTTCACTGCTCTTGCCCTCAAGGTAAAGTATACATTGTAATCTCTCTTTTGCAGATAGTCTAAAAGCCAACCTTTTCTAAATGAATCAACAGCTGAAAATGATCTCTGTAAATCAGTGAAGGGAGAGAATTTGCAATGTTGCACCTAATAGCCCTATTTAAGGCACAAGCTGCTCAAAGCTCAATAATGATGTTTGACTGATCCCAACTCATGGTTTGGGGAGTTTCAGTATGTTTGGTGGATTTTTAGTATGTTGAAGTATAGTATCCTGTGTTCTGGGACTCAGAAAAACCTCAACTGTGACAAAGCAAGAAAATATGTAATCTTCTGAACTACGTTGATTTTGTTCCTTTATACCCCATTTCTGTTATTTTTAGAGAGATGTTCTCTCTTAATTCCTTCAGATTTGAATGAAGATGATCTTTCAAGGTCCCTTCCAACCTGGGTTGTTCTATGATTCTATGGTTCTATGAAAATCTGAAATTAAGTAAGCATTAAAAAGAAAGGCTAGTGGTTTTGTGTGTGTGTGTGTGTATTTGTGTGTTGGTTTTTTTTAATACCAGCTCATTCAAACCATCAAACATCTGGCTTATGGACAAAGGTACTTTAATGATGAGATACCTTGATTTTTGGCCTTTTTATTTGTTAAATACTTTTGAAAATTTGTCTGTAGTAATACTTGAAATCAAAATATGAACTATGTATTAAAGCAATGAAACATTGCCTATATAAAAATCTTGGTTATTTGCAAAAATCAAAGGGTCTTTTATGTTGCTATATTACGTAGAAAAAGTGCTGGAAAAAGATGACCACAAGAACATGAAATTAGATAATCTAATCTACTTAGATAAAAAAAAAAATGCCATCATTATTTAAGAATACATTCTAAGGCAAGGAAAATTACCTTTTCTTTATTGGTGGTGAGCATGCAGCAAAATAGCTTCTGAATTCTTTCCAAAGCACTACAGATGCAACCATACGTGACATGAAAAACATGGATTTCATATTTTTCCTCATTCAGCTTTGAAAGAAACAGAAGCCTTTCCAGCCCGTATTTGAACAGAAGCATAGCCTGAATCTGTGCTGGTTTCATAAGTGAAAAGAAATAAAAGCCTCTCCCATGCATAGCAACTGGTAGCTGGTATTTACTGACTCACAAATCCTCCGGGTGTTTCACTTCAGGAAGTGCAAGGAGGAATGTCTGACGTGCAGAGTGGACTCTTGAATTGGCAAAAATGTTGCCATTTGCCTTTTGCCCAAGATTTAAATATTGAAAGAGAAAGAGAAAGATGACTTACAAAACTTTTTTTTTCATTTTCACTTTTCTGTTTGTAAAGCAGTTTTACAGCATACAAGAAGCATAACTTCAACTCTAGGCAGCTTTTTAACCATCTCTGTTTCTCATCCTAATTATCACTCACTCATTGATTGGCCTAGCAAAGGAGATTGTGCCCACTAATCTGTAGAGTTTATTAGTAGTGCAAACAGGGTAGTGCACACTAGTGATAGGTTGCAAAGCAAAGTAGGCATTTTTTTCAATATTTACTTTTGGGGGGTTTCAACATTTTTTTAATCATTATTTATTTTTCCATTTAATTTTCCATTAAAACAATAACAAAAACCCATTGGAAATGCCAAAGTGGATCACTGTAGCATTTCTTAAATTGTCTAGACTGATATTTCAAGTTAGATTCTTAAGGTACATGAGTAGGAGTCATAAATTTGGAAAACTGTTGTTTTTCCAAGACGGTCATAAGAATAATTTGATATTCAGGAACTAATTTACAAATGCAAGAATATTTCTTCTGATTTGTATTTCTGAGGCAAGGTCTACTGTGAATAACGGGAAGATGTTGGATAGTCACCTGGTGGCTGTTTGACAAAAATACTGATCAACTAATTGAACTGAACAAGGCTCTTCTAAACAAATAATGATTCACTTTTACTTACCGCTCAAAAAATAAATTGCAAGAAAAAAGCAAACTGAATTTGAGAACTCTTCCTTCTGCCCATGCTATATTAATCATTCCTCATTTGTTAGCAAATCAGCAAATAAGCTTACTGGAAAGA
This sequence comes from Chauna torquata, assembly GCA_013399475.1. Classification (NCBI taxonomy): domain Eukaryota; kingdom Metazoa; phylum Chordata; class Aves; order Anseriformes; family Anhimidae; genus Chauna; species Chauna torquata. The sequence goes on from VXAL01017298.1 coordinate 34,851, forward strand.
AAAAAAAAACTGGCCAGAAAATCAACACAGCTAACTTATGTTGGGCACGTTGCAGGGTAAAACTAGGTCTCTAACACATTTGTTTGGTAAATAGGTCAGCTGTTTTGCAGCCAGGACCAGCCAAGAGAATATGGTATGAAAGGGAGGAAAACTACTACATTGCCATTTCACTAAGAACATATACTGGTTCTGACCTAATGAAAAGTTGGAACAAGTTATTTCAAAATCATGCAATGTGAAGCCACAGAAGGAAAGAGAAGGAAGAAAAGATATGAGGGGATTAATTATTCAAGGCTACACCATGACCATATAATCAGTAAAAAAAAGCAAAAATGTTGTGGGGTTTAAATACTTACATCTTCTGCTAAGAAGCACAAGAGGTTACAAACAGAAATACAACTAGGCGACTTGTATAAATGCAGTGCAGAGATATTTGGTAATCATTACAGAAATGTTCCAAATTGATTCCTTCATGAATGTAAATCTATGTGGTGATAATTTGGTGTAAGACAAGCAGCCCACTGAAAATCCAGTTTTTCCATTCCTAGCCCATTTGAAGTCATAATGATCCTTTTGTTTTCCAAACCCAAGTAGCCAATTATCTGGAGCAATGAAACTCTATTTTTTTAGTCTGTTTGTTTTTGTTATCTAAGATATTGGTGACTTTAGCAAAAAATATTGCATTATACATTGAAATTATTTCATTACAGCTATTGTCATGTTTTAATTCTAAAATGTTAGGATTTTTTTTCTCAAAATGAACTAATATAGCTCAGTGCCAGTGTTCACTCTTGTCATCTTTTCTGAATCCTGAAATTCTTGCCTAGGGATGCAAGACAAATTTTTCCATGTTCTGTTAGCAAATATTCTTCTGAAACAGTTTCAAACGTGTATGTACTACTGTTAGCAGCAAAAGGGAAGAGTATGTTTACTGTGTTGAAGGACGAGTGCTACAGGATTGTGTTATGCGGTTCACATATTGTGTCATGAACATTACGTGCCCATCTACCCTTGAGAGTACATCTGTGGTTGAACCTGACCCAGTTATTGTAGGAAGTTCACACCAGCAACCCAGTCATGTTATATAATCGTACAAAAGGAAATCCTGGTGGTGCACAGCCACTGAAACTGTACTTCCAGGATCCTCCGAACCCCATGTCATTCTCGCACCAACAAATGCAGCAAAGCAAGCTTGAGCAATGAGTGAGCTGTAGTGGCAAGGAGAGTCACTGGTAGTTTCCTGAGCCAATGTTAACAGCACTAATGAAGAGATAATAGAAAACACAAGAGCAGGTTGACTTTTATCCATTTTTATTTACTTCGTTTTCAGTATTTAGGAAACAGAACTAGCCATGTAAAAGGTAGAACCATGTCCTGCAGGTGTATTGAATAAGGCAGAGCACAAACACGGTCTCAGAGCCAGTCTCTGTCCCCGGAGAGATAGCACTTTTATCTAGAAGGAGTAAGTTTCTGCAAACGCTCGTACCAGATTCGTGGCGATTGGAAAGGAAACCTTTCTGATCCCAGGATACTGACAGCACTAATTCCCCAGCAAGGCAGCTTTGATCAAAGTTGTTCAAAGAGACTCCCTGAATTGAAGGATAGAGAGGATTCATGCTTTCGTTGCTTGTGAGAAATATCACAGGCATCTTCTCCAGATATGCCACTGCCCAAGGTGGCTTTATACCTTTCTCTGCCTCAGTTTTGTCATCTGCCAAACAGGGGGAACCCTACTGAGCCCTTTTGCAAAGCATGTTCGGCTCTGCAGAGGGAAAGTACTACATAACTGCAAAATATTCTTAGTATCTAACATTAGGCTATGGATAGGTGTTGCACACAATTCAGGTAGTTGCCGTGGCTTTTCCCTATGCTAATCAAGTGACACTTCTGCCAGCCCACATCCCAAAGGCATGCGCGAGTTTGCTTACACTTGTGTTACTAGAAGTAGCTTCTCCATGCCTTGTTTCACCTTTCGGCCTCCTTTAAGACCCGTCTGGAACAGAGATAAAGTGGACAAGCAGAAAGCAAGTTCTGAAAATGGGAGGAGTGAGAGATGCGTGCAAATTCTGGGAATCCACCTCAAAACCCTACCCCACCTCTTCCCGCTACCTCACGGTGCCCGCCCCCAGCTCCAGCCTGCTCCCTTAAACCGCTGCGGCCGGGTGCTGAGCCAAAGCTGGCAGCCCATAAAGGTGCTGCTACCTCGGGTGCTTGGTTGAGCACTTTGGGCCAGCTGGCAGCGCAGTGGGGCAGGCACGATGGGGCTGAAGCCAGGCAGATGGGCACTGCTGGGGCATCTCCTCTCCTTGCTCTTCTCTACCAGCCTGGCGGTAAGTGAAGATGCAGAATGTTAGAAAACGTGTCAGCGCTGAAAACGCTGCCAGAGAAAATTCACTGAAAATGGTCTTATTTCTTCTCTTCAGTACATTGCCACCAGAGAAAACTGCTGCATTTTAGACGAACGATTCGTAAGTACCTGAACAATCTTCTTTTGCATTAAGAGTCTAATCAAAGCCTTCCTACAGTGATTGTTAACTGCCGTTATCATTTGTAGCTTCATTAGCTCCTCATTGTTACTTTCAATGCTTATTAAATGCGGTGCATTTAAACCTGATTGAGTAGTAGCTGTACACATCTGTTGAAAAAGGCAGCTGCACTGCTGATAAAAGCATTTTAGAAGACGCTGAAAGTAACAGCATGCACTGTTTTCTTGTTATGTGTATATATTCACAATGTGAAACTAAACTGTCTCTGTAAATTCAAATACCGCAGACAGTGACAAATGCCTACCCCTTTTTTACGCACAATCATTTGTACAAACTGTGACTGTGAGTTCTCCTGCCCAAATATTCTGCTGTCCTGTTTTTGCTCCTGAAACATTATCAATTATTATTCTTTCTCTTTAGGGTAGCTACTGCCCAACAACCTGTGGCATTGCAGATTTCTTTAACAAATACCGTCTCACTACGGATAATGAACTGCAGGAAATTGAGAGAATTTTGCAGCAAGTTACTAACTCCACAGGAACAATAGAATATTTGATTCAACACATCAAAACCATCTATCCGTCAGATAAGCAACCAGTACCAAGTGAGAATATAAAAATAAGTACACAATTGAAAAATATCATTTATGGCACTTTCTTGTTTTTCTAATTTGCCTAACTGCAATAATTTCATACGTTTGTCTGTTTTAGATTCAGTTGAGGGTTTGACTCAAAAGTCCAAGAAAATAATTGAAGAAATTATCAGATATGAAAACACTATTTTGTCTCATGAAAGTACTATACAGTAGGTATCTTCCACCTTTTATATCACTTGACAATCCAAATCATTCTCTTTCTCTTCTTTTATCAACTGCAGTTAAGGCCTCCTCAGAAAGGGTTTTTGTGCTCATGTAGACCATTACGCCCACCTTGTCGTTAGTAGCTCCCTAGCTAGACACAGAAGGATCATGAGGATCTGATAGTACCTATGCTCGTCTGCATAATCCATTAATTGTGCAAGAATTGCAAGATAAGAATGTCATGAGGCCTGGCAACATTTTTATTTATGTTTCTATTGCTGTGCCAGCTATTCCTAATTTTTTTTTTTTTCATGAGCTTTGGAGATTTTACTAATAGGAGTATGCTTTGTAATGCAGAATGTGTGGAATATTTATACAGTCATTCACTCTGGCTAATTTTGCTGCATGTGTCCAAGAATATCAGTTCAGTTCCACCAATATAGATCATAAGTAATTCTAAACTCAGTAGTAGTCTTTTGTAAACTGACATTGAAAATAAAAATGAAAACATCATTAACTTTTCTAAAACTTGAGGATATGTTTTTTGACCTGAATGTAGCAAAATCTCTGCTTCTATAACATTATATCAAATTTGACTCTGACTATTGCAGCAGTTTATTTACATAATTTGTGTTTTACACATGAATCCATAATTAAAGAAGAATGATTTATCATTTACTAAGGAGAACAAAGAAAAACTTTCCATATCATTACAGTCATGCATCAATTGCTGGTTTGAGTTTTGCTGATTAAAGGCAAGTTAAGTTTTGCATAAGATTAAGCGTATGCTTTCCCATTTTGGCTAGTTTCCTCAACTTTAAATATTAGTGCTAAGACAGGCATCCCCTTTTGCAGGGATGTATGTAGCGGCATGCTGCATCAGTCAGGCATGTGTGCAGAGAAATGTGTATTACTGTCAATAAGAAACAGCTGAAGCAACAAGCCATTTTTATGTCTCTCTCTCCAGACAGTTGACAGATGCACATATAATGAACAGCAACAGGATCACTCAACTGAAACAGAAGATTGCTCAGCTTGAGTCAAACTGTCAGGAACCATGCAGAGATACTGCTGAAATACAGGAGACAACTGGAAGAGGTGCACAAAATGCTTCTTGTATTAATTCAGGGTTAATTCAGTTACACGTATTGCCAGTTGGCATCACAATGATGAGGTACTTGTAGTCTTAAGGGCCACAGATTTCTGCAAAGATATGTAAGACTGCAAGTTCTGAAGTCAGTGCTTGGACCAATTTCAGTACTGGGTAGATGCTCTGCAGGCAGGACATTCAGATGGAGCAGAGGTCTCCTTTGCCTCTTTGGCCTTTTTGGCCAAAATATGATTATCCCAAAATGTATGCTATACATCAGTGACAGGAGGAGAGTTGCTGTGCGTATAGTGCAAACAGAAGATAACTCATTATCACATTTCTGCTGAATCATCAGGAAAAAATTATCTCCAGAAGTCCTGTTTTTGTTGCTGTAGAAATGAGTCCAATGACTGTATTTGACATTTAAGTTGCTTAAACTCCAAGTGAGACCAAAGTCATTCCTCATCTTACACAGCTCCTGTGATGTTCAGTAAGATTTTTTATGGCAATGACATTAAAGTATGTAGACTAAATTGCAAACTTTGCAACAATATTTAAATGAATTATACTTCTTGCACTAAGAAAGTTACAATATCAAATAAATGCGAGGATAGAACTGCAGCTAGATTAATAACAATCCTTTGAATATCTCTACTTCAGATTGTCAAGATATTGCAAATAAAGGCGCCAGAAAAAGTGGTCTTTACTTCATCAAGCCTCAAAATGCTAAGCAGTCATTCCTAGTCTACTGTGAGATTGACTCATATGGCAACGGCTGGACAGTATTACAGAGGGTATGCCACTTGTGTATGGTTACCATAAGCAAGCTTATTGCATTAGCACTGTTTTTATTTACTTATGTAAAATATGTGACATTTTGGTTGATTTTTTTTTTTCTTTTTCTTTTTTCTTTTTCCAGAGATTGGATGGCAGTGAGGACTTCAAGAGAAGTTGGGTTCAGTACAAGGAAGGATTTGGACATCTGTCTCCAGACGATACCACTGAGTTCTGGCTGGGCAATGAGAAGATTCATTTAATAACTACGCAGTCCACTCTGCCATACACCTTGCGAATAGAGCTGGAGGACTGGACAGGCAAAAAAGGGTATTTGCTCATGAAGATTCTGAAAATGGCAGCTTAAAACCTACTGCTCCCACTGTTGTCAGTTTGTACAGATTTCTGAAAAAAAATGATGGTGCTATTAGATCTGCTAACATGCATAGGACACTGCATGTGCTCCTGAACTCACAACTGTGATGGAAGCCTCCATGTGTGCCTGTCTGAAGGCCACATGCCAGTAGCCCTAGTTGATCTGGCAGAATAAATCTGTTTCTTCTCTGCAAAATTTCTTCACTTCTTATGTCTTCCATTCTCCAGGAGGGCTTACTACCCTTCCTATTTCTTCAGATGTCTGTTTCTTCCTCTCAGCAAGAACTTCCTCATGACCTAAGTAAGCCTAAGCACTAGGGGATATATATGTGTGTGTGTGTATAATGTAGGTCTTTTATACATCACTGAAGACTAGTAGTCAGAAAACACATCTAATGCTGGAGCACAAAAGTTAGTTGGATGTATGTCGTTGAACCGAGGCACACAATCATATAAAAACAATCCTTTTTCAAAATTGCATGCTAGGATGGCATAAATTCTGCAGTGCTAACACCTATGTATTTTTCATTTGTGCACGTACCGGGAATGCAGCATGCTTATATTCACTGTTATCCTCTGTTAACAGCACCGCTGACTATGCTGTATTCAAAGTGGGAACTGAACAAGACAAGTACAGATTGACCTATGCCTACTTTATTGGTGGCGAAGCTGGAGATGCCTTTGATGGCTTTGATTTTGGAGATGATCCAAGCGACAAATCCTATACCTACCATAATGGCATGCGATTCAGTACCTATGATAATGACAATGATAACTTTGATGGCAACTGTGCTGAGCAAGATGGATCTGGATGGTGGATGAATAGATGTCATGCTGGCCACCTCAACGGCAGATATTATATAGGTAAAATATCTTCTAAATACCTACTTTCATGTGGAAAAAAGTAACCAAGGGCACAACATTTTAATGACAAAGGAAAATGAGTCACTTTCATCGAGTATGTTTTGCTATCTGGTTTTTCCAAAGCTGACATAGCCCATTCTTTTCAACAGTTGTTAATATTAACATCAGCAGTAGGAAATTCTGGCAGCTCTCCAGCCCAAAGTGGAAGCATCAGTCCTGAGAGAAGCAAACTAGGGGAGAGGGGCAGTGAACGCAGCCTATTAGTGTGCCCAGGGACATCATAGAGGTGTTAACACCACAAATGTGTATGGGATGGGCACATGAATTACTTGAGAAACAACTAAATATTTTGCTCTGGTATTTTTAGATGGCGTGTACACAGCTAGAGATGCTGGTCCAGCTGGATATGACAATGGCATTATCTGGGCAACCTGGCGTGACCGGTGGTACTCCATGAAGAAAACTGCAATGAAAATCATCCCATTCAACAGACTCTCAATAGACGGACAGCAGCACTCAGGTGGCACCAAACAGGTTCGACCACAGGACAGAGGAGATATTTAAAATGCAAACAGAATATAGTTATCATTTCAAATACAGAGCACGGACAGCTGAATTGTTAAGCCCACAGCATCGTAGAGGCATCAGCTCTGTTTACCATTTTGTCACATACATTTTTTTGTTTTGATTTTAATATACCTTCCACTTTACTGTTTCTTTTAATAGGTAGATAAGTGTCTGGTCTTACGATCAGAAATAATTCCTTGCCTTCATGTATTTTAAATGCTACATCTTTAATTTCCAACTAGTATAACTATGTATGAACTCTATCAACATGTCATCATGTACTTCATCTTTCTTTAGAAGAACATTAAAATGCTGTCTTTTTTTTTCTGTTGTAGGTTGGAGACTCATAAAGGGACAATTTAACACAGACTGATCTGGACAGGAAAAATAAATCTTTTATGTGTGAGACCCTGAACTTATCTCACCTTCCACAGTTTGGAAGTCAACATTGTAAAATGCTGTTGACTGTAAAATGCCCAAGCGTTTTCCTTGAGCAGTGCTTACCTCTTACGTGGTTGTTTTTTCTGTACAAATTCTCAATAAATTTTTGATTATTACAAAAATGCTGAGCTTACTGTTTGAGTTCTACTGTTGGCCAAACAAAACAAAGTAAACACTATGATGTTTGGAAGGTTACTCTGGTCACATCTGTTTGGTTCAGTCATTCCTGAATTGCATGCCAGTAGTTTCTGCTGTTTGCTTAGAGGTGTGTGTTGGAGCTATTTCTCCATAAAACATGGCTTGTTTCCAACTGTCTTCGTTTTGTTTTCTGATGAAATTGTTGATTTGTGACACAGATCAAAGTACACAGCAACTTGAAAGGGACCTAGTTTACTGCTAAAGGCCATTTAACTGAACCTAGCACAAAGTAATAAATACATTTTAAATCTGGATGTGTTAGGAAGTATACTACCAATAAAAAAAGATATTTTACTCCAGAGCATACATATTAACAAGTTTCTCAAATATTATTCAGAATAAAAGTTTGCTTTTCTATATAGCACATAGTACCGCACTGTACGATGATTATTGCTAAATACTATTGTAACACTATTATTCCTGAGTACCACATTCATAAACATTTTAAATTATTCTAACATATTTAGCATAATTTGCAGACCAAACATGTTAAAGTTGCAGTAGAAATTCATTATGTCAAAAGCATTTGCTTTTCCTAGATATGGTAGTAATTTTCCAGTGATCCACATGAGCAAACTGACAGCACAGATCAAGAACAGCAGAGTATGAGATGCTGTCTGAAAGTACTCATCCAGAACATTTGATGAGTATTTCTGGGTAAGGGGTTCATTAGCGAATCAAATTAGGTTTGTGGATAAATTGCTTAACAAAAAATATATTCAGAGCTGGAATAGAAACATATATATATATGTATGTCAGGTTGATATATGAAGAAGTGCATCCTGGTCTTTATTTTTGGCTACCGTTGAGCAGCCAGAAGTTCACCTGGTATTTCTGAATAGCCCATTCAAATAGTTTAAAGACAAGGAAACATTACACTAATAAGAAAGAAACATTACACTAATAAGCTGGCAGTTTATGCCAGCTTGACTCTTTTCCAGTTCTAGTGCACAGGTCTGTGTCTAGGCTTCTGCTGAGTCGCTTTCCCCAGGTCTGAATGTCCACAGCACGACAAGCTGCTGTCCCCTTATCATTTTTTACTGAGGTTGTTTTGACTTAGTTCAAGTTTTACCCTTAAGGCGAAGTGTAAGAGGAAGGCAGATATCTATCTCAGAAGTAGGTCAAGAGGAAGACATTGTTAGCATGGCGTCAACATGGGATTAACAAGGGTTTGGGATGAGGGAAAACCCCTCCACACCACTGAACCAGTACATTTGCATGGCTCTGTTGCATCCATGCAACCAGCCATGCTTTGCAGCTCAGCGCCAGTCTTGATACGCAATTCATCACCAAGCAAAGCCGTCTTCCTGAGTGTTTTGTGCAGTGAGGCCTATGCTGCGGTTCCTCGTAGCTAAAGTGGTACATGTACAAAGGCCTGTGGGAAGGATGCAAGCTGGGAGCTGGCAAGCCCAGTCTGATCCTGGCTCTGCAAACACCCCCTTGAGTGGCATTGGCCAAGTCACTTTCACTTTCTCTTTTCAGTTTGTCCCACCTCTGACATGACTTTAAGGTCATTTTTATTTATATACTTGCAACGTGGAATAAAAATCTATTCCTTTCGTCTCTGTCACTTTGACTGCTGTATCCACATTCCTCTAGGTCTGAACTGCGGTTTGCTTCTCCCAGTCTAACTTTTGGTTGCAATGACTTATTTGAGAATCTGCTGCAGCTACACGCATTTCACTGGCCTGAGTTGGCATTGTATGGGTTGCTCACAGGAGCTAAGATTGGCTTATTCTTCCAGTTGATTTGTTGATTGGTGTCCTAAAGTCTCACAAATAATTTTGAACCTCTTTGGAGAGGACAATCTGCTCCAGAGGTCTGGAGAGTCAGAGCTGTTGAATCCAAGAAGCGTGATCATTCACCAAAGTCCTATGCCAGGGCTCATAAGGGAGTCTACCAGATCCCAACCTGCAGCCATACGCCATGGGCCCTGAAAGAAGCATGGCAAGATTCATGCCTTGTGGAGATCTTTTCTACTGTTTCCAACCCTCTAACTATCAGAAAGGGGCCTGAACAGATCTTCTGTTTCTTCTGACTCTTAAAGAGAGAGTAACAATCTCAAGTTGTTTTTTTTTTTCCAAGTAAATACATTGTGTTTTGACTTAATGCCTTTGTTTTGTATTCTAAAAGGTCTTATTTCTCTTTTGTAAATCAGTCTATAATTGCACATGACCATCAAAGCATAGCCTGTACAATATAGTATAGTGCTTTATATTTAGGAAAATCTCTATCCCCCTGAGTTTATAAGAGTTCATTATAGAATTTGGGTGCTACACAATTTGTCTTCCTTTTATATCTTGTGCTTGCAGTCACTCTTCCTATTTTCCAAAGACGACTATAGCACGAAGCAGAGTAATTAGGAACAGAAATACTATCTTTCAGTGCCAGGGCAAGAGGCAATGGGCACAAACTTCTTTCCTGTGCAGGTGACGGAGCACTGGCACAGACTGCTGAAAGGTCTCCGTCCTTGGAGATCTTCAAAAGTTGCCTGGACATGGGCCTAGGCACCCTGCTCTAGGTGGTTCTGCTTGAACAGGGGGGTTGGACCAGATGACCTCTAGAGGTCCCTTCCAGCCTTAACCATTCTGTGGTTCTGTGATTCTGAGCTGGCTCACATCCAGGGCAGAAAAACCAGAACTAAATCCCAGACTCCCCAACTATTGTGGCAACCTGCCAAGAGCAGGCAGCTTAAGTAGTAAACTGCACTTCTGTCCTTTGATCATCAATTAAAGTTAAATCCAAAGTTTATCTAGCTCTTAGCCTTTAGCCTCTTCAAACAAACACACAGAGAAGTGAGTGAATAATTGCAACAGGAAAGCAAAGGTACAGGCTGAAGGTCAGGCCCAGATTCAGCCCTCAACTGGAAAGCCTGAGGAGCTCCTCCTTTACCCCAGCTTGACACAGCAATCCCCTTCACATGAAGCAGGAAAGCCCTCTTAGCTTACCTAATGTTTATGATCAGTTATCAGCTTTTTCCAGTCCCTCTAGCCTTGGTGGCTGAGTTTTACTTGAACCAGAGCTTAAGTTTTTTGTGTTTGAAGGTCACCAGAGAACTGTGCCCTCCATCAGGGTCAGAGGAGAGTTGATGCATACTACTGCGGTCCCCAGTCTTACACTGGTAGCCTATATGCATGACACCATCTAGCAAATTGTCTCATCCTCTGTTACCATGGTTGTAAAGGCAGAAATTCTTCTATTTGATGTGTTCACATTGCAAGCACATGGGCATGAACAGAATGGTATAGATTTTCTGTTTCTTCAACATATTTTGTTTTTAAGGCCTATTAAACTACAAAAATAATGTTCAGAGAGTAAAAAAAATCAAGCTCTTGCAAGTTAGGAAAAGCCAGAACTAATGTGACACATCACACCTGAATTATGCTCACTTGTTCATTATGATACAATCCTAAAGATATTATCCCCTAGCATTTTCTTCCCATTACATATTTGCCTAATCAGTGCTGAGCATGGAAACTAGTTGCAAGAAGAATGAAGGATGCTTTGTTTGTTGTGGTGGTTGTAGCATATGTGGTGAGCAAGACCAGCTGAGGTACAGTCTCTTACTTAGGGTTGATATTCTGCAAAATTAGGTACTATTCCTGACTTCACCTGGTTCCTGCGGGACCACAGGCAAGTCACTCAGGCATCTTAGAGCTGGCTGCTGGATGTTCCTCCAGAGCCCCAGTGCTAAGCAGAGACCTACAGCTGGTGTCAGTGGGGTCTGCACATACAGTGTACTCTGAAGACTCAGAGTATCAAAACGGATCCCAAAACCTAAGAACTACTTTTGGGCTTAACTTTCTCACCTGGCTTCTGCAGCTGCGAAGTGGGGAAAAGAATGCCCCACGAATGAGTGTTGGTAAAGCACTGGGATAGCTGAGTGATGAGCATCGTAGGAAAATCCTTGAGGTTTTAAACAGTCTGCAGAAAAGAATGTACAGCTTTGGGCAGCACTGTCCATACTAAACAGGAGAAGAGAGGGGTTCGGCAGAAGAAAGATCACAGGTGATCCAGCAGTACAGCAGAGTACACAACTGTATGCACAAGGAGGGCATATGGAGGTTGTATGTGCAATTCGTGTGTTCCTGAGCATGAAGGGCCTAAGGCCATGGTCTTTGAGCAGAGTTTGGTGTCTATCATGTGAGCTAAATTAGAGCTCCGGCTTGAGTGGGGGACTGTCCATGGACCCCAGTAGATTTTGTATGTAGCTCATTTTACTCTGTTCTTCGAAATAACTGATCCTAATGCTGCAAGTCTTCCTGTCATTGTGATCTTTCCCGCTGTTATGCATTTTATTGTTTTCTGAGCTTTTTGTAATTCCTTAAGATTTTTATAATTCTTTCACAGTACTGTTACAACAGAGTAAACAAAACTGTGTAGGACTTGGAGTGGGGAGGCATCGTCAGTCTTGCCACTGCTGAATTTAGCGGTGAAGCATTTGTTTGTGTAAGTATATTATCTGCTTGGAGTTCAGGAGCTGCCTTATGGACATTTACCAATCGAACAATACAGCCATGGCTGGGTGATCTTCAAACTATGCAAAGATAACATGGGGTCTGTTTGGACATTTGTTGCTGAAGTTAGTTGGGCTGTTCTGTTTAAGAAATCAGAAGAGGTTTTTTGCATCATAATATTACTGGCACTGCATGGAATTCAACAGAAGTCTTTACAAAACAAGCTGTAGGGAGTTGAAATAAACAAAGCATCTTGTTTCAGAGTATGCACAGCTAAGATTAAGCCTTAAATATAATAGAAACGCCTTGTCATGTGAAACCAGATTCTGGTGGTGTAGGTGTAAATCAGCACCATAAATCAATGTAACACCATCTTATTGATCTGTTCTGTTTCCTGCTACCTGAGAATATAACTCATTCTTAGTGATATTGTTATAAGTTCTGTTTAAGTTTAAGAGAGTTTTCCTAGGTAAGAGAAACATGCAATGCAAAGCCAGAAGTGGGAGGAAACAAAGGGTCCAGTTCAACTTCAGTGAACTTTACGTGGAGAGCGATGAAGCCTTCTGAAGACAGAAAATGAGGAAAAGCAGAGGAAAGGAGGGTAAGAGAAAACCTAAGAGGCTGTTGCAATGGATCCAAAGCTACAATCAGCTATTTTGAATTAAAAATGTACAATGCCAGAGTCAAGCTTAAACATGCCTCTATAGAGCAGAGTATGGTGAGCAACCTGTGGATGATGGAGAGTTTTGTGAATGACATGCCAATTTAAAAAGCCAAGAGAGTGTTTTGTTCTTTCAACTGATTGAGCTGACATATGCTCAAGCAAAGGTTTTCTTGCTCATTTCTGCTCACTGTGGTGGCAACTTTTGAGAAGGGCAGAATCTTCAAGTGTTTGACAGCCACGTACAATATTCCCCAGTAACAGTAAGGCTTGTTACAGATCTCACGGCAGCAGCACATTATCATCAATTGCCCCACACAAACTATACCCATTGTACAAAAATTTAAGGAGATGTAACCCCTTAGAAAGATTTAATTATTCTCAACATTTTTCTGGGACGTTTTCAAATACCACTGTATTGTGCTCTTCATAAATATATGTTCAATTCACACAGTTCATTTCAAATAAATCTCACTTTATAAGAAAATTATACTGTTTGTGTAAGAGACAACATAATGCTGAACATGGCATGTGTTATACAAACACCAGCAGGGTCCAGCTGTAGAAATGGATGCAGACTGAGCTATGCAGTCCTCAGGGATTCCTTTTGTTGATGACCATATGGTCACAGGTAGCCCCTATCAACCTTTCTTAGACTAGTACTTGCTTTGGAAAGCCCAGGGGATTTCATGGGAGTGGAACAGAGTCACACAGAAAGGGTAAATCAATGACTTCCTTTTTCAAATATCAACCATTTGATTATACTAGCTAAATTCCCGTCACACAGAGCGTGTCTTCCAGCAGCTAAGTATTGCTGGATCCTGCTAGGTCCTGCATACATCTTAGCTGAACATCCAGTTACAAGAAACTAAGCTTTAAACAGTTTTTTTGTTTTTTTTGTTTTTTCCTGGAATACATGGAGCTGCCCTCATGTTGGTGCTGTACAAACTTATCTGGAGCAAATAACACCAGAAAATTGTGCAAGAGGCCTTAGGCAATCACCTGGGGACGTTTGGCATGTTTTGTCTCCAAACAGAAGGGAGAATAATGATTAATCTCAGATCTTCATTAAGGTTTAAATTGCATCAAAAGACCAGAGAAGAACATCCATTCAGTCAGAGTCCTGCTTGCTCTTCTCCAAAGATGATACCCATGAAGATCCTCTGTGTGTTGCTCTGCCTCAACTTAGCCTGGGTATGAGTTTGCTTACTTCATTCTTTTCATATCTTGCTGATTTGAAGGATGATGGTTTATTTAATCTTCATTCATTAGATAAATTTTGGCTGCCACCTAGCTTGTAAAATTCAGTGCATACACATGTGCACAAGCTTACTGTAACCACCTCACTGCTGGACTTTTATATCAGTAGTTCCTGCATACCCAATTCTCTAGTTTTACTTAATTCCGTTTTGCAGAATCTGCCTGGCTTCAGGGGCAGCAAAGCAGATACATTTACGTGAATTTATAGATTCATAGGTGATGCTGTGAGTCTTAAAACTGACTGACTTGGATGCTAGTGGCTCCAGCTAGTCAGGAATTTTCATTTTTTATTTTAGAGTAAATTCTACTCTCCTTTGGGCAGAACATCTCAGTTTACTTCAACAGGATTTTCCAGCTACAAATGACACACAATGCTTTTATTATAAAATACCAATTAAAAAACAGTGATTCCTGTGGCAGCAACATCAGGTTAAACCAGAGCTAAGCAAGAATCAATTTTTAGATAAGGAAAGTGATAGCCTTGATTTTCATCTATGTTAATATAACCTTATCATTTTCTCATGTAGGTCTCAGCCCATAATCTTACGCTAGAGTCTTTATGTTTCTCCTAGTGAATGTTTTAACAAATGACAGAAATTATGTGGAGCAGATCTGACAAAACAGAAACAGTTACACTGGAGCTGTCAGTGCTGAAAGGGCACAGACCACCTAAAATTAAAGTTTTTATTTGTTACTTTTAATGGGCACTTGGGCCAGATCCTCAGGATGAATCAAACCAGCATGAATCTGCTGATTTTAATAATGACACTACAGTTCTGCAGGGCTGAGGTTCTGGCCCTGAAGGCTGGAATTAGGAAAAGATTCTCTGCCTCAGAATTAATCATTAATCTTTTTGAGCATTAATAACTATTATATTAATAACATTAATATACTGCTTGAGAAGAAAGTAAGGTGTGTACAGAGAATACTAGTCACATCTAATTACATCTCAAGCCCTAAAACAGTCTCCTTTGTCTTTTATGAAAAATAATTATTTTCCAGTCCTTTACTGAGCAATAACACAGTAGGAATCCTTACAGTGTTTTGTTTATAATTAGCTGGTGTATATGCATTTTTGGTTTTCAGGTTTCAAGAAAATCTCAGTACATTTCTTTCTTCTCTTCCCATTAGCAGAGTGGAATCCATTCATCACTGACATTATTAATTTTATTACAGTGTTACTAGCTTTCTTGTCCTTTATGTCCGGCAAAACAGTGCTACAAACTTATAGTTAGCAACTCTGATTAAAATCAGAAACAG
This sequence comes from Chauna torquata, assembly GCA_013399475.1. Lineage (NCBI taxonomy): Eukaryota > Metazoa > Chordata > Aves > Anseriformes > Anhimidae > Chauna > Chauna torquata. Next base: position 50,083 of record VXAL01017298.1, read on the forward strand.
TAATGGGAAAACTCAATTCCTGTGTATCTTTAAGCCAGTTTTGTGTGGATTGAAGCAGGTAGAATGAAAATAGAAATTTAGGAATATGACAGCAAATGGAAATAGAACACAGAAATTTCAAAGTATATGCTTTAACTCAAGCAGTTTCAATCTAATATCAAGTTTATTTTATATTTACACAGAGCACGAGATTGCCTTGTAATGATATTATCATGTATACTGAGCACCATTCATTCCCTACAGAGGAGCATTAATTTTAAGAGTTGAAAAGCTTTCTTCTGACAAAACAAACAAAATCATATCCTACAAGAAATGCCAGGAGTAAAATCCTTGCATTGTTGGGTGATGCTTTCCACATGGCTGCAATTTCCATGGCAGCAATGCCACTGAGTGCTTGAGGACGTTGGTGTTGTGTTTCCATGCTCTTAACAACTGTTTAGACAACCTCAGTTTTGTGCTTCCCCATTTTTCTCCCGGCAGGCGCAGGATGGAGAGAGTACCTTTGAAAAGGAGGGCGCGGGCGTGCGTGGTCCCAGGATAGTGGAGCACATGCACCAGTCCGCCTGCAAGTACGAGAAGAACTGGCCCATCTGCGCGGACGATGACTGGGTGAGCAACAAGCTTTGGGGATGAAAACTGGGCCGGTCGGTAAGGCACTCACAGACCTCAGCCAGACTGCTCCGATGGGTATCATGCAGGCAATACACATTTTAGCCTTAGATCTGAGGGAGGACAGGTAACCCTTCCGCCAGGGCAGCGTGGTGAGGTGTCCCGGGGGAAAAGAAAGAACGAAAGCAATGCAGCAGTGTTACTGAAGGAGAAAGAAAGAGAATGAAGAACAGTTTGCAGGGGTGCAGAATCAGTCTGGAATAGAAAGATGAAATAAAAAAAGATTATTCCTAAAAATATATATATATATTTTTTCAGAATTTTGATATTGCTGCTTTTGGAGTTGGTAAGAGAAAGGCACTTGAAAGAAAGATGTGTGACAAAGAAAAATAAGTAGAAATAACGTGTACTTCAGAAGTTACTTTTTAGGAAGTCTGATGACAAAAGATTCAGTAAAAGATTCGTAATGACTGACTGAATGCCTTTGTGTATAGATAACTGTCAATTTGTCTTTCTCTTGCCTCTTGCATCTCAACTCATCTCTAAGCTACATTTATAAGATGTAATCTTGCCAAACAGCTTTAGTTTATAAGAACATTAAGCTTTTCTGAGGAAAATTTTGCTTAAATAAATTGACCTAGGACATCCTTGCTCAAACAGGACAACAAATTTCTCCTTAGAGCAGCCCTTTGGGAAATAAATAAGGTGTTTTGTTTTGTTTTGTTCTGTTTTGGTTTATTTTATTTTATTTTATTCTTGAGGAACAGAGAAAAGGGAAAATTAGGGGTTCCTCATCCCTGCTTATGGCAGGTTTCTGTGGATGCACTTCAGTGACTCCATCACGTCAGTGTCAGAGGCGCAGGATCTGAAGGATCAGCCCCGAGGTGGCTTACTCTAAGTCACACAAGTCCTTGGCAAAGTCATTGGATGAATAGGACAGGACACCTGAAGAGAAGTTGCAGAACCTTGCCCTAAGTTTTTTCAGTGTGTTTTAAGTGCTGGCAAAAATCCATAAACATATTGATAAAAAGAAGGCATGCTCATGAAGATTTTAACACAATTATTTCTCTCTTCCAATCTTAGGGTACAAAATGTCCATCAGGCTGCAGAATACAAGGACTGATTGATGATACAGACCAGGATAATAGTCACAGAATAGAAAAAATTAGGCAGCTGCTTGCAGACAATCAGAACAACTATAAAAATTCCAATCGGATAATTGTGGAAACCATAAATGTACTAAAACCAGGCCTGGAGGGTGCCCAGCGTAAGTATCTCACACCAGTTTTATTATCCATTGCTGTTTTTTCCTGTGTGTGTGCATAAGCAGTATTTAGTGAAAATATATCATGCAGTGGACCTTATTATCGAAAGCCAGAATAAACAAAGTAATACATGACTCTTAACTACTAACTGGTAAAAACTAATGTAATTTCTATCTGCTTAGTGTTACGAGAAATATGTTCTTAAGTACAAGTTTTAATTGCATATTTTAAAATATGCCACTCTTTTAGGAAAGAAAATCACACATGCATAGCTGACCACAATGCTCTTCTGTTTCAGAGCTTGATGAGAATTATGGTCACGTGTCAGCAGAATTGAGGCGGAGAATTGTGACATTAAAGCAGAGAGTTGTCACTCAAGTAAACAGAATTAAAGCTCTGCAAAGCAGCATCCAGGAACAGGTGTTGGAGATGAAGCGCTTGGAGGTAGGCAGCTGCGACATCTTTTCCATTGTTTCCAGAGCCTACTACAGAAGGAGGGTCTATTATACCATGCACGGCGAGCAGTGCTCCAAATATGATACAACTCCCACAGGACCTGACCTGCTGAGGCAAATCCCCAAATGAGTTGCTTTCTGTGGGGCTTGTTTTTCTTTTCCTGCTGCGTGGGAACCAGCATGAGCTCAGGAGGGCTCCTTGTCTCATCTGCTCTCAGACAGGCAGCCAGGATAACTGATGCTGTATCTGCTGATAACTGGTTCTGTGTGGGGCATTTGTCCTCCTGCAAGGAGCTGCTGGGCAGTGAGGACTGGGAAGTGAGGCCCTGTCCTTCCCTGGCGCTGCCACCACTGCCTATGCACAGCACTACCACCAAACCCAGGAGGACACCCTTATGCCCCAAGGACAAAGGGAGCAGAAACTGCGAACATGCCACAGTGTGCTTCTCCATGGAGCTTATGTGCACCATGCTATTGCGTGTGCTGTATTTACAGTGGAAATGAAGCCAGGGTAGACTTCAAAATGGAGCTTTGGAAAAGCTTGGCTGTAGATGGGAGGCACCAGGGCAGCTCCCAGTTTTCCCCAGTCCAGTTAAAGGATACACTTGTTTGAGAAAATCAGGAAGGTTCCCTAACCAAGTTATTTCTCTCCGTTTGTGTAGGTGGACATCGATATTAAGATACGAGCTTGCAAAGGAAGCTGTGCTAGAAGTTTTGATTACCAGGTGGACAAAGAAAGCTATGACAACATCCAGAAGCAGCTTACCCAGGCCAGCTCCATCAACACGCACCCAGACCTTCAAACAACCACCTTGAGCACACTGAAAATGAGGCCACTTAAGGACTCAAATGTTCCTGAGCATTTTAAGCTTAAGCCTCTGCCAGAAATGCAAGCTCTGAACACATTTAACAACATCAAGCAGATGCAAGTGGTGTTAGAAAGACCAGGAACAGACTCAAGCCCCTCCCGAGGCGAGACCTTTTATCACGTGGCAGAATCGAGGGGGGATGGACATTCCCACACCAGCAAATTAGTTACTTCTCCTCATGGGAGAGACATCCCTAGCCTGGGAGAAAAAACCTCCACTGTTCATAGATGCACCAAAACCATCACCAAGAAAGTTGTTAGTGGCCCTGATGGCCCTAGAGAAGAAATAGTTGAAAGAATGGTTTCTTCTGATGGGTCAGACTGCTCCCATTTACAAGGAGCAGGAAATACTGGAGGTGAAGGAAGCATGTACCACATTAGTGGGGCAGGTAACTTCCACAAGCTAGATAGGTTATTCCCTGATCTAGAGTCATTTCTTACCCATGACTCTGTAGCCACTGGTAACAGGCACCCTGGTGGATCTAGCACCACTTCAACTAGCAGCCGCGTAACTGGGGCAGGCGGTAGTCACTTAAGTACTGGAGCATCCAGTCACTCAGGGACTTACGGAGGGAAGGACAAATTCACAGACTTAGGAGAGGAGGAAGAAGATGACTTTGGAGGAATTCATTTTCAGCCATCTGGATTCCCATCTGGCAGTGCAAGTCACTCCAAGACTGTAGTGACCAGCTCCTCTTCTAGTTTCAACAAGGGAGGCTCCACTTTTGAAACCAAATCACTAAAGACCCGTGAAATATCTGAGCAGCTAGGTGGGGTGCAACATGATCAGAGTGCAGAGGATACCCCAGACTTGCAGGCACGCAGCTTCAGAGCATCAGAAGTGAAGCAAAGGACAACCTCCACTGGGAAAGGTACACAGGCGTCACAGAAGTAGTTATTGAGGTAGTGGAGCCAACCTCCGTCCATAACCAAACTGACAGGTTGGGTTTAGATACTGCAGTATAATGGTGCGATAATAAAATGCCAGAACTGTGTCTGTTTGTTGCCACCTTGGAAACAAAAGGGAAAATATATCATTAATACTTGGGTATTACATAGACAATTTGAAATTTAAGAAGTATGTAAAGTTTTCTTCTCTCAATTGTTTTTAACATTGCCTGTCACTATACCTAGTGTAGTCCAAGACGTGTTTAAAAAATTTTCCTCAGAGCTATTGCTACTTGGATTCCTCTGAAGTTTTTATTAAATTTTACTGATAACTCCTGTCAAACCAGATCAACTTTTTTTTTTAGACTGTGATGATATCCGCCAGAAACACACTTTTGGTGCCAAAAGTGGCATTTTCAAAATCAAGCCAGCGGGATCCAATAAGGTTTTGTCAGTTTATTGCGACCAAGAGACCACTTTGGGAGGATGGCTATTGATCCAACAGAGAATGGATGGATCAGTGAATTTTAACCGGACCTGGCAAGACTACAAGAGAGGTTTCGGCAGCGTGGATGGCAAAGGGCGAGGAGAGTTGTGGCTGGGCAATGAAAACATACACTTGCTGACTCAGAACGACACTCTGCTTCGAGTAGAGTTAGAGGACTGGGATGGAAATGCTGTGTATGCAGAGTACATTGTACAGGTAGGGTCTGAAGCAGAAGGGTATGCCCTTGCCGTGTCCTCCTATGAGGGGACCGCCGGGGACGCACTGGTCACTGGCTGGCTGGAGGAGGGCACCGAATACACGTCCCATGCCCAGATGCGGTTCAGCACCTTCGACCAGGACCACGACCGCTGGGAGGAGAGTTGTGCAGAGATGTACGGGGGTGGCTGGTGGTACAACAGCTGCCAGGCGGCCAACCTCAATGGCATTTACTACCTGGGGGGCCACTATGACCCCAGGTACAACGTTCCTTATGAGATAGAAAATGGAGTAGTCTGGATGCCATTTAGAGCCTCTGATTACTCCCTCAAAATTGTTAGAATGAAAATCAGACCCATAGAAACCTTGTAGAAGGACAGGCATTTATATATGTGTCACAACAAAAAGATGAAAAGGTCTCTTACACATATATGTGCATGATGTACCTTTACCCTATGGATTTGAAGGCAACTGGGTGCACAGCTTGTGGCTTACAAAATAAACAGTGATTAATTATTAACAAAATGGTTCTTTCATCTTATTTATAACTGACAAAACTTTTCAAGGAAATGTTGATTTTAAAAACCTTTTTATATAAGCCTTGTCTGCAACCTTTTCATAGGTCCCTTCATAAAACTTCAGTAAACATCTCTGATGGACAGAGTGCTTCTTACTAGCATGTTTTAGGCTTTTCAACATGCTAAACACTTTAAAGATCAAAAACTCACAAAACGACTATCCATAACTCATGCCTGGATAAGCAATTGTTCCAAAAGTGGAAGTGAAATATGACATTTTGTGCAGTGATTTTCTAAAATACAGCTTGAGTTTATCTTGATGATGATTTGGAAGGGGAGTCTTGGGTATTTTCCTTTTGGCAATAGCAGTGACATCAATTTGTTGAAGAAATAAATAATTAAAAGTGACAAATTGTGCTCTTTGGAGCAAGTCAACAGCCTGGACTCCAACTTAATAACATTTTGCCAGCCTTAATCATTTACTTCAGCTGAGGAGAAAAATCCAAAACCGGTGTCACCTGTATCAAATTTCCTGCCTCAAGTTTTCTTACAATAATTTAATATTCAAATACCAGTCTTGCACCTTTCTCCTGAGAACTGAAAATCCATTTTTTTTTTTCTCTCAGGCTTATTCATTATCAGCAGCATAAAAGGTTGCATGGCTGGATGGTTATGTTATTGCTGCTTGCACTGGGTAGACGAGGGATATACGAAGTGTACTGCTCACATTCCTGCAGCTATATCATGTACGCAGCACTAAAGAGAATAAAAGGTATTGAAGATAGGTCCTAATCCAGTTCATTGTTCTACATAAGCACAAGAGATAAACGGAGATAGAGATCCAGCCGTACGAAACAACCTGCATGGCCAGATCCGTATTTTAGTGAAGCAGGCAGATATACACTTGAAACATGCCCAGGCTTAGATCTTTTGAATAAGATGTTATTAATTTTACCCGATCTCTTGCTACTCTTCCACTGCTGGGATTCATATTTATGGACTTCAGATAACATGTCTTTCTGTGGAGAGTAAGGAAGGTTTCCAGCTGCATTCTACATTTAACGACTCACCAGCATTTTTCCTGAATATTAACAGCTCATTTTATAAACTGATTAACACAGTCAGTTTAAATCCTTCCATGATAAAACAGCTCCAGTTCTGCTGTTTGAAACCTGGGTTTCTGCGTAGTGCGAACAGTCAGAAAAATGCTGGCAGCTCACACCTTGACTCAAGATAAAAATAATTCAGAATTTTAATTATTTGCATTGTTTAAGAGTGTTAAAGAAGTAAAAGAATTTAAAAGTACAATCACCATGAAATTCTGTCACCACTAGCATGAATTGTGAAAGTCTTACCGAGTTTGACTGTTGTGCTTCTGAGCTGTCTCCTCTTATTTCCCTTTCAAGGGGAACACAACAGTGGTGGGAGTCAGTTCTCAGCCACAGCTGAGGGTGGTTTGGGTTCCTTTTCTCTCGTTTCCACACTTTTGCCACACACCTAAAATGGAATACTCCTCGATAAACAAGGCACACATTTTAGGACTGTCTTTTAAGTGAGATTGATCTCTTAAGCTTCAATTTTGCAAATGTGGGAGTAGACCTTCCATCTCGTTTATGAGTTCGAGGTAGTTTGCCAAGACAGTTCATGACAACTCATCAAAATACGGCTTCCAAAACAGGTGTCTTTGTGAGCAAAAAGAATTTGACAAAAACAAAACAAAGCAACAAACCCAGACTCAGCTACCTAGATATGTGCTGAGGTGCCGAAGGCTGTACAAGAAATTAGCTATTATTTTCTAGTGACCATGAAAATGTTGTGGCAGTAACCAGCACAAGCAAGATGAGGAGCACCTGGACGACTACAGTACCTTTTTCATGTTTTTAGTATGTTTCTCAGCACATGTGTCAAGCAAGGATTCATCTACAGGTAAGAGTTTGAAATTCAGCAACTTGCTGACAGTGTATGGCAGGGATTTTTTTTAATAAAAAGCTATTTGCATGGAAAAACAGCTATATCGATTACACAATTGCACAAGAATATGCTGTATTTATCTTTATACCTTATGACATAAAATTACACAATTATTTACTGTTTATTTTTTCTGTGCTTCTATTGAGAAACAGGCATAAGCAGAATTCCTTGCCTCAAATCTCACTAGTCAGCATTATTCATACCATTTAACAATATCATCAAATACTGAGAAAGCTCACTTTTAGCCTTTTTTCAAGGCTTCTCAAGCACTGCCACTGCGCGACATTTTTGGAAAGTTTGCTGAAGAGCAAAGACATCTTTACAGCCATGTGCAGAGAAGTTTCTGTGCTTTTGGAAAAGTCACTTCTGCTTTATGCCATGTGTTTTTGTTCACTAGCCTCAGCGGAAGCCTGTCTGCCATGTAGTGAGATGCTACCATGACATCTCCTCCTTGCCCTCCTGGACTCCAGAGATTAAATCAAGAAGAGAGGTTTCAGATGGGATCCATCTTCCACTAGTGATCTGGGTCTAAAGAGAGCCTACAAGCCTCACCACTGTCCTGCATGCAGTGCCTGATGTCTGCAAGCGCCGTCATACTCAGTTTTGGGTGCCCCAGCACAAGAATAGCAATGACAAACTGGAAAAATGGCCAGTAAGAGCCCCCACAGTGGTTAGCAGGCTGGAACATGTGAGAAGGGGAACAGAGCTGGGTTGGTGCAGACTGGAGAAAAGGAGGCTCAAAGCAGGGAGATGTCTCTTTGCTTGTTGCTCTCTTCAGTATCATCTCATGGGGGTGGCAGAGAAGGTGGAGTTGGAGTCTTCTCAGAGGTGTGCACTAATGGGATGTGAGGCAACAGGCACAAATGGCAGCACAGGAAATTTGGAGCAGATACAGAGGAAAAAAATTCACAAAGATGGTGAAGCAGAGCAGGCTGCCCAGCAAGGCCGTAGTATCTCCATCCTTTGAGATACTCAAAACTCAGCAGGACAAGGCGCTCAGCAACCTGATCTAACTTTGGTGTTGGCCCTGATTTGAGCATGCGTTTGGTCAAGATGCTTTCTAGTGTTTCCTTTGAACCAGAACTACCCGATGATTGGAGTCGCTAATTGTTCTTGTCCTGCAATAGCGATTGTGTGAAAGACATTCCAGCCAGGTCTCCTTATACTGTATAGGATATACTGTAAAGGATGTGGGACGCTGGAAGGGATATTCTGAGGCACAGTACATGAGCCACATTCCACAAAAGGGCATATTTAATCCAGGAAATAGGATTTGAACTAAGTGACTGTTGACCTACAGATTTTTCAGATATATATATATTTTTTAACCTTATTTCTTCTCAACTTGTTACACAGGTAGTTACCACACTTTTATGATATAAAAGAAAAAAGAACAGTCCTTTCTTTGGTGGAATGTGTTTGCTTCTCCCCAGATAATGCTTTAAGACTTAGGAATTGTGGACAAAACTTCAGTTTTAAGGCTTTATTTAATTTTTAGAAAACATTTTACAATAATCCTCTTCTTCTTCAAATTTGATATGGAACTTCTTTGTAAATGAGTGAAACAAGTGTGTACATATATATACGCATATATATATAATCAGCCTTATTCTAGACCAGTACTTCTGTCTTGTGAAGAAATGAAAAATGGAACAAAACACACTTGTGGCTTATTTTCATGGTTCAGATTTTGATTTTCAGTTGCCATTGCTTTTCATTTTAGGTCACTATATGGTTGTACACACACATTTGGTTCTCATATGTAAAGACAAGTCTGAATACCACATCGAAAAACATAACCAGGTACAAATACGAAAAGAAAATCCCTGATTCTGTACACTTTGATCACTTTGATAATGATTAATCTGGGAAGTATGGCTTGATTTTCATGCTCATCTTCCTCATTGAGTACCATGACCCTTTCCAGTTCATCCATACAATACCATCATCTGTACCATGTTTTGCCATATCCCAGCTGTAGGTCCCTCCCCAGTAGTATCTGCCATTGGGGTTGGCTGCGTGGCAACGATTGTACCACCATCCACCACCATCTTCTTTGGAGCACTGTTTTTTTGGATCTGTAGTTAACCTGATGAAGTAAAAGGAACAGTTAAGAGTAATAGATGAACTATGAGCAGATAGATCAGAGTACATACACACCTCCCTGTACTGAAATTTTCAAACCACAACACATATTTAAAATCCTCTCTGAGCTTTCCGTGAAAGATTGACCATCACAAGCGTGTGCTACACAGTGCACTTGGAAAGTGAAACTGATAGGAGAAACAGGTAAAATTTTAGCTGCATATCTTTTGGAATGTCATTTTAGTTTACCAGTTGATAACTACAGTTACTTGCAGTTCATAATGATAATTGCAATATTAACACAATTTAAGGATATTAGAAATAATGACAATTGTATGTCTTCCCAAATCTAAACAATTTCTTTATTCATAAGTATGTAATCAGGTCTTAAAGACATAGAACATGTTTTAGTGATACAGTGCTAAATTATGTCCTTTACAAGTGAACTTCTGTCTTCTGAGTAGGCAGAACTTAATTGTTTACAATAACCTGCCTATTCCCTCAGGACCCATTACTGTCTTACTGGAGAGAGTACCAATATTCCTACTTAAGCAAGACAGTGGTCCTAAGCACTGTCACCATCAGTCTCTGTTAATAAGTATGTTGTATTCAGATTTGCCGTTTTGTCTATGGTAACATCATTCATGGAATCAATAAAATTCAGTGTCCTTGCTTGGCTGTGGAGCAGCACTAATGTAATATACAGTTTTACCTGTCCTTTGACTATGCCAGTTCTGCCCTTAGCTACACCAATGGGACAGCATGAACACTTGGCTAGTAACTTGCAGTGAGAAAACATATTTTAAGTTACTATGAAATGCTGTGCAAACTAACAGCAAATTAGAGAAATATTCTATGTATCTTTTAAGGAGAGACATATGGTCTGATAATTAATTTCTTTTATATGTCTAATGTAAGTACATACCATCCATCATTGTCTCTGTCGTAAGTACTGAAGAACATGGCATTGTGAATTGTCATTGTCCTGTTTTCTCCGTGCAACTGTGAAGCTCCTTCCATCAGAGCATTGCCTGCATTGCCTGCGTAGTTACTAACTGAAAGCTGATACTTGTTTCCTTCGTTATGTATGGTGAAACCTCCATAGCGAGCTGATACTTTATCACCATTCCAATCTTCCATTTCAATTAAAACTTTAGTGGGCCCTATTTTGGTAAGTTGGCTGATTTTGTCATTTCCAAGCCAATATTCACCTGAGAAGCAACAAATGAGAGCTCTGTGAAATCAGTTTCACAATAAACTTCAAGGCAACTTTATGATTTGTCCACAGATCTGCCAAAGTGGATTGGTTAATTTTAAAAAGTCAAAGTGCTTCAAGAAATATAAGAAAACAGTTTCAGTAAGAATTCTTCATTTTTCATGCTCATTGTTTTACCTGGTGTATCACAGTAGTTCTTCCCTCCACTCTTTGCAACATTTCCAAATCCTTTCTTATATTCATCCCACACTCTTCCAAAATTAACACTGCCATCCTGGCGGTTCTGAATCAAAGTCCAGCCTGCAGGAGCAACAGTACTTAGAATAATTTGCCATTATGAAAGGAGCATGAAATGTTAAGATACAGCCCTTCTATCATCACCTCAAGATGAACGGAGCATGTGACTTCCCTGCAGCAAGTCTGAGTTTTCACTGCTTATGAGTTCAGTCTTGCCATTTTTACTCACAAGTAGTGACTTGCTTCATGAAGAAATGTGGAAAAACCAGAAGATGAAGAATTGCCCCAGTTTTTTGTCTAGCACATAGTAGCAGAGTAAGAAATGAGCCAGATCCTCCACTTCTGCCCACCCACACATTGTTCATTTTAGCCATAGTAAGATATTTTTATTTACCAATCCCTTCCCAATAATTTATTTCCAGTTTCATTACAGAAATGTCCTGCATTGTATCTGAAGATGTTGAACAAGACTTTTTTGAATTAGTCAGACTTAAATCTCAATGATGAAAAAAATTGTAACTCCATATTATTTTGTATAATTTGCAAATTACTAGTACATTTTTTATGGCATTCATATTAACGAATATTTTAACAACATTGTCATTTCACACTAACCTCCATTATCTGTTTCCATGTCACAGTATACTCTGTATGGTTTGACGAAAGGATCTGGCTGAATGAGGTACATTTCGGATGTTTCGCCTCCCTTTCTGAAAATATCCTCGCATTCTGCAAGAGCAAACCAAAGACTCTGTTACTGAAAGAGCTCTGAACTCCTTGGTTTGCTGATTACAAGTTTAAAGATGAATCTAATTCTGCTTTGATTTTGATTTCCATAATACATCACATGAAAGAATCAGGGAAGAAAGAACAGTGTACTTGTATTGTTCTACTTTTCCAGATAGGCATTTCTAAAAGTCCAACCCGAGCGACTGAAGACTGTATATATTTCAAAGACTTTTTGAATTAGACCAGCTTGTAAAAGAAGAACCTTTCTTGATTCAAAAAAACAAAGGGTGCAGCTATGATAGTCACAAATGTACCGCCCTTCACCTTACTTAGGGGAACCTGAAGCACATATTTCTTTAAAATGCTACTGGCCACTGAGGAAGACCAGATATTGGTCTGACCAGTACAGGTCATACAAAAGATTTTTTCATATTGGATAACTATCTGTTTTTTCTGCTATCCTAATCAGTGTCACAGGTTTCAGGGGAACATTCACATCAATTGAATGATGTATCTATCAGTTTGCACAGTGATATAGATGTAAGAAGAGATGTCGTTATAGTTAAATGAGTACCTTTGCCGGAAACCACTGGGATATTACAGGAAGCAACACATGGGGAACGGCAATAGTCTGTCTGGGTTGCAATGGCATTTTCCAGTTTCTGTATCTTTTTGTATAAAGAATCCACGACTGCACGAAGGACCCTGAGGCTAGATGGGATGTTATTGTCCAGATTATCCTTTATATAATTGTAATGCAATTCCACTTCTGTGTTATACTCAGAAAGTAAAATATCATTGTCTAGAAAAATAGATGAGAAGCAGATTAGTTTTCAATGTTTTCAAGTTATGAAATAATGAAGAGCAATCTGTAAGCACAATTTGAGAAGCCACTTGTTTTCTTAGTGAGGAGAAAGGATATGTGTGTCTTTTGCTTACCTTTTAACAATGTGCAAAATTGGAAAATTACTTGGAAAATTACTACTTATGTACTGTTATTTCTTTGCAAGCTAGTAGATTTATCAGTGTTGCTATGTTCTGCCAAAGAACTCTAACTAGCTTCTTTCCAGGGAGCCATGGTGCCAAGCCAGGATCTGGGCATAAAGGAGTTGGATGGATCATAGAATCGGGAAAGCAGGTAAGAGAGAGGGGGAATCCTTACATTTTCTCATAAGAATCCTGCCTCAGTATGTGATCCATTCCTTTGCCTCTCTCAAAGAACTTTTTTTTTGTTAAGATTTAAGATGACATAGTGACGGAACCCTACTTTGCTAGATACGCTACTGTATTTTTAACTTTTTTAAAGTCTTGTTAGCAAGTTATAGTAGCAATGTCAATAGAACTGTAATATCATTTACATTAATGATTCACAACAATAGCATACCTTTTCTTTGCTTTTGTGTCTTTACCAGTTTATCATCTATCATATTCACATAATGATGGAAAGTTGTAGAGGTTTCAGAAAATTTGGAAACTTTGTCTTTTAGATCACGAAGAACTGATGTCACAGTTTTTTCCTGTTTTATCAGTGTAGTTTGCAGTTCACATCCAGTTGGACACAGTACCCCCTTAAAAAAAATAAAAAGGGCTGTGTATAAAAATCAAGACAAAAAGAGAAGTTTCTTGACCATTCAGTGAATGACCTTTGAAAACACCGAATATTTAGTAATATGTGACCATATATTTAAGCACTGAGATAAAGACTCGAGACATTTAACTTCTATGAAGAAGCTGCAGTGTGAAGGGAAGGAAGGAGCCCTGAGTCCCCCAAGAGGACTCTCATTGAAGCTCTTGGGAAAAGCCCTCTCTCTTCGCACTTTTGGGTCCACTATCTTCTTTTCACTTTTCTGCGCTGTTAAATATTCATGGTATTAAGACATCTGAACTATCACTAAAATCTGTCAGGAACTAGCTGGTGCCTGTGCATGTTTATATCTACCCATTCCTCTTTCACTAGCCTCAGAGAATCAACCATGTTCTCTACACCGTGGTTACACGTGTGTCTCATATGAAATGGCCACGTATGTTTCATTAAAAAATGGTCATCCCAAGAAGCTGAGCACTACTTCTGCAACAAGCACTGCACCATCAAGGATAACTGTTTTAAGAGGTGGGAAATTCTGAAGTCCTGTGAGAACCAAAACACCCAGACAGCAGGCGGCCCTAAGAATCATGTATTCATTAAGCTTCAGTAGGCTTCATTTATTGGAAACCTCCACAGTGAAACTTGCTCCCAGACACTAAGATGCCTTTCAGCACCATCGCAGCTCACATTTTCTGGCAGAGAGCACAGCAGAGACTGTGACAGACTACTGCCAGGCAGCGACAAGTATGCTAGGTATCCATATGCTCCCATGCTCTTCCATAAGAGCTGGAGCAGGGACTGAGCGTAAACTGCATGGTTGGAAACAAATTTTAAGACACAGGAGTTTTGTTGTTGTTGTTGTTGTTGTTCTTAGAGCTCCTTGAGACTATCTGAAATCCAAGCCAGCTCTCTTGCAGAATTTTCTTCTGTCGTTCTTAATAGTCACCTGTGCAAGGCAATGGGGAAAGTACAGGCTAACCCACAGATACTTCCATTCCCCATTTACGGCTCGAATCTCTTCTCCTGTTATTCACTGTAGATTGCCTGCTCTGTGACTAAATCCATGGACTCTGTGGCACTACTCTTCTGAATGAAGCCCTGCCAAACTCAAGCAAAAAGATGCAAAGCTGGGCTGCTTTAAATGAATGACCGTCCTGTATATGGCAAAGAAAACTCTAGTTCAGCACACTAGAAGAAAAGGACAGGCTGTTAAGAGCCGCGCCATCTTCCGCTTCCAATCAAACTGGGGGACACCTACCAGTTCCTCGAGAGGGTGCTTGCAGCCACCGGCGTCAGGATAGATGATACGTTCTTTCTTGTTGCTCTGCTTATCCCACTTGGGCGGCCGGGGCTGGTACCCGGTTCCCGTGATGGGAGGTGCCACGGGTCTGAGCGTGGGGGCCGGTTCCCGCCTTTTGTCCAGGGGCCGGTGGCCTCGAGCGCCGGGCTGCGGGCTGTCCTCCTGCAACGCGGGGGAGAGGAAACTCTCTGAGTCTAGGACCGCTACTGAGAAAGGCTGCGCATAGGACGGAGGAACTCATTCGGACTCCTCAGTATTTTAAACATCAAAGAAAATCGTGGATGGGAAGAAAAGAGCAAAAGCTGAAATACTACACAGACATTATGTGAAAATAGTTGTGATGCTTTCCCTTGTAAAAGCAGTCACACTCTCTCTGCCTAGACACAGACAAACTAAAAAGCCTTTAAACCGAAGCAAAACAGTATTTCAATAGTTCATTCTGACCAAGTTTATATAGCTCAGAGCCACCGATCACCATGAAACTTGAAGCAGTGGGATTTAAAAAAAGATAATAATAATTAGAAGTACATGGGGCTAAGAAGAATATTCACCATCATGTTATCAGTGTCCCCGTTTTTCATTGGGCCACAGGAAAATTTGTAAGGTCTCAGAAAATCAAGCCACAGTCAGACACACCATCAGGTCTCAGGGCACAAGCCAGCTATGAACTGGCAGAATCAGGAAAATCGTTCAGTAACAGCTCTCACGCCAGGTTTTTATAACTTCTTTGGATGCCCACATTCCTCCTCGCTGCCAGAAGTCATAATGACAGCAGCCCCCTGCGTCCCACGCTGCGTTCTGCCAGCAGCAAGGGCTTACACATCACCTCCTAAGAACACTGCACCTGTGAGGCTTCAGCTCTATCGATAAACAGAAACACCACCTTTACAATTACATTTCTTTAAAAAACTTCCATCTTACAGTTCAGCCTGAAAGTCTAGTAGGCTGAACAAGGAAACTAAACCATTTGTTGAAACGAAACCTTTTGAATTATTAGCGGTTTGAACAACTGAAGCAAAATCTTTGACCATCTCCAATCCCACGCAGACTTAGCTACAAATAAGAAACATTAGTAAGGATCTAGGATCAGAAGCTTCACATAATTCCAAAAGTAGGCAGCATGCAAATCACAAAATTGCTGAAAATGATTTAGCGTGGTAATCTCATCAGCAGTCAATGTTCAGACACAAACACTTATGTTGTATAACAGAAAATAATCTCATTTCTGGTCACCCTGACCTATTTCATTTTTGCAGGGTTTTTCAAAATATAAAAAACATAATGAAATTATAAATAAAATTTCCCATTAAAATATTTTACTTAAAGAAAACTAAATATAGCTTAAATTGTTATTCTAGATTGATTCTCATTGCTTACCTTTTGGTTTAACAACTATCACCTCTCCATTTCAAACATAAATCTGGAAGTTAATGATCTGGTAGTTAATTCTTTTTTTTTTTTTCAATGTCTACTGAACCCATAGTAAAATTTTTCCTGTCTTTGACACAGAACACGAGCAATTACACATTTCTATGCCTTTGCACATCACAAATGAATTGTCTGTAACATCAAATGTCAAAATTGCTAAATAAATATCCTTAAATAAATTTAGCTAAATAACTAACCTTACCATTTTCCATTTTCCACTCCCTAAAGAGAAAGAAAGGAAATAGGAAGAAAGTATATCCAAACCCAGAAAACAACTGTTGCACTGTTAAATATACATGAAGAAATAACTGAAAGACTATTTCTTTGAGTAGAACACACACTATCATTTTCTAATTTAGCTAACTCACACAAGCTGAATAAGTCATGCATGCAATTAAATAAAATTAATCATGTTCACTCTTATTATTATTAATTCCAATCAGCATTACAACCTCATTATCATATTCAGTAAAGGTCTGGGATTTAATGGAGGGAACACAGAGCAGGAGCAACAGGAGCAGCTTCATGGTGCTGGCTTGCTTGAGCTGCTCGGTGACCTTCTCCCATCAGCAGCTCTGACAGGGTGAGATCCTCTCTGTTCCTATATATACAGATAGTAACCCCAATTTCCCAGCTTGACAGTGATAGGACCAACCCTTCAGAGCAATCACTGCTTTTCTGTTAATATTTAACTTATCTCTTCTGTGTGCCTGAATACATTTAATGTTGAGCAATGCCTCTGGACAACTCTTATCGATGTGTCCCAGAGACCTCTGTAGCTGCTGGCATCAACGAAATGTTTAAAACCTTAAAAGTACCTCCTGATCAGATTACACAAGGTTACCATGTTCTCAAAAATCACAAGTCTTTTAAAACAGCTGAAAAGGTGAACATCCAAAGAAAAGAAATTTTGTCAAATATTGACTGTGGCATCTCCTTGCTTATTTTCTCCCTGCTGAAAATTTGAATGTTTCAGAAATATCATATTAAATTTGAACTAAACTCACCTCATATGGAATGTTGCACTCTTCTAACTAGTTCTGATGGCACCTGGATAGATATGCAAGCCTTTGGGTCTCTTTAAGTACAGTACATCTGAGTAAATTGCTTTTCCTCATGAGGAAGAAGATTCAGTAGCTCTGTGAATATTCTGAAAAATCATACTAATTATGTAAGATTCACATTTTATTTTTGCTTTCATTGCTGATGAGCCTTCTAGTGAGCTATGTGGTTTGCAGCAAGGTTCATAGAAATAGTGCATTTCAAGAAACTATTACAAAGCAAATTACACACTTCTATAAATATGCATCCTGCATTTCAGTTGTAGAGTAGCAAAAAAAGAACTGTACAATAAATCCAATGGATGCAGGATAAATTAACTAATAAAACTGAGCTTTGAATATTCCTAAAGACCTGCTGGTGACCAAACTATAGATCAGCACTAATTCGTAATTTCTGCAATTGTGAAACTTCATATGAGTGGGGTAGTTTATTTTTAAAATTTAAATAATAAACTAGACTTGCTCAGAACTGACAAAGAAAAAAAAGAGTATTCTATGTTCATTATATTAAAAAAAAAGTGTGAAAACATTGCTTAGCTATAATTAAAAATCATATTAATATTGTAAGCACAAAAAATAGTTCTCCATTATTTCATCACTGACATTGTAAATGAATTAAAATAATTACATTTTACATATTAATTTGCTGGTTTCCTTTTTAACAGAAGAAATGTATCTGTCATAGCCTTTATTTAAATACTTTTAATAATCTTTTAAAAGAATATGGTATGAAGTTATTTGTAATCACAGATAATCAAACATGCTTTCTGATGGTTTTAAGAACACGGCATGTCACTGCTTTCATATAAGCAGAGTTCTAACATTCCAGTGTCTGCATATCGTATGATTTTCTCACATATTAAAAACTACTGTGTTATATTGAATTAAATCAAATGTGCAGAATGAAGGTCAGCACACTTTTTCGAAGTCATTCCTATCGATGTCTGAGGATGTTAAGAGAAGCAAGCCACAGGCTGAGTTTCCCTTTCAGAGACCGACTTGATGGAGCAGGAGATTTTGTGATAAACAAAGACAAGAACAGCTAAAATTGCTTGTTTTAGGCCTTTTTCCTGTATTCATGCTGTTGTCAGAGTTCTGGTAAACTACGGAGATTCCCAAAATATGAAAACTGTTTAACCTGACTGGTTTAATCATTAAACAGCTTGGCCCCAAATCAGCCATGGCTCAGGGAGCTGTTACTCCCCTGAATGTGATCCTTTGCGTGAGGACATCACTAACACTATTAGATTTGGAAGAACAAGAACTTCTCCCCACAGGACTTAAGGAAACTTGTCTGTGTCCCAAATTGACATCATTAACATTATTTCTACATAAAGATGCCAGCCAAGATACTGTATGCCCATCACTGTCACTGATTCTGGGATCTCCCAGCCTTAAATTCAATTTTCCCCACATTGTGCCTTGGGAGAAGTTCAGTCACCTTCATTTTATGCATGAGGAAGGGGCACAGTGATGCTGAACCTCTTGCCCAGGGCTTACAGGTAGTGGGACAGTGGAGAACTAAAATGGGGTCCCACTAGTCCTGAGCTAGGAACTTGCCCTCAAATTATCCTGCTTCTGTCCGTACAAATCTTCGTGATGTTTGTCTTGAATTCATTCTGAAACTACCACCATGTTCTGCAGTAACTTGTGGTGTCCTTCCTCAGGCATTCAGTGCTCTCTGGTCTGTGGTGGCCAAAGGTGGCCGTGTCCAAGCTGAGCATGTCCGGCACTGGTGGCAGGGGTTGGCACAGGAGCTGAGCCTGTTGTAGAGCCCCAGCACAGGAACCCCCTGGCTTCATCTGCCTTCCAATGGGATCTCCCCTTTGAAATCCAGCCTTTGACCCTCCCTGCTCCAGTACTTTTCCTTGGCTTCCCCAGGAGGGTTAGCTGGTTGTGTCTCCTTGGGGAATTACTGGGAGCCACAATAAACGAACCATGCGTGTCTGTCATACAATGGCTGGTTTGCAGTTTTGGGTCAAATGAGCAGATGTCCCAGAAGGGGGTTGTGTGGCGGCTCAGCTGGTAAGGGGAAGCTGTGTCTGCACTGCAAAGGTTTTCCCTAGAGAAAAAGCAAAGCTTTTCTGCAAAGCTGTACCTGCACAGGGATGCAACTTACACTGGCAAAAAAATAATTCCAGCGTTACAGTCTAAATCTGGAACTGCAGAGGGAGCAAGGTATACTGGCAAACATACATGCATACGTCAAAAAATTTTGGCAGCAGAACTTAATCTACATGAGCTAGCTTGCTATGAGACGGGATTTTTCTTTCACGCTTGCAACCCTTACAGCTACACTGACACTTTATAAGGACTGAAGAAAGCCTTATGAACAACCAAGAACGGGGCTTAAGTTTCTGCTAAAAACAGTATCGAGGAGGCTTTCTCTTCCAAGCAGGACATCTGATGTTTTTTCTTTGTGTTTTCTTCACATTGTCCCCAACTCAAATGGTTAATATGAAGATCTCCCCAGACTCATGTAGTTGTGATACCACAAAAAAACTGCTATTAGGAACTGTAAAAATTAAGCATTGACCTGACAGTGTTCTGGGACATCTTTTTGTACAGCGCTTTTGTCCTGGAGAGCTACTTACGGGCAGAGGCGTATGCGTGGGTTTTTAGGAACGAGTATTTGTGTGCCGCCTCTCGTGTTTGTTCTGCCGATCTGTCTGCCCATGGTGCAACGCTCTTTACACAAACCCCCAGCCCTGAATCTTGGCTCTTCCAAGCTGAACGTGCCCCTGAGGCAGTCTTGGTGAGGGGAACAGAGCCTTCTTGGGCTGCTGATAAGCTGTGATGGTTAATAAATTAAATTTAAAAAGACATCCGGTTGTTAGTTGATTTAGAAACGTCCTTTGAAGCTACTAGAGCTGTAATAATGTCATACTGTGACAAGAATACTGTAGAACGAAATGTTCATCTCAGGTGTCCTCTTCTGTTCCTTTTACTGGTAAAAAAAAGATAAAAATATTTCAAAGGTTTCTAGTAAATGAGAATAAACATTATCTTCGTATTCTGGGAGTAAGCAAGTTCTTAAACATTAATGAGGGGGGCTGTTAACTTTGTTCTTAAAAACAGCACTAAAAGCATCTTCAACTTACCACTCACCTTTTCCTTAGTGGTGATTTGTAAAAAAATTACATAGTTTGTTATTCCTGGAATTATAGCTGTAGCTGACATGCAAGAATACATCGAGTAGCTGCATTTGATAAAAAAATGAATAAAGTGAATATTCTAATGAATATTGCTGACATGATTTATTGAAGTTCTTGGACTAAATTTCAACTTAGAATAAATCTGCTAGAAAAAAAAGCAAATATAACAGATTAATTTGACCTCTGATTTTCTAAAGCATTGCAAGGACATCAGGAAATAAAATGAGATGTTAAATTTCTGAGGGGAATGTTTACTTACAAAAATGAAAATAATTACAAGGCTTTGTGAACATTAACAGTATAGAAATAAATAGCATATATGAGTGAAGTTTTAGATGGAGATTTATTTTTTTTCTTGGATTGCTACAATAGTCCATTCCAAGTAGGTTTTCCTTTAAAAATGTAATAAAAATAGACCCGATTTCTTTCAACAGACAACAGAAAGGAAACAACTACATCATGATACTTTATACATTGGCAGAGATTAGCCCTTAGACCATTTCCACACATCAGATTCAGCAATCAGTCAACGAATCACCAGACACACATTACTTTTTGTATAAATAAATAAAAAAAAATCTGTTTGAAATCCCTTGCCCACAAAATCTCCTTTTAAACTTTGTGTATCCTCCATTGCTGGGATTCTGCTACTGCAGGTGAGACAGATGTGCAGCCCATGCTCATCTCCAACATCTGCAATGGACGTAATGGACATCTCATCCCCATCTCACCCCCAGACTAGGACCCGGGGCTGGAAGCCACCAGCAGCACATGCACGACTATTGCCACCAGAAACGATCCATCAGCTTCGGAAACAAGAAGAGATGGTCGTTATGTCAAGCAGGCAAGCCGTGTGCTGGAAATAATCCCACCTTGATGCCATCCTACGGCTAATAAAGAGGCAGGTTTGAACCAGCCGATGCTGCACTGGATGAGCTCAGGCCCTGCTCAGCGTGCAAACTGTCGACAGAGACAGAGGTGGCAGGGGCTGTGCAGAGAGCAGCGCGCTGCTGGGGCGAGGGCTGCAGAGGCTGGCTCCGCTGACACAAGACGTACCTGCCAAACCTCAGTGTTAGCTGGGGAGCATGAAACTCACTGAATGTCACGGCAGACGAGTGCTTGTGGAGAAACAGCCGCGCGATTCTCGCGGTCTCTTCTCCCGGGCAACAAGTGATAAGAGAAAATGGCGTCAAGTTGCGCCAGGGGAGGTTTAGGTCGGATATTAGGAAAAATTTCTTAACTGAAAGGGTTCTGAAGCATTGGAACAGGCTGCCCAGGGAAGTGGTTGAGTCACCATCCCTGGAGGTCTTCAAAAGACGTTTGGATTCAGAGCTCAGTGACGTGGTTTAACGGTGGGCTTGGGGGAGCAAGGTTACCGGTTGGACAGGATGATCTCGGAGCTCTTTTCCAGCCTAAATGGCTCTACGCTTCTATGATTAACTGCGACTCGCACGTCTGCGTTTGGTTGTTTTGCTTATGAAGGCGAGTGGAAAATCTGCCGGAGCATCGGGATACGTCTTGAAAAGAATTAAAACTTCTGCCCGTAGCAATCCGCACCTCGCCACGAGGGGTGGCGCAGCTGCCAGGCCCGCACACCGCGCCGCTGCCTGCGGAGCCCTGGTCAGACTTCTAAAAATGCTAAAAATCCCAGAAATGACTGAAACATTCTCCCGCGCCCACCTCGTTTTGCCTGCCTTCCCGAAGAGGCTCCCTCCCTGAGAACTCAAGAAGAAAAGAGCGATCGAAGGAGGCGGCCCTGCCACCCGGAACGGTTCAAAGCCCCCACAGTTTCTGCTCAACCGAGCCGACAAAACGACGCTGCATCACGACAGGAAATCGCTGCACGCCTGCCGTCTACCCCGCGATGACCCGCACGGCGCGAATGGAGCACCCGGTGTCTCTCAGCAAGCGAAACACCGCGCTCTCGCGTGGGGTGCCCGTAACTGCAGCCTGTGCGGCGCCCCCGGGACTCGAACCCGCGCCTCCCCACCGCCCGCGGCCGCGCAGCTAAGCCCCGCCCCCGGCGCGGCACCGCCCCCTCCTCCGCACCCCACGTCCTGCGCTCTCGATGCGCGTCACTTCTGGTGAGGCGCGGGGCAGGCGCCGGAAGTGCCTCCGTAGGGGTCGGCTGCGAGCTGCGGCGGGGGGAGAGCGGCGGCGCCATGGTGGAGGTGAGGGCCGGGGCGTTGCGGGGCAGGTCGCGGCCGTGAGGGAGGGGAGGGGAAGCCAAGCCAAGCCAAGCCAAGCCAAGCCAAACCAAACCAAACCAAACCAGGCCGTCCGCGGGCCCTCGGGGGGCCCTCGCACCGAGCAGCGCACCCCCGGCCTACGCTGCCTCGTTGGCGCGGAGGCGCCGCTGTGGGGGTGGGCCGTGGCCGGCCCTCCACCTGCCCAGTCGGCCCCGGGGGACAGCGAGCTGCCCGCAGGAAGCGAAGCGGGGGTTTCTCGCCGGTCTCAGGGCGGTGGCTCGGGCGGTGCCGCGCAAGGGCCGCGATGCGGGTCCGTGGGCTCTGAGGGTCTGCGGCAGCGGGCAGCTGTTTTGTTTTGTCGGGCTTACACTGGACGAGAAATCGGTTGTGAGGGTGATGCTGTGATGCCCGACCTCCGTTTGTTAGTTAGTCGGGAACACGGTAGCTTTTTGTGAGGTCTTGGAAGTAGAGCTTGGGAGAAGGCCCCATATTTTATAGACCAGGAGGTAGTTACTGTAGGGCGAATATCGTGCACTTCTATAAAGCAAGTATTGTTGGCAGGAGCACATAAGAAGATGCAAAACTGCTGCTCTAAGTAATGCTTTTTTATACAGTGGCATCTTTGTCAAAAAAATGTTGGTGGATTTTTTTTCCGTTGGGGAGGCATTTGTGTTACATACTATTCATGTTGTGGTGAGTAGTGGTTTGCTCTTGAAACTCCTATTTCTTTTGTCAGTTGTATGAAATTCCTACTCCAATTTCAAATGTTCTTTTCTTCGTTTAATACCTGGAGTTTGCAGGAGCTCACTGAGCCTGAGCAGAAATCTCTGTGTACGTGCTATGGAGTTAGGGGAATAAGAGCCATAGCAAAATGGGTCAGCGAGTGGACAAACAGCATTCAGGGCGGAAAACAGAAGCTAAAAGAGCTTAACGGCGGAAATCTCTCTGTAACGGATCATGGAGGCTGGGCAGTTGAGTGATATCCAGTGCCAAAAGTTATTCATGTAGCTTCCTGTAGCTTCCAGTTTGTTGCTGTTATTTGTGGTGTACAGAACACATATAGAGTGTTTCAGTTTTGTATACCAAAGCAATCAGACTCATATTTCTAATGACTTTTTTTTTGTATCCTGGGAGGAAAATGTGAATTAAAAACTGAATTATGCTGATGATAAATGAATATTCTATGTAAGTTAATAGGTTTTTAATTCTGCTTATCTGTCCCTGAGTGGGATTTTAAGTATGATTTGCTTTTAGTAGCAAAAATAATTGTAACAGGAACAGAAGTTTTGTCAGATTTGATCCCAAGATTTCTGTTAGTAAACTGTACTGTGCTTATATAAATTGACACGGTGTACAGAAACTGATGAGTGCCATTCGTTTTTCTGGAAGTTGTGTAATAATTTAAAGGAGTGTTTTCAGAATCAGTTACTTTATTGTTTACGTATAAAAACAGAACTGGGAAGCATGAAGGAGAACACTTGCATGTTTATGTATTTGTCGTATAGATGCTAGTGCAGAAAACTTGATCTGAGTTTTTGGCTTGTAGTTTCCAAGAAAGAGATCGTTGCTTTGAGTGATCACTGAATTAAAACAACTAACAGGTATACTTAAATCTTTAATTTCCAAGAGGAGCAGTGTCGCCTGTGAACTAAATAGTGTTATATCATCTGTCTAATGCTGCTAAAGTCTGAAATTGCTACTAAATTCAATTTATGTTTCAGTTTTTAATTTAATCATGGCTGAATTTATTTAAATATGCTTTGGTTTATTTTAGGAAGTCCAGAAGCATTCTGTGCACACACTTGTGTTCAGATCTTTGAAGAGAACCCATGATATGTTTGTAGCTGATAATGCCAAACCTATACCATTAGATGAAGAAAGGTAAGTACTGCTGTCAATGAATTTTGGGTATGCCTCAAGGTTCTGTATTGTTAGTGATTGCTCCATCCCAGTACGAAGTTCAGACGCTTCTGTACAATTAACAATCTGATGTTGAGGGAAGAAAATATGAGGATTGTAAAGTAAACTGTATAAAATGTTTTCTGAAGTGTTTCAAAACTTAATAACCGTTCAAAAATCAGGGCTTAATCAGGATTATGCTTTGTTCTTCCAACAGCCACAAAGTAAAGATGGCAGTCAAGCTGCGTACAGAGTATGGCTCAGTGTTGCACATGCCTACTCTTAAAGAAAACATGAGAGAGAAAGGAGGCCCAGCCACTGGCGATCCTTATGGCCATAAACAGTATTCTGGAAATCAAGGTCAGTTTGCTCCTCTTGCTATTTTTGTTCTCTGTTTTGTAATAGTCTCACTGATCTTCAGTCTGAAGACTACATTGTTAATCTGTCAAAGATGCAAAAGGAAATCAAAATATCTGTTTTTCATTCTTTGGTATTTTCCTAGCTATGGTCCACAGGAGGCAAGTGATTCATAACGAGGAGGGAGTTTGTTTTAACAAGGGAATGGTAGGATACTATGTAATTTTTAACACGTTAGTAAAACGGGTAATTTTTAAGGTAACATTAGTGTATGCTGTACTTGAGTATTAGAGAGAAAAAGATCAATAATGTAGTTCACCTTTGTACAAATTGATGATTGTCAAGGACATGCTGTTTTGTTGTTTATTTTTTTTTTCATATAATTTTTTCAGACTTCCTTTAGCTGTGTAACTGTTAAAAGCAGAAGAATCTGTGTTTTAAATCTGGAGTTTTTTTCAGCCTATGTTTAGTTTGGTTAGATAGAAAGTGTATGTATTGGATAGATCCGTATAGAAACCTCTCTTCTAAAGAATGCCAAATGCCTTTTTATTTTAGTTGACTTTTTTTTTCCAAAATACTTTATTTGAAAGTATTCTGAGAGCGAGAAACGTTGAGAGACTGAAAAATATTTTAAGAAAAAAGAACTTTTGCTTGCATTTTTCTTTTCCAGTATCACACACAATGAATTGTTGTGAGTGGCTTGCGTGTCAGACACTCAGGCTATTTGTGTACTTGAATCATTTTCCATATCTACTTCAAAAGGCGTCTTCGACAGTGTGAAGCTTTTTCTTTTGGGAGAGAGTGTCCCTCTTGATAACAAATAGCGTTACCATTTTTAAAATGTTATTTTACTGTTGTATTTTAGAAAACGGACATAACCAAAAACAAATTAAATTAATGAAAATAAGAGATTTCTAAGTGTAGTACAGTAGAAGTGATTGCTGGTTTCTCCTGCTCCGTTTTCCTGTATTCCTGCTTGAATGTGTTATTTTGCAGTGTAGTATAAAATATAGTTATTAATATGAAGTTCTGTTGCTCTTTAGGACAAGAACTTGAATATATGATAACTGGTACACATCCGTACCCACCTGGGCCTGGTAAGTAAAATTCTTTCAGTTTTGACCATTTTTTTTGCCTTCCAGGCAAGACCAGGCATCCCACATCCTAGCACGGTTCCTGTTGCTGTGAATCCATAGCTGATAGTAGTAGGAAATGCCATCTGAGTCTTTCACAGTATTGATACAGACAGTTTTCTGGCTGATAAATGTTCTGGGTTGGGAGGTAGTAGGATTTAGATAAAGATGCAGTGTCTTCTCGCTAAGCCTCAGTGGATATGAGATTGCTGTGAGGATGTCATTTGTTTCTGTGAGGATTCTCCTGTGGTACATCATCACAAAAATGTTCTAGGAATTCTCTCTCTGATGTTGTGGTCCACTTTCCCTTGGAGAACTTGCCAAGACCGATGGAATCCAAGTGTCTCCACTGTTGTGGCAGAGCTGCTCTTAGAGTTTGATTGTGAACAAGGAGGGGAGTCCAGCTGGAAGGAAGTAGAATGACAAGGGGAGATGTATCCTGCTTTTCATCACTAGACCAGAAGGGTGTAGGTTTCAACAGCCTTGCTTTGAGAAAGGGGCAGTGGTGTCTAATAATTGTAGTGTCATTTGGTTCCGTGTGTGCTTGGAAAGGTCATTCCTGTGTTGTTACATTGGTCATTACTAATTGTTGCTGTCGTTGATCAATCAATCTTTGTAGCAGTTTAGATTTGGTTGTTGATCTTTTACTGTTAATGCTTAAGTTTAGTACAACTATAGTGGGAAATGCATTGTGGCTTGATTTGTAAGTTAACAAATGTGAGTGTTCAGTGGACCCTCAGCCATTTAAAAAAAAAAAAAGAGCATACTTGCCTGTAGCTGTGGATTAATAGAATCAGATATGTCAGGGTTAAAAATTAGATTTTTGTTGTTGTTGTTGCTGTTGTTTCTTGTTTTAACCTGAGCATCTCACCCAAATATTGTCTTTGTTGTGAACTGCTAGAAGTTTTGTTAGGGAAAAAGATAGAGAAGTGGGAGTGGAATAAATTTACCAGTCTGCACCAAAGCTACACTTTGCAAAGAGTTTTTTGGGGGCTTTGTTCATTTGTTGTTTTTTTTGTTAGTTTTGTTTTCTAAAGTGATCTGCTGTTCTTAGGATGAGGATATAAATTAAAAGTTCTAGTCTGAAATTCTCACTTCATTAGGACTAAACCTTTTGTAGTTCCTGCACCACCCCATGATACCTCCCACCACATAGAGACTGCAGAATGATAAACTGTGCTAAAGGAGCAAGTCAGCAAATACTTCTCAAAATCCTGTTTCTTTCTGCAGTGTTTGGGGTTTCGCAGACAGTGGTTGAGGGTGGATAAAAAGATGGACGCTGCTACTAGTTAGACTTTTGTTTCCCATGACAGAATCATACCGTTTTCAACTGTAGAATTTGTGTACCTCTGTAAGTAGGAGAATCATAGTGGAATGGATTTGGACCAAAATACAAATTTCTGTAGATTTGACTCCTCTGTGAAAACCATCATTGAATGACATTATTTAATATTACAGGGGCATGATAAGTCCTTGTACACAGGTGTATGTGTAAATATGTGTTTGTATAATACACTTAACCTTTAAAAAGAAAATTCAGTAATCTTTGCTTTTGTTATTTTTTTTAAGGTGTGGCCCTGACAGCAGACACTAAGATCCAGAGGATGCCTAGTGAATCTGCAGCTCAGTCCTTAGCTGTAGCACTTCCTGCTTCTCAGTCCAGGTACTGCTGTGTTACTTTGTTAACGCTTCTGTAATCTATGGGAATTTCAAGGCAAAACAAAGAAGTTGGGATAAGAGCTATTTTGAATGTTTTGAATAATTCAACTTTATAAAATATTTAAAACGCACTATTAGTGTGGCCAGGTATCATCTTGGTGTACGCACTGTTTTTTCTTGGGTGTCATGAGAGACAATGGACAGAAGTTGGAAAATGGGAAATTCTGATTGGGTATAAGAGGAAAAGAGGGACTTTTTTTTATGGGTAAAAAAAAATTTACCTTGAGGTGGTTAGAGACTGGAACCTGTCTGGCAACCTATTGTGGAGTCTCCATCCTTGGAGATGTTCAAGACTCAACTGAACACAGCCCTGTGATACCTTTTCACTTATTCTGTGAAAGACTGGGTTGATTCCAATCAGTCAACTGTTTTCATTCAACCTAGGTTGGATGCAAATCGCACAGCTGCTGGCGTGGGTGAGATTTACAGGCATGCTGGGATCTCTGAGCGTTCACAGCCTACTGGGATGTCTGTGGTGAGTTTGTTGCGTGTCTGATGTGAAAAGTAGGTAGTGCTCATCAGATTGTTTCTGGATTCATTTGTGTATTGTGTGGAGATCTACTTACTGATTAAATTTTACCAGTGTTGAGATTTCAGAGCAAGGAGGCTTTAGGTTTTATGTGAAGAGATAAGTTTTAAAGCATAGGAGTAACCTTTTTTTTTTAATTTACAGGCTATGATGGAAGCTGGTGGAAACAAAAATTCTGCATTAGTGGCAAAGAAGGCTCCAACCATGCCCAAACCTCAGTGGCATCCACCTTGGAAGCTGTACAGAGTAAGTTACAAACTTACGATGTGAACAGGGTTATGAAAGCAGACAAATGATTTATGTCCTATTAGGATGTCAATGCATAGATTTGAATACCTTTCTCATTCACAAAATAAAATCAAATGAAAAGAGAACACACCTAAATTGTAAACACATTCTCTCCTTAACAAAAGATGAGATTACAAATGTTGTTCCTTCTATTTAGTAAATTATTTTGTGAATATTATAATTTTTACCTTTTTTTTGATGTAGGTTTAGCTGTAGTATCACATATTCCTTAGACATTGGTACAGGAGCTCAAAGACAACATGCAAAACTTGAAACTAATACAATGTTAAAGAAATGACTGTGGATTCTCTAGTGATGCTAATATAATGAGAATAATTTCCAAAAACACTTAATGTCAATGTCTGAGTCAACCAGACTCCTTTTACTTGCTATGAAAAATGGGGGAAAAAGCTGAGCACTTCAATTGCAAATTATCTCTACAATTTCAATTGCTTGACTTCTAGTCTTGATTATGAATTGCTCTAATTAATTTTCTTGGAGTAACAATAGCCATTCCCCCCAAATCTCATATCATCTTTAAAGATTTTGGTGATGAGCAGGGTACGGTATCTCAGCTGCAGGGAAAATCTCTAAGTGTATGTATTGGTTCAGATCTTAACTTTTCAGGTTTTCTGTTTCAACACACACACATGTCTAAAGGGCTAATTCTTCCTATGAAACTTAAGCAATTTTATATTTTGTCTGAGAAAGGGTGAATATTATTTTAGGAGTATCAGGCTTTCCTGATTGAGATTTAAAAATTTCCAGCTCTAGTATCAGGATTGTATTGGCTTTGCACTGTTTGTCTAAATATAGCAGCATATATAGGCAGTTAAATCTTCAGAAGAGTCATGAGTGCTGTGTTACTAATTAAGTGTAAGGCTAATTGTAAAAAGTAGTTTTTTGAAAAACGCTTGAGCTCAAAGGAATATATTGATTCTAAATACGGCAGTATTAGAACAAGCTCTATATAGAAATTAAGGTGAAAGTCTTTTGTCGGAAGTGTCATAAAAATAAACCCAGAAGAGATGCAAGGTAGGCAAAAGAAAAATGTGTACTTGTTTGGAGCACTTTCTTTTCAAAGAGAATGTAATTGCAGTTCAAGTCACTGTGCAAGTTCTACATGGCAACAGTTTGTTAGTGGAGGTTAGCTGTCAAAATCCTTGCTTGGCGGGACAAAAGCTGTTCAAGTAACTCAGAAGTAGAAGCATAGCTGAACACCAGATGTGACTTCATCTTACCTGCTTAAGGTCTGCGTTCTACCTGATCTTCCTAAGCTTGGTTTGAAATCATTTGTGAAAGATGGGGACTTAAAATAGGTCAGGTAAATTATTTCTTCTTTCTGTCTTGGAAATGCCTGTCTTTTTTCCTAGACTATGAAGAAATCTAGACAGGTACCACAAATGTATGTGGCTGAGGTCTCTTCTGGTCAGAAGAATCCACTTTAGTTTTCCAAAGTATTTCTGCTTAAGAACTTCTCTTGTGTTCTAAGTCTTTTGAAATTAGCTGTATGATATTACATGAAGTATGGCATCCAGTGAAGCCAAATATGGATTTTGATTTTTAGCTGTGTGACTTGAGAGAAATTAGTGAAACAGAAATACTGCTGTAAGCAGCCTTGTATTGGTAGAGCATTTCTTGAGATTTGTCTCTAGTATTTAGTTACCAGAAAGTTTCTGATATATTACCCCGTATTTGGGGAAAAGGAGGTGGTGGCTTGTTTTAAGAGGTAGCTATTGTATGTCAATATGATTTATAGCCAAGACTTTATATAATAGTTCTTGAGCTAATTATTGTGTAAGCCCTATATAGTGACATAAGGAAGTTGCACTTAAATACAGTCTTTTTCTGTGAAGCCTCAAGTGTTGAACCACGATGTTACAGACTCACAACAGATTTGAAAAAGTTGCTTGTAGGAGCAGGGTCTTTCCCTATTGCAGGTTTCCCAAGTGTGGCATATGACATGTAAATTTCTAGTAGTCTCTTCATTTATGTAAAGTAGAAATAAAAATCGAGCTCTTTTTGGATCTAATTTCAGATTTGATTGTTTTAACGGGCATGTGTTTCTTGGCTAATACTAACAAATACTGGTGTTGGAGAATGGAAGTTATATCGACTGATTATATGTATATTACTCCTGATTTAAAGAAAAACAACAACAACAACAATAAAAACATTTTTTTTTCTAAAGGTTATCAGTGGTCACCTGGGCTGGGTGAGATGTATTGCAGTAGAACCAGGAAATCAGTGGTTTGTTACTGGCTCTGCTGACAGAACTATAAAGGTAAGAGGTTGAGAGAAATTACTGACAAATAAAACTTTTTTTCCTCCCCTCTTCATATTTAAAAATGTCTTTAGGCCTTGGAAAAAATTTCTTGGTTACTGTGCACAGAATGCTGCGTATGGCACTTTTTTTTTCTTTCATTACCTAGTCACAAATGGAAGAGGATTTGTGGAGTATTACTACTACTTGGTATTTCATTTGTTATGTGGTAGTGACTGGAGAGCAAACATTTATTCTGTTGTAATTTTTAACTTGAATTAATCCTACTGCTTTTTACCTGGGCTGTTTGCCCACACTATCACTATGTAGCTTTTATTTGTCTACCTCAAAATACCTATTTTGATGCAGATTTGGGACCTTGCTAGTGGCAAATTAAAATTGTCTTTGACGGGACACATCAGTACTGTACGAGGAGTGATAGTAAGTGCGAGAAGTCCATACCTCTTTTCTTGTGGAGAAGACAAACAAGTGAAATGCTGGGATCTTGAATACAATAAGGTAAGCTGTAGTTTCTTTAATTGGAATTAATTGATACTGGCAAACATAAAAATCAAAGCATTTGAAATATTCTTTTAAATAAGTGATTAAAATTTGTGCATTTTTATTCATCTAGGTTATCAGACATTACCATGGTCACCTAAGTGCTGTCTATGGTTTAGATTTGCACCCAACAATAGATGTACTGGTAACATGTAGCAGAGATTCAACAGCACGAGTAAGTATAACCTTGATGTGTTTTAACATCTTCCCTTTGTAAAAGTGACTCGTTAACAAAAGTTAAGAACATGTATCAAGGTGAAAACACAGCAATGATTTCTGTTAACTTTGTCTTCCTCTGTAAATAAAAACTAAAGCCTTTGATTATACCCCAAAAACAACAAAAAAAAGCAGTGTCACTTCAGGAGAATGTTTTATTTCTTAACTTAGTAGGTAGATAACTTAAGTGATTCTATATGTACTTAGATATGTTGTATTTAGAAAACAGTCTGATTTTATGGTGACTTACTTTAAGTTGTCTGGATGTCTAGAAATTTAAAGGCAGGCTTCCTGCTCCCCTTGAAATTTGGCAGCTGGGTCAGTGGTATGATGAACTGTTGGGTGAAATAAACAACTTCAATACCATAGTTTAATCTGTAAGCCTGTGGCAAGGAATTCGTATAATCAATGACAATGCCTAAAATACATTGAACATGCCCCTGTTCTTGACCTCTGTAACTTATTTACTGTGGATTCATAGATTTGGGATGTGAGGACAAAAGCCAGTGTGCATACACTATCAGGACACACAAATGCGGTAGCGACAGTGAAGTGCCAAGCTGCAGAACCACAAATCATTACAGGTATAGTGGGCATGGTTTCACATATAACATGATTGATAAAACTAATCATGAATGTATTTGTTGTATAATTATGTGAGGTTCATGTTTTTATCTTTAACTTACTCAATTTGTTTCTCATGTTAGCTTTCTGTTGAAAATGGGCCATGCAATTGTTATTTCATACTATTAGTGGTATGTTTAAGGACATAGAGCTGTGCATTGCTCAAACGTTTTTCTGTTTCCAATGTTTAATTTTTTTTGTAGTATATATATAGACTTTGAATATTCTGTAATAGTCCACAGTTCTCTCCAGTTCAGTTAAGGGTCCAGTACCATGGTTAAATAAAAAGTGCATCTTTCCCATTATGTCAAAATATAGCTTTGTGTAACTACTTAGTTCTCCTTGAATTTCAAACTGCATAAAAAGACTGTTACAGCCCAGCATCTTCCACTTCGGAAGTGGCATTAGTGTCATATTTTCCTAACAAAGATATCAATTTTTTTCTCTTTCACTTATAAAGTTTTGGCTGCCTTATCAAAGCAACAATGATGTTAGAATAAATGTTTTTTTTTAACTATTTACTTTTCATTGCAGGCAGTCATGATACTACCATACGACTCTGGGATTTAGTGGCAGGAAAAACTCGTGTTACTTTAACAAATCACAAGAAATCTGTAAGGGCAGTAATACTACATCCAAGACAGTAAGTTTTCCTTATTCTTTTATTTATAGTTCATAACATTGACTTTCTTTCACCACCCAATGTGAGTGATGATTTGGAATGGTAGGGCATAATAATGTAAAAAAACTAATAAGCATAGAGTGCTTTAAAAATGTACATATCAGTAACCTATTAGTTCTCAAATACTTCTACTGCACTGTGCTTCCAAGGTATTGGTGCTGGTGTACATAAGCAATCCCCAGAATATATTTTATGTACCACACAGAATTTCTTATGCGTGTGCTTTGACACAATCCTTGGAAAATCAACGCTGGGCTTCATAAGGCTAATAATAAATATTTAACTTAATGATTATTAGCAGGAAGTGAAGCATTTTTATAAAATTATGCATATATGAATAATGTTAAAGGAGACAGTGCTTAATGCAAAGGGATTTTTTTGAGTACACATGACGTTTCAATCTAACTGGCCTTAAAAATAAACTTCTTGTGGATATTTAATCTTTGAAGCAGATGTTGTTGGCAATGTTCTGAATTAACATATGATATTTTGA
The DNA here is from genome assembly GCA_013399475.1 of Chauna torquata. Lineage (NCBI taxonomy): Eukaryota > Metazoa > Chordata > Aves > Anseriformes > Anhimidae > Chauna > Chauna torquata. The sequence continues at coordinate 83,109 of VXAL01017298.1, forward strand.
TGCATCAAAAGTTGTCTATTCAGATAAATCCTCATTAAAACAATGGAGAAAAGAAATTCTTATAAAATTCACTTTTCCGCAGTGCTTTATCCTTGTTTGTGTAGTTTTGGAAGACTAGCTAAAAGCATTCCTCCCCCCTCCAGTTCATACCTCTGCTGCTGCCCTTATACCTAAAAATTTGCCAGAATATCAACAGACAAGAATATTAGCTTTTACACTGTCCAAAACTTTTAATATGTATTTTTAATGTTTGTTTGCATATTAACATCCCGTATGGCGTAGGAGGGCCTTGTGATTTATAAAGTTTAGGTAATCTATGAAAGTGAAGGGAAACAGTAGAGATAGATAAAGCTTTCATTTGTAACTTGATAAAACTGCTTTATTTTATGCAAAGTACAAATGTCAGAAAAGCAATATTTTAGTGTTAAATAATTTTTCAACTAGCATTCAACAGTAGTTTGAACAAAAAGTATTATTTATCCCCACAGCTATTTTAACTTTAATATACTGTGCTTATTTTCTTTCAGTTACACATTTGCATCTGGTTCTCCAGATAATATTAAGCAGTGGAAATTCCCAGATGGAAACTTCATTCAGAACCTCTCTGGTCACAATGCTATTATCAACACACTGGCTGTGAATTCAGATGGAGTTTTGGTCTCAGGAGGTAAAATGAGAAATGCATGTTCATATTCCTTCCCCTCCACCCCAGGCAATATATATATGGCTGGAGGTCCTTAGACGAAGATGCTCACTGCACTCTCCATTTTCTGGGCTTACAAGCCTGCTACAGCCTACAGTTTCATTGTGCAGGGAGTAGGGTCACTTACATTTTCTTTGTTACTGAGCTGCAAGCCCAAAAATGTGTTTGAAAGGAATTTTAAGGCTCCAGTAGGGAAGAGATTTCCTCTTCTCAGTTGGCTGTTGCCAAGATTAGTAGCTCATCTCCGGATTTTATTTGGCTCTGTGAGTCAAACCCATGTTTACTCAGCAATATTATGTGCAAGCATTCTAAAATTAAGAAACTAGCCACTGTGCTGCAGCAGTTTCGTATATTCTGGGAGGACTCTTTCTGTGGTGACATGTTAATTTAATTTGTTCACTGAAAAGCTGCATGAATTTGATGATCATCTGCTGCATTAGAGCAGTGTTAGTGGTCTGTGAGTCCCAAAAGTCTGGGAACTATTCGTTCATATTTATATATGTCTTAGGGGTTTTGGAGGAGAATCCTGAGTGCTTACTGTATCTGATCATGAATAATTTTGTGTAAGAACATTGATTATCTGATATTGGAGGTAGCATTTTTCTATGTCAGTTACCCAAGCACCATAATGAAACTACTTTGGTGGAAGTATGTGTTACTGAAACCCTAATCTTTGACAGATCTGGGACTTGTACAAGACAGTATACGTGTAGACCTTTTTTTAATGTCAAGCTTTTATGAAAGTAGCTTAGAGATCCCAAATGAATTCAGATCTTTTCATCTAGGCACTGTCTGCATAGTAGGAACTGGTGGTTTCTTTTGTGATTATTTTTATTTGCTTGTTTATTGTAGATACTATTATAAACTTGGAATGAATTAATAGTGTGAGAAAAGAGGTACTAATTTTACGGCTTGAGAGTGAAGCTCTAGAGTAGGAGTCCAAGATCACATAGGAAAACATTCAAACCAGGAAGTTAAACCCGCATCTGTGAGGTCCTAGACCAGTTGCTTAATTATGAGATTGTCCTGGTAGAGCTCTAGCAGTCATGGGAGATTAAGTAAGAGGCTAGACTGTATTGCTCCAAATTACTAGCAGGGCCTGAGTTTTCACCTCTTGGTTTTGCTTGTCTGATCTTTTGGGTGGTTGTAAATAAGGAGAGAACGCAATTCATGGTATGACATGATAGAAAGTTCAGTTTAAGACAGGTTCCATGTGTTTGCAGAAGCAGATGCTTAAGAAAAATGTTTGTGTTTGTAACCAGAGAATAACACAAAAGTAACAGTTTTTAGAACAGCTCAGTTACATTTCATTGTTCCAAACTGAGTTTGGTTCCCTTTGATACAGTGCATCAGGTAGGCTAGGGATGTGGAGTGAAACTGAGATGTGTTGAGAGAATTCAAATGCATTGGAAGATAGCTAACTGTATTGGTGGCCTACCATGGTTATGTTTTCTATTGCTAATAAAGGGGATCTTTGATTTTAAAATTCTGACAAAGCTCTGTGTGACAACTGGTGAATTCATAGCGATATCGAGAACTCTACAGAATACTGGACTGTTCTCATATTTCATTCTGCTTTATTTTGAAGACATTTCTAGAAGGCTCTTGTAGGACTTTCATGTTAATGGTAGTTGAGGCTTTAGAAAAACTTGTTACTTCTCCACGTTCAAAAAAAAATCTTACTAAAATAAGTTTTTTATTTTTCTGTTATCTGTGACTTTCTAAAAATTAGAATTCGAATATAGATTATCTCCCCCCCACCACCACCTTTTACACCCCCATGCTATCCACAGCAACTTGAGAGAACCTGAGGCTGACTTAAGATAAGTTGAGGTTACTTTAGAGTATCATACCTTGGAAGAACCCTTCCTGAGATATCTGGATTTCTTGTCTAGCTGGCAGCTGTGGAGAATTGAAAGTTTTGGTAGGTCTGATTTGGCTAGATAATGCTGTTGGGGTGAGGTTGTATTGAACTGAAAAATTGCTTTGAGAACATCCTTCTAAATACAGACTTTGGTTGCTGTGAATACCCTGAGGCCACTAGCAGTTATAGCGACAGTAGTTTAAACTGATACTTGAAATAGAACTTATCTAAACATTAATCGTTAACATCCCATTAATAGGTTCTTTAATGTCTGTAATCTCTTTGGCAGGATGATACCTCTTCGTTCAATTTTAGTGGAGCTACTGAACAGAGAACTTAATGCCAGTCCTTTTTTGCTTCCAAAGCAACTTGCTGCAATTGCCTTGTGGTGTAGTATATCATCGCCCTGGGTTATCTGATACAAAATTGGATGAGCTTCTGAGGAAGCTTCATCAGCCTGCTTAAACAAGATCAGCCTGCCATCTTAAAAGGAAACTAGCAGAAAATGGGAAACCTTGTAGGATGTTATGCCTCGAATATTGTGGTCAGTTTTGGGCCCCTTGCTGCAAGAAAGATACTGAGTTGCTCTGACGTGTGCATAGAAGAGCAATGAAGCTGGCGAAGGGGCTAGAAAGCAAGACTTATGAGGAGCGGCTGAGGGAACTGGGCTTGTTGAGAAGGAGGCTGAGGGGAGACCTAATCACTCGGTACAGCTACCTGAAAGGAGGCTGCAGCAAGGAGGGTGTCAGTCTCGTTTTCTCAGGCGACAAGTGTTAGGACGCAAGGCAACGGCCTCAAGTTGCACCAGGGGAGGTTTAAATTGGACATTAGGAAGAATTTCTTCACGGAGAGGGTGGTCAAGCATTGGAACAGGCTGCTCAGGGAACTGGTGGGGTCCCTGTCCCTGGAGGTGTTTGAGAGGTGTATGGACGTGGTACTAGGGGACATGGTTTAGTGATGGGACTCGGTAGGTGAGGTTGATGTTTGGACTTGATGATCTTGAAGGTCTTTTCCAGCCTGAATGATTCTATGTACTGAGCTAGTCTACACGAATGCTCCAGCAGATGTATTCCTGACGTGTTAGTTGCTCATGATACTGTTTTTAGAAAAACAGTGGAAATTAACTGGTTAAAATACTAGTTGTTTGTTTTATGTTTTTTTAGCTGATAATGGTACTATGCATCTTTGGGACTGGAGAACTGGATACAATTTCCAGAGAGTACATGCAGCTGTACAGCCTGGTTCTTTGGACAGTGAATCAGGAATATTTGCTTGCGTTTTTGACCAGTCAGAAAGCAGATTGCTGACTGCTGAAGCTGATAAAACCATCAAAGTGTACAAAGAAGATGATACTGCGGTATGTCAAAGTCTCTTTTTAATATATTTTCATGAAATTAGCAGATTTCAAAAAAGTTGTGCATATCAATAAGGCACATGTTAAGAAAGCAGATTCTACAAGTCTGTATACATTTGAAAAAAGAGTGTATACATTAATGTGAAGAGGACAGCAGCTTTCTCCTAACTTCTTATTAACTGCTGGAGAACAAGTAAGTTGCATGTCCGTCAACTCCCCTGCACAAGTCCTTTATGATAAAGTTTGGATAAATCTCCTTAAGGTAATTGTGTATGTTGTGTTTTGAAGCCACTAGGGGACTGTTTGCTTGTAACCATTAAAACATGAATTAGCAAAAAGATTGAATTTTGAACATTTATTGTACTTATATATGATCTAGGTTAAAAATTGTCAAGAGAAATGACTAGAGTTCAGAGAGAACAGCTTATTTTCAAACTTATTTTCAGACCTGAATCCATTTACTAATGGGGAAGGCAATAGATTATTGTCTAGCTTACCAGAGTGTCTTCCGTATAAAGAGTTTTTATTTTTTTATTAAACCTTGGGATTTTTTGCATTGAGTTAGACTTGCAGCAACTCTTAGATATAAAGGAATAAGTAATGTTTTTTTAATCCATTTTTGTATTGGGCAAACTGTAAATATTGTGGCGTTTGCCGGAACTCGTGTATATCATTGGAAGGACTGACTCTGGAATTCCTCTTCCTATGCTTTGATCATTACAGTGTTCTTTCTGAACTGCCATTGGCAGAGTGACTTTTGTCTTTGCCTTCCCACTCCCTGCCCCCCNTACACCTGAAGTATATACCTTATGTAAGTAATATTTTAAACGAAACTCTAATTACAGATTAATATGAAATTATTCAAATAATTTCAAATAATCCTTAATTTCAAGGTAAAAATAATCCTTATGAGACTTTGCTTTTTCTCTTTAGACTGAAGAAACTCATCCTGTCAGCTGGAAACCAGAGATTATCAAGAGAAAGCGATTTTAATGCAGCAACGTACTTGTGCTATAATTTTGCTTTGGCTTTCCTGAGAGCATTCAGTCACATTATGTCCTGCCTACAACAGCAGAGCAGGAAGTCGGCAAGTCATTGCTTTTTCAATGAGTTTTATAATAAAATTTATTTCTCTTTCTTTTTGTCTTTTTTTGGTGTGATCCCAGCAAACCAGTTGCAGCTGTTAACTTTCTCTTTGTGGAGTGTGTATAGTTCACGAAATGGACAAATATGCGGGTGGTTACTTTTTTTTTAATGTATCTAGTGAGTATAAGTCTAAGAATCTTTTGGTGAGACAGGTTTTCTGAAAGACCCTTGCTTGACTCCAGAAGTTAATTGCGAATTTATCCACAGAGGCTGTCTACTGGAGATTTCTCGAGTGACATTTTTAGATTTTACATGTGTTGTTTACTGTATATGTGCTTAGTAAATACTGTAATGGAACAGTATATATACTAAATTACAGAATAATAGAGTAACCAAGAAAGAAGCAGGATGATAAAATAATGTAGTTTGATTAGTAAACACAACACTGGCAATGCTCAGTGGCTGTGTTATTGAATGAGATGGATTTTCAGAGTGTTTCTTTCCCTAGGAAAGTTTTGATATGCAACTCCTCGTCTTCACTCGTTTCATTTTGGAGTGGACCTTTATATAGCAAGGGCCGCTGTCAAATTTTATTGTTCAGTCAGCACCAGGTTGGGACCAATTGACTTTCTTCATAAATCACCTGTCTGTTGCTTTTTTCAGTTATTCAAAGCATTTATGACATTAGATTACAGGGAACTTCTAAAACCGAGGTCTGAGGAAAAGCTCTTAAGTCATTCCAGCCTTAATTTTGTTTATTGCTGTCTCCCCATGATCTTTCAAAGGATTTAAAATATGTATAAAGATGATTAATACTCCTGAAGGGACAAATGTGTCGTGTTTACAAACAGTCAAGTAACAAGCAGTAAACATGTAAGCCTCCTTGGTACAGCTTATCGATGGTGTCAGTGCTGTTTTAAAGCACTTTCTTCTTAGCAGAGGAGAAAAGTGTTAAGCTGTTGAGGCATTCAGTTGTCTGCAACTCTGCTAACATTGTTAATACCTGCAGTGGTGAGTTTCATGCTGAGTGGGTACTGAGAATTGTTCTGTGGCCACAGCATTGGTAGTAAACTGCAGTAACCATTTCTACTCTGTCAATCTGACTTCTTTCAAATCTGGGATTTATGTTAGAAATGACATAGTTTGCTCAAAGTGCATGGAGCCCTCCATTTCAGATACTGGCCATATAACTTACAAAAAATCTAGTAAAACTGAGTGTTGTTTATATTACAAGATTTTTTTTGTCTTTTATGATGCACAGGAAGTCTTGTACATCATTTAAATAGTGTATTTATAACTTAAATGTTTGACAGTGTCGTCTTAAGGCAGTCAATGCTGCACGAGTAACTGAAGTTTGCTATTGTCTGAAGCATCACAAAATAGCAAGTTTTATACAACATGCTAACTTTGTTGTTCTTCAGCACATACTGAACTTTGTTTTTCCAGATTGTTGTGTTCTAGAACAAAATAGGAAAAGATGGTAATGGTGATGTTCTTACAATTATGAAAAACACAAAAGCAAAAAAACCTGCATGAAATACAGACCGAAAACAAGCATTCACTTTAAACTATAAACAACTATAATAACTTGAGTTGACTTAATTTTAAAAACTCCCTAAATGTTTTTTTTTCTTACTATGTTTAGACGTGATGTTTTGGGGGGAGAAGGGAAGGAGAAGGTAGACTACAGTAACATTTATGCAATCACTCTTTAACCTGCTTTTCTTTGTGTATCTGCCTAGCCTGTAATTTCTCACTCGTACAGTGTTAGTTTTCTTGCTGTCCTAGAGCTTGGAGAAAAATACACTGGTTATTTGTTTAAAAAAAAACAAAAAACAAAAAACTAATAGAGAATATTTACAGGTTGGATTAAGCACCTTTTATTTGGTTGCTAATCTGAATTTTTTTAGATCTTTATTACAACTGTTTTTATTTTAACTGATGTAATGGGGAAAAATACAGACTATGGCCTATGTGTTTTTTACATGCTGCTAATGCTTTGTTCCAGAGATCCATGAAGCATTTTGGTGTTACGTGGAATTTTCATGCTCACAGTTAAATCTTTTATAGGAAACCAGTGTGGAGAGGAATAATTTTGAAAAGGGTGTTTTTTGTTGTTGTTTGTTTGTTTTTAATAAAGTGTCTCTTTTGATAATTTGGAATCAGAAAGGGGAAATTAGGTTTTGGCTCACAGTTCTTGCACGTCTTTTCTGTACTGGCATCTTCCTTCTAAAAACTGCCTTTATTTTGTTGTTTAGCACATTGAAGAGAGATCAGAAAGTCTCCAGGAGAACCTGTTTCTTCCCTGGAGTTCTGCAGGAATCCACTAGCACAGGGGCAGTGGTTGCTAGGACATTCTCTGTGGTGCTGTGGGTAAAGATTTGGTTTGCAAATTCAAGGCTGTGTCACTGTTGTTTGGAATTACACTTTTCCTCTTTGTCTCTGTAGTATGCTGTCCCAGTTCTCGGTGTGACTTTTTAGTGTTTTTTAATATTTGATTTGCATGTTCATTTCCTTTCCAGCAGTTTTTTCTTCCACTTGACAGTAATGTGAATATTGTCATATATACTTCTGTAAATATTGAGACATCAAGATTCATTTAAAAAAATCAAAATTCATTTAAAAAAATCAAAATTCATTTAAAAAAATCAAAATTCATTTAAGTGCTTCTGTAGTGCAAAGTAAGCCTAGATAATGAACTGATGCACACACATCTGATTGCGTAGGATACACAATGAGAGAGATTTGTGCACTTAAGTCATAAGATGAAGCAAAATGGGAGGATTTGATCCACTGAATATATTTTCTGTGCTTCTGGAAAGTGTCATGCTGCAAGGTCAGTTAAAGTAATTGAATTGGAGCCTAATCTCAGAAAATAATTAGTCACTTATTTCATAAAATCTGATGTCTGCTGTATATGATCAAATCATACACATTTCTACCACAAACCTTGGGTTTTGTTTTATACTGTACATAACTGCAGAGAAGTAAGAAACTGTTTTTTGATTGTAACAATTTAAAAAATGTGTAACTGGTAAAAGTGGTAAATTTTGAGATCATTCTTTGCTGTATACTAAAGCATATAATGTAAGCTATGCAGCTAGAATGCTGTCTTTTGCTGGCAGCACGAAAGTTGTGCACAACAGTATGTGTTTGGCAACCTAAAGGCTTACAGAAGTAAATCTTTAATAGCCAGTTTCTTTTTGGTCTTGTTAGATAAGAATTAAAGTACTATGCCTGATTTAAGTGACAGCAATTTAGCCATCAATAAAACCTTCAATACAGTATGATTTCATGTCATTTGTTTTTCCACTTTGGGTTTTGCATTAAGAATAACAAGAAACAACTAAGCGCATATTGAAAGTTAAAGCAATTTAGGATTAAAAGTCATGACTGTTTCTCATGGTACAGTAACAAATATTTTTGCAGATCAGCTGTAATGGAGAGAGAAAGTCCTGACTCCTGTGTTATGAAGAGCTTCATATCTGCATGAAGAGATCAACCAAACAAATCCAGAGTTGTTAATGAATTTTCTCTAATGTATTAAAAAAAAAAAAAATTTGAAGCTTCTTTCAGGTTAAGTATGAGGTGTAGAAGAGGTTCTGAATGGAAGCTGAGGGTGTAAAAAAAAAAAAAAGGTTTAGAGTGAGAGTCCAGGTATTGTAATACTGAAAGCAAATTAAAAGGATATCCATGGCACAAAACTGAAAATTTCTTCTCAATGAAATCAGCGGGAGTTTTACCTGTTTGTTTGTTTGTTTGTTTATTTTGAAGACAGTATTTCTCTCAGTGGGGTGTTTTATTCTCCACTATGTTACACAACTTGCCAGATGGATAGTTTTTGCATGTAAGCATACAAGGCATGGGTTTTTTTGTGTGCAAGATGCATTTTATTTTTTTAGATTAGATTTCTAAATTTTTATTAGTGCACCTAAGAAAGTGGTGAGGATTTTGGAACTTAATGAGTGCTAGTAAGTCTGATCAGCTGAAAGAGGTCAGTTTTGTTCTATAAACTTAACACTAGATTAGCAGGACTTGAAACCACCATAAATATGACTTTCTATGGAAAATGTTGCTTGAACAGAATATACAGTTGGTGAATCACTTCATTCCTTTGAAAGCAAACAAATCTTCAGTTGAAATGAGTTTGAAGGTTGCATAGAGAGGGAGAGAAGCTTTTTGACTTGTTCTTGTCTGTAGTTCCAAAACTTGGCAGGCAGGAAACTGTGGAGCTCACTAGTGGTTATTGAGGTGGAGCTTGTCACTTCGAGAGACTCCATGTGATGTCTCCTTAATGGTAGCGGTTAAGAATCAGCTTTCTGGCTTTTGCATCTTGAAGCCTTATGAATTTTAGTTCTGTGCTTACAAGGTCAGAAGTTGGCTGAAAATGGCAATCCGTTTTCCATCCAGCTTTTTTGCCATCTCTTGTCTGAAGATGATCCTTCCAAGAACTTTGATGCACAGAGAGGAGTCTGCATTTCTCATTGCTATTTTCAGACAGCTTTTGGAAGTAAGCTCTGACTGCAGAACTAGTGAAATACAGTTGCCTCGATGAATGCTCTCCTACATGCATTTTTTCTGTTTTTTTATCTCAGAAAATGAAATAAAAATAAGCTGGTCAGGAGTCATTCAGTATTGTAACTTCATCTACTGTACGTCAGAAACTTGAAAAATATCAGCATAAGCATTCACGAGTTTTGATGTTGGAAATGACATGAGATGTTTTCCAGCAAAATGACACAATCTAACCAAGAGGCTTTTCTCTTTAATGTATATTCTAGCAATTGCTGTAAAGCAGCACTCAGATATTTTAAAAGATGTATGAAAAACTCTCTAGGCTTTGCTTTAGATTGCAACTGTGGAGTTTCTAGATGTGGACATTTTTTTCTCTCTCAAGACATACTCGTGAATCTTTAAAAAAGATTTCGACTTGAGGGATTTGCAGTAACCCTTAGGTGTTACTGTTTACCCACTACTGCTTATAGTGAAACTAGTATCAGCTTTGTAATGCTTAGCTGTGACTCTTTGTTAGCAACAACATGTTAACTTCCTTCACCTGTATGGAACTTTTTAACACATCTTTAGCATTTTCATTTTTAATATCATGAGTACACAAGCCCCAAATGCATATCTAATGCATGGATTAATTGGGGTTCTTGCCTGCAGATCAGACCTCAACAGCACAAACAATAATTCAGCCAAATGCTTAGCTCTGGGTAAGGAAGATTGAAATCACTGACGAGAAGTATAGTTGAAAAGAAAAAATTGTAGGTTTGCACTGATGGGGAGAACTGCCTCGTATGTCTTCCTCAAAAACAAGCCAAACCAAACAAAAACCAAACAACAACAACAAAAACCCACCACCACACCCTACTTAAACTTGTTTTTGAGAAGGGCAGAGAGAGAGAAACATGTTTGTGCTAACATTTTGCTGCAGCCTCTGCTTTATTTCCAGGGTCCGCATGTGTCCTTGTGAGACACTTCGCCTTTATTCTGTTTGTTGCAGTAACAGTTCTTGGGCTTTTGGATGCTGTGAACCGATTTTTTTTCCAGCTGTTGCATTGCTAAGAGGAGGGCTGAAGGGTTAAATGCTTGAGAACAAGGGAAGGTCAATCCAGCATCCATGTGGATTACAAACAGCAAGGCCTACACCTAGGGAAGAGAAGGACTTCCTGGGGACCAAGTAAGAAAGAGTTGTAATTAACTGAGATCTCTCAGGAAAATAAAAAGGACAGGAGAAAAAGTAAAAGGAGGAGAGACCAGATCTATGACATCTGAAAGGAAATATTTGAAAGCAAGGTACTTGAGAAAGTCCGGTTGCATGTGCAGTCACAAAGCAATGCAGAGTTAGGAGTCCAGAGACATTTGCTGAAGTGGGATTTCAGAGGAAGCACTTGCATGTACAATTCTAAACGAGGCTTAAGAGTAAAGCGTGAAGAGTGAAGCCAAAGCTTGCACCGTGAATAGCTTAAAAAGATAGTAAGGCTCATTTTAGAGTTGACTGAATGTACGGATTAGCTTACAACACTGGGTTAGCTTCTTCCTGACAGGCGGGTGGTGGAGCTGTAGAACGACACGAGTTCATAGCCACAGAGCATCATGCTGACAGGATGTACTGCTGTTGGGAGACTATCGTGATAAATGAGGGTGTAGCTAGTGCAATCAGGAAAACTTTTGTGCCACATCCAACAGCATTTTTTTTTTTACTGGGAAAAGATACCACAAATCTTAACATGACTTAACGATTTCCAAATAAATCCCCTTGACAAGCAAGCTTCCTGCATTGACAGCTAGAGATCTGCTCTTGATAAAGTAGTAATATAGAGTATGAATAGAAAAACACCATACAAAAATTTGAACATGGTTTCAGCTGCCAGATGAGTCAAATTTCATGTCCTGTAAGTATATTAATTCTTTCCTGCTCATTCCATTTCTTCCCGTGCAACATGGTAATGAACATGCTTCTTTCTAAGAAAGCTTGGCAATGTAAATCTACCGGAATCGATCTTTTTCTCCTAATGACTTCGTTCTAATTTGGAACTGAAAATCTCAGTTTTATTATTCCATGCTGCTCTAAATCAATGTATAACAGGAAATTCAAAAGTAACTAGTGAATCAAACTCACCATGATAGCTAAAGGAAATTATAGATAAAAACATTTGCTGCTAATTAAAACAAATGTAGTGAAATGTGGTGTATTTCTCCTCCTAAGTAAACCCACTTTGTTAATTTGTAGGTGAGGTTGTAAAATGCCTTTAAAGTATGTAAGAGGGAAGAAAACTGCACTCCTGGTGTTCTCCAGTTTCACAGTGTTGTTGGTACATGGAGTAGCCAGAGCCATGTTGCAGTTTTTCTCCAGCTGTTAAGATGGGATGACCATGCTTAAAATGGCATGGTGTGTTTCAGACTTTCACCCATTGACGAAAAGGTCCGTATGCCTTCCAGTAACATAGTGCTGTGGCTTATGGCAGTGCATTTTTTATAGTAGTGTTCTCTCTCTCAGAGGTTTTCAATTTCTCCGTGATTTTTTTTAGGCAATGGTAACATCTAACGGGGAAAACGTTACTAAGAAATTGGAAGCTATCTCTAGCCTACATCTCCAAACTGATTAATTATGACCTGGTAATTCCTTTCCTTTCTTCCTTTTCCCCCCAAACTTGTCCTGCCCTTCTTCCATTAACAGCATCCCTGTGGAACCGGCAAGATCCTCGGCTGTTCTGGAGAGCTTCATGTTGTCCAACAGCAGTGTGCCATGCTTTGGATTGCTCTTGGAGGCTCTACCTCGCTGCATCAAACATGGTGACTGAACTATATGGTGGGAGCATTTCGCGGTGGGAAATTGTTGTTGGAGAAGGGAATAGGTTGACTGGGTAAGATTTTACTTTCTTGACATGCAATCTGATGTTGACAGATGACTCTTCTCCCTCCCTTCTGCCAGTTCCCATCTCCCCCACTTGATTTTTCTTGAGTGACCCTTCTAGTGGTACAGCACGCTGTGTATAAAACACTCTGATGGCTGCTAGCAATACCCCACAGTGTTTTTAATAACAAAGTGTGGCAACAATTTTCATGTTCTTGGCAGAATAAAAAAAAATGGTAATGGCTAAGACTGAATAAAACCAGCGAAACCTACACCAAAGTTAGGAAGATGTCCATAGTGTATTTTTTTTTCCTCTTTACCTCCTGTTCTGCTCAGCATCACGCTCAGCAGCAGTTTATTAGCCTCAGCTTACTATAGGATGTGTTGAGATTGATCCAGAATAGGTCCTGGCAAATGCTTTGTATTGGTGAGGTTGAGCAGGGGAACATGTGGTAGAGAAATGTGAAATGCTATTTGCTAGTGAGAGGCTGTCCTCCATGTGGTGGAAAGGTGTCTGTCTTCTCTCTGAGTTTTTCATACAGTACTCTTCACTATTAATTTCTTCAACCCCTTAAATATTTGCTATGAATACTGTAGTAAAAAGATCTAGTATTGCAGGTAATACAGGACATAAAATTGGACAGAACTTGTAAATTATCTTAAAATTGCAGCCATGGAAATATTCTAGGACCTGTAAGGCTTGCAATAACATGGTATCTCCAAGTATTTAAAAAAAAAAAAAAGGCAAGAAAGCCATTATATCAATAATGGTCAAAATTAGGAAAAAGGAGAACTTTCTGCTCTTCAAAACATTGTATCTCCATTCACATCTTCGTTCTGTTCAAAGAGAAGACAGGAGGGGAAGAAGAAATTGGATGTTCAGGGCATGAACGGCCATGTGCTGGCCTGTGAGTGTATACCTTACACCATGTTTAAGCTGAGACAATTCATTTGAAACAGCTGATAACTGATATCAGTACAGAGAGAGGCAAGTTATATCTGAAAAACAAAACCGGTGATGATTATATGTAGGGGACACCTTACAATTAGCCATGAGGAGCCAACACATTTTAAAAGTAACACAGCTGTTGTCATTCGTACCTCAGGGTAATACTGTGTTTTCACACTGTCCCAGTTTTAAGGCATGTCAGTTCGCACGTTTTTTAACATGGTGCATTTCTCTGGTGTAGACAGGGCCTAAGTAATATGTGGTGGAATTTAGAAATGTTCCATACGGACAATACATTTTGCCAAGAACAGGAAACCTCATCCTCTTTCATCTTTTTTTTTTCATGATTTTTGTTGAAAGGTTTTTCTGCACATTCTCACATGCAGTTCATGTAAAGCCACTTTTCTCCCTCAATAGAAGGAGAACAAAATTAGTACTAAGCAAGAGAGGATAAAAGCAATGTCCCTGAGACTTTACCTGGAAGCTTCACTTTTTGTTGGTGAGTGGATATAAAGCAGATATACTCCGACTTTCCTTTTCTTCTTTGGTGGTTAGAAGTGAGAAAGGGATCACCTTCTGGGAATACTGGAACTGTGTTCCTAGGGTCATACCTTCTGAAATTCACTGTGGACTTCCTAGAAACATGAACTTGAAAAGCACTTTGCTGACAACTTTGTTTTTCTCCCACCTGAGATCATCGTAACGATGAGCACGTTTGTGATGTATCACTTGCCACAACAAGCATTGAGTCCCGAGCTGCGTTTTCACATGCTGTCCTCCAGAGAACTTGATACAGATTTTTTGTTTTTGAAGTTGGACTGGGCAGCATCACTGGTTCACTCCACTGGGCTTCTAAATTTTGTTTGCTGAGATCAACTCAGCTTCGGGAAAAGAAACTCTACAGTTGAATATAAACTGTAGCTGGCTTTCTTACTGCCTCCCTACAGCAATTGTTATTGTCCTTAGCTAGCATGTAGCCTGAGCAGTAATGAAGCATAGAACCACTGGATCCTGCTCCTGTTGTCCAGTGGCTATAGTTATCTTCAAAGCTTGTCCCTTACGAGTTGCATTATCTCTGGTGATTGTCAGGATGGTTTTGCACCTAGGCTGTTGGTCCAGGATGCTAGTGTTGAAATATTTTTTGCTGTTCTTTGAATTTTCTCCCCATGTAGGGCTCTGGGTGGTCTAACCCTGTCCACTGCTGCTTGACCAGCCGTTCCTTGCCCCTCTGGGAAAGGGGCAGTAGGCCAAGCAAAGCATGGGCCAGATCCACCCAGGCCACTCCTTTGGCCTGCACTGCCAAGCTGGGTTTGGGGAGGTAGGCTTCTCGCAGAGCTCCACCAGGCACCTGGGAGTGACAGGTGGTGGCCACCAAATTCCCGGGGTGCCACTGAGGGACACCAGGTCAGACTTGTACCGCTTCTTCTGGAACAGGGGCTCTTCTGGACTCTTGGACTGAAATCCTGGAGCCTATGACTCCTCATAAGGTGAAGTTCTGGCTTCAGTGAAACCCTGAGACACAACTGGCAAAGGCTGATGTCTGTAGTAGCCCAGCCCAATCTCCCTTTTCGCTAAAAATATGAGATCTTTATGCCAAACCTAGCATGCTCCACAACTTAACTATCAGCTTTGCATGACAGACATTAAGCTAGAAAAATAAAGCACATGCACATTCCTGTGGAAATAAATTTTGGGAAGCTAAGTTTGCAGCTCTTATTTCACATTCTTTTTTTCTCATTTTAAATCAAGCATCAAGACAGCAATGGGGTGAGTTGCAGTGTGAGTGTATGGCAGTGCTTGCTGTTGCGTCCCACAGTGGGAGAAGGAGAGGAAGTGCTGCTTCTATATGCTCCGCTCTGAAGTCATCTTTGCCTTGCCAAAATCTCTTCACTGGCATTGTATCCTTATCTGGCTCATTGGAGCCATGCATTTGTTTTCCATTAGTTGCCTCAGTTAACACGACAGGTTTCTTTCATATTATTCTTAAATATTGCATTTTAAATGAAAAATTTAATGTTAATATTGACATTCCCTCAACGGTCTGATAAATTGTTGGAAGATAATTTGCTCTTTTTGCCTCATGCTCTTCTTTTCACTCATTTTGCTCCATTTTTCTTTGTTTCCTTCCTTTTCTGTGAGCTGGTGCTGCTCACCTGCACACCACGTTTGATGTGTTTCCATATGCATTCTGCTACGCACAGAAACTGCGAGGAACAGGTTGCTTTCTGCTACTGTAAACACAAGCCTGCCCCGCGTCCTCTCAGGGAGAGTCCTGTGTGCTAGGAGCAGGATCTGGAAGGAGGTACCTGGAGGACAAGAGGATGAGAAGTGGGAAGAGCAAGGAGTAGTTAGGAAGCAGTATTATCATTTTTTAAATATCCCTCTCAGCGGGTTGCCTTATGTACTTTCCATGTATCTTTAAATTTTCCACATATGTTCTGAGGTTTTGCTCCTTTAACAGAAGGAAGCGAAAAAAAATCGGAGTGCACAAGAGAGTGAATATTGAGAAATAACCCTGAAGTGAGATTTTTTCATGTGCTCTTTGAGTCCTATAAACCCACTACAGAAGGAGGACCATAGGATCAAGCCTTCCAAATTTCATACTATAAAGCTTCATCTATCAAGACCTTACATTTTTTCTTTCTTCCTCTTTGCAAAGATTTAAGCCAACAGATAAGTCTTGCCTCATGGCCCAAAGGTCAATAAATCCAGTCTGACACACACCTGTGGGGAAATTAAAAAGTTACATTGTCCTCACGGCTGCATTTTCTAAAACGTCTTTTCTCTGCCAATGTTTTTGGTCATAAGCTCTTTGCAGCAAATTCTGTAGTTATAGTTGTGCCTTGAAGCTGCTCTAGTAATAGTAATAATGGGAGAGTTGATCTCTACCATACTGAGTGGTTTCATTTTTCAAAGTATATTCAGTTTCAATCAGTTATTATTAATTTAGGTGAGGCAGACAGAAAAGGGCAAGCTGGGAGTGCTGGGATGGGATGTTTTCATTCCTTTTAAAACGCTCTAACAACATTAATGTACTGCTGTTTTCTTTCACATCCTTCCTCAGCTCAGAAGATGACAAACTGTGGGATTGACATTTGTTCTGCCTAAACACCTGCTTGAACCACTTTCTCATTGTCTGCCGTCACCTTTTCTCCTAAAATAAATTAATATATATAAATCCATAGACTGAGATATTAGGCCAAGCTCTTTGTCTTATCGACGGAGACATCAAATGACAAGGAAAGACTATCTGAACTGAGGTGTGTAAAAACTCCCCACATCAAATGGCTGCTTTAGATCTAGGTTTGCCATTGTACTTGTTGAGAGGAATTTCAATGTGCTTGCCTTTCCTTAACCTCCCTATTTTACAGTTTATTCCTTGTTCCACAATTTATTGTGTTTGAAATCGGACACGGAGACACGTACGGGTGGAAAAGCAAAGGACAGGTCCCAAACTGTGCTGTTACACACTATTAACAGTAGGGCTAGCAGCCAGCGACCTCACTTGATTATGCCAAACCCGGACTATGCAGTACAAACCCCAACAATTTGGTATCATTTTCTGAAGAAGTTATTCTAAATCTATTTTTTGGTGGGGAGAGAAGACAATGTTTCGGGGGAAAGAAATGAGTTTCTTTAGCTGTTGAGCAAATACAGAGCATCTGCCTAGCACTCACTCTGCATATCCAAAGAAACGTAGGCGAAAAAGGTTTGTTTTGGAACTGAGGGGATGAAATCCTGTCCCGTTAGAGTAAATGGGAGATTTGCCATTGACTCCACTCAGGCCAGCTTTTCACCCAATATCTTTTACATATGTTCTTATATGTTATGATAATTCATGAATGAACTAAATCCCTGTAGAGAATATATAAAGATTTTTCTTTCCTACCTTGGGGGGAGCAATCTTTGTTGCTTAGGGTGTTGGCATTCTTGGAAAAGATAGGGATTGGAGAGCCTTTACTACATTAACGATACATACTTAATCTTGTATTACTCTTTTGTATAATCCATCAACAGCAGCATTACACAGAAGTTTGTTGAGGAGAAAATGAAGAGAATAACTTGCCTTTTGAGTGTGTCTGTTTTAGGCTGTTCCAAGTCTATGATCCAAAGGCATGGTTGGATTTCGAGTCCCATTCTGGCTGGATTTCCAAATGCTCGGGACAACATTAGTAGCCAGGACAACTTCTTGGGGGCTGAGGGGGGCAGGGGAGGTTCTGTCTGTTGCCTGGACAGGAGATTCTGATGAATCCTACCGAGGACAGATCTTGTTATTTCATCCAAGCCTTCATCTGCCCAGCAGCAGGTTTGTTCAACATCTTCCTTATGAAGATGCATCTTCCATCTGATGGGAAACTGATACCCATGGAGATTACGGGCTGGTTTATCCCTCTGTGAGCATGTAGTGCCTGTGCTGCACAGTCTGCTTTGGCTACCTCTCGTCTTCATTTGAACATGTTAGTTTTGGCCGGAGAAGTTCCAGCAAGCTGAGAGAGCTTGTCCTTTCCTGGCCCAGGCAACAGTTAGTGCTGGCCCTTGGCCTGGAAGGCTGCTAATGTGAGAGGAAAAAAGGGGTAGCTGGCGGGCCATTTTCTGTTCAAGATCTTTGATTTGGAAACTCACTTTCTCCTCTTGGTCAGAATGCCTCGAGGTGGGTGAATAAGAAGCGGTATGAAGCTTAGGCAAGGAGAGAAAGAGGATGAAGCTAATGTCATGCTATTTTCTGTTGCAAGACTGTAGTTAGTTAGCAGATAATTGGGGAGCATCCTCTAGTAGTATAACTATAGTCAGTTTAAATATTCAGTGGAGTAAGAAGCGGCCACCCAGAGAATATAAAATCATAGCTAATATAAAGCCTATGTAAACTAAAGTATGCGAAGGTATTATGAAAAACTGAGAGGAGAAGAGCAATGTTGACAGCAGAGTGCAGAAATCCCAAGCCTTTGCTGACAAATTGGTGTTGCCCACCTCAAGGGTGGAAGCAGTAGAGCTGTTTGGATGGTTTCGTGTGCAAGTAAATAAGTTCAGTTTTTCAGAGCAACTTGGGTGTCTTCCGTATCTGTGGTATGCCTAACTCCCAGTCAGGGTTATTTATTTCCAGGTAATTGAGAGCTGTCCATATTTCCAAGGCTATCCTACAGTTATCCGCTACGTGGATGTTATTTATGTAGTTAGAGATGTATTTTAAATTAATAAGAAAATTAAATTGTTCACTGCAAGAGACTTGCATCTGTTTAATAGCCTAACAGTGTGCAGTACTGAGTGGTCCAGATTTTATATTTCCCCAGTACGCTGCTGAGTCCTGGCTTCTAATTGATACTTCTGCTATAGCTTTGTCAGGCAATTAATCTAGGCAATAAGGACACGAAATTGTTGCAGTAAATAAAGCATTTCAGATAAGCACTTTAGTGCTCAGGGAAAGAAGCCCATGGGAATACTTCAACTCATTCTGACTTCCTTTAAAGAATATGCTGGCCACAAAGTCCCATTATTTGTCCTTGCAATATGATTTTTTTTCCTGGAAAATGTTAACACAAGTTCTCTTATATCATATTGTCTTATAATAAATTATCATGGTTTGGCTGATGTTCTGGTTTAAGTCTGCTCTAAAACTGAAGGAAGGGAAGTAGCCTAAAATAGCAATTAGAAGAGAGATTTGAGGGTCATGAATTATTTTCTATTTCTGTCACTAGTTTAGGTCTCAGCTTGAAATGCCTTGAAGTCACAGGAAATCCTTTTACTGATGTCAGTAGGTTTTGGATCAGGTGCGTTCTGTCTGACCTCGGACGAGTCAGGTGCCTTCTGTGTTTGGAAACAAAATATGCGCACTCTGCTTACCAGTCCGACAGGCTTGCTGTAAAGCCTAATTCATTCACATCTGTAGAGAGCGTTAGAACCCACAACTGAAGGCTGCTTTTTAAAGTGCAAACTGTTTTTTCTGTGTAGATTAATTCATTTCATCTTCCTACTCACTGCCAACAGTCTGTTTAGTGCAATGAAACCCTGACAGCCTGTGTCAGCAACTGAAAGCAGTTATTTTATGACAGAGAGAGAAAAGAAAAGAAGAAAATACAGACCTGAACCCTTCCCCTTACAGAGAATGTATTAGTCGAAGAATTTCGTTGTGTATGAAAATAAAAATAGTGGCTGTCATTTAAAAGGCCTTCTCATAAAAGAAATGCATGTTAAATTAAAACCGCTGTTATTTTTTTCATTCCCTCGCAATACGGACCCCTCCTGGTTCTTGATGAAGAGCGAGGTGAAATATCGCACAACTGAGCTGCAGAAAAAATACAGACTGTTCCAAGCGCATAAGCCAAAATGAGCGTTCAGAGAGAGATCACTGTGTCATGAGCTCATGCTGGCAATATGGTTTTTTCTATGGGTGTAAACTGAGATTTGAGCCTAAGAGAGACCCTATAGCGAGCCTCACAGGAGCACTTTGGTGTGTGTTGTTTTCTTTAGCATCAGCAAAGAAGTTGTGAGCTGCTCCCAGACCTAGAAACATTGCAACAGCCTCAGCAGGTCCCACCGCCCAACAGTCACCTCCACCTCCCTTGCGGCAAAGAACTGAAGATGGAGCCAGAGATGAAAACGTCCAGATCTTACTGAGGGGACAACACAATTTTGTCCCGCATAACTATTTGCCTTTGCACTCCCATTCCAGATGGGGAATGGCCGTGGTGGGCGGGTGCAGAGATGCAGTGGGGATGCGGTGGTCAGGAGCAGGGTGGTGGTGGTGAGGCGTGCCGCCCGGACCTGCCAGTCTCTCTCCTTTTCTTCTGAAGGGAAAAGCACGCCCTGAGCACGGCCTGAAGTCAGCCAAGTGCTGGATTTCTCAGCATCCTGAATTTGCAGTCCAGTAAGTACTGTGCTGCACATAAACATTCTACAGTTCCTCTTAAGTTTCTATCTGTATTACCAGTAAAGCCTGAAAAGCGTATCAGTAATTCTTCTCTTGTACTAAGGCAGTATAATAGCTCGTTAGGAAAAAATGTGTTTAAAAATAGGTGCACTCTTCTAATCCCCAAAGCACCGGCACCCAGTTCTAGAGTATGACTGAGGTGGGGGGAAACTGGTGTAGGGAGGGAGCATCCCCAGCAGCATGGCCCCCGGACACCTACTCAGACAAGTAGGTTTAGGAATCTAGTTTCATTTGCCTGATACGAATGAAATTGTCCAGTGCTGTTCAGCGAAGCGATGTGTTTTGTGTTATTTTGAAAGAAGCAGCCATAGAGCTTTTGACATCGGAATTCGGAAGCGATGCACCCAAGTCAGGCATGAACGAATGGCAAGAGTGACTGAAACAGTGAGCTACGTGTACAGACAGTTCTTGCCTAAAATTAGTTATATCGGTTTAGTCTTCCTACATTTTCTTGTTACTGTAGCCACATGCTAGGGCATGTATGTATATGGTTTTAGAAGTACTGCTTTCCTTTTGGAGATGCCTAGCAGTCTCCCTTTTTCTTCTAAATATATTACCAGTGTTTATTGTGAAGCTTTGCTTAAAGGCTTGAGAAGCTTCTCTTTCCTATACTTTCTGGTGGAATTCATTCTGAAATACAAGCGCTGGTTTCTGTACCTACTGCTGAATGATATATGCAAGCATTACGACACTGAATCAGTTAGAGAGAATAAAGTCAAGGAGGTGAATATTCAGGAATATGACTGGAAGCAAAGAAAAGGCATTAAAGAAGAGATTTCACTGACAATTCCTTGTTGGGGATCAAAGTGTTTTAAGTGAGAGTGCAATCTTCCTGTTTGAAACTTTAAAGTTACTGCTGTGACTCTGTGTTCTCAAGCATTCAGATTATTATAGCATCTGATAGCTGACATTCCAGCTACCAGAGCAGAGGACGCATAGCTGAAATTGGTAAAAGCCTACGTTATTTTATTCTTAAGCACACCAGGGAAAAAAAACGTCGGCAGTCAAATATTGCTAGAACAGGCTGTGAAAAGCAAGCAGGGAAAAACAAGGCCTGAGGCACTACCTCGCAGGCAGTGGCGGCTGCGTGTGACTGTGGGCGTACTGAGCTGGCGAGCGGCATGGAGCTCTTCACCCCGGTGCATTCACTGTGCAAAGGCACTAGCTTGGCTCTAGAAGCCGTGACGAGGGGATAGTTGGGCTTTTCTGGCATTTAACCTGCCCCTTAGGTCTGTTACTTCAGGCTTGACACCCTGAGGGCGCTCCTGTGGCATCACCCGCTGAAAAGCAGGGTCAGCATTTCTTCAGGGCACTTTCTCCGTTGCGTTGATGCGAATGTGCCCTATGGACAAGCAATTCAACACCTGCATGCACTCCCCTGTGCGGAATGGGGATAATGAACCCTTTCAGCCCCATAAAGATTCTGTAAAGATGAACTCTGTAAAAAAAAGGATGAGGACCTTGGGTAAGTCAATGAGAGCACCATAAACATAAGGTTTCCCCCTACAGACGTGAAGTGGCTGGGGGAAGCTGGCAGAAAACTGCTTTTAGATGCTGCTTGTATGTCTTAAATTAAAACAGGCAATCTACGTCTGTCTCCAGCATTTGGTCTTGGCTTACTTTCAAGCCAACAGGATTCATTAATTAGGATTTACACAAATGTGTTTTCACACGTAGTAAAAATGGGTGCCTATCCAAAAGCTGTGAGGTGTTCCACCACCACTTACTGAAATGAAATAGGCAGAACTAGCTAACCAGCAGTTTACTTTCAGCTGCCAGCAAAAACAAACCTGCTATAGAAGGTAATGCAAACATCCGCTCCTCTCTGGCTTCTGGAGGGTGTCACCTCCACAAACCAATGCACAGGGCTGCGTAACACTGTGTGCCCTGAAAATCAGCAGGTCAGGGTGCTTGCACAGTGGAAAAATGAGGATTGCTTTGTTCTCGTGTATTTATAGCCCTTTTTTTTAATAGGCTGTTTAAGAAAACAGGCAAACCTTTCAGAATTGTAATTGTGGTAGTGTCATTTGGAGCACAGCAGCCAAGACTCAGGCATTTGAGCTCCTTATGAAATTATCATCTGGAAAAGGAGTGCAGAGGCTCAAAAACTGCTGGTTAGTTGCTTTTAATTTTTGTGTGTGTGTGTGTGAAAATAGCCAGGGGCTTTAATTCACACATGGATTACAGTACACTTTAGTTTTAAAAGCAAAGTCCTTTTCCGATTTATAGGTATTTTAAATAATTACTTAGCTCCAAACTGCGAGGGAATCAGCTGGCATAGTGACTTTAGCATATTAAGATACAGCTTTGTGTCGACCCTCTCTCCTCTCAGTGCCACAAGCTTGAGTCCCCAGTAGGGACTTGCTCTGATGAAGTGATAGCAGCAGGTTTCCAGATCTCCAGCGTGCTGTGTGGGCTGTTCCTCTGCGATGAGGGCAGCTGCCCTGGGAAATGGGATTTTCATAGATTTGAAAGCCAGAAAGGAACGTTCAAATCATTTAGTCTGACTTCATTTTACTCGGTAATTCCTGCCTAAAGCCCTATAATTTGTGGCTGAAAGGGAACATATCTGTTAGACATCTAATCTTGATTTAAAGACTGCAAGTGGCAGAAAATTCATCCTATCCCATAGTATCCTGTTGCAGTCATCCTTACTGTTTGCATCTTTTTTGCAGTCTGCGCTCTGTTGACCCTTCACTTCCAGCTACCGTGTTTTGACTTGCTGGCACCAGTGGTGCTGTGCACAGCGTTAACCACACTTAATGTTGGCTAAATGACATCCCTGAAGGGAAATCTGGGAAGAGCTAGTTCAGAGCAGTCCTGCATATGCCGACTCTTATGCCTTCAGATATGGTTGTAATGCTTTCATTTCACTTGCAAAAATTCAATGCAGTAGTCAAGGGAGGTTACAGTATTAAATCTGACCTGGTGGTCTTTCTTATCAAGCTTTCTGGAGTTCATCTCAAAGTTTTAGAGAGGCCACTAAACTTCAGATTCAGCATTGGCAAGCAGATGGCAGAAGACAGCTCTGTGAAATGCAACTCATGCAGTTGAACGTTCTTGTGTGTTTACTGCCTGGCCCAAAATGTTGCTTCAAACTTGCATTGGTTTGTCGGAATAACAGACAGCGAGAGAAAGGAGCCTGTTTCTATTTTAAAGATAATTTTATAGTATGTTAGTTGTTACATATACTGCAAACCACACAAGGAAGTGAAGAGCAATCAAAACCAGGGTCTTTTACTTCTGGATAAATCTTATTGCTAGAATAGTAAAATCTTTGGCTAAGCTTATAAACTAAATATATATATGTGTATATATATACAAATGAATAGAACGTCAAAATCTGAGTGAACACCTATCTAGCAGAATCTGATTTATTTCCGTTAATATTTAACTTCATATATAATTTGATTTTTCAGAAACTTTGTTCATAAAAAGGGATCAGTTATGTATCACGCATAAACAAGAAATGTCTTCATCCTGCAGGCAATAGCGGGATTAATACGATGTGGATAGAAGAAGGCATTCACATTTGCAAGGCTGTTTGGTCAACCTACCTGCTCTCTGCAAGGCAGCCAGGAGCCATAAGCTTGGCAAGCGGTGTCACGCTCCGGTCTGCAGCTGGGAAGGCGTGGAGTAGAAACGGAGCGAGACTGACAGCAGAGAGACTACACGTAAAATGGAAACACAGCATCAGGACAGATTAGGCCTGGGTGATAGCCTATGAGATAAGTGAGCTAGAAATAAAATTAATGTGAAGATATCTGGGTAATCTTACTTAGGTGGTTATATCCAAGTGACAAATCCTGAAGTGATTGCACACACAAGGCAGCAGCAACACCCACTCCACAGAGGGAGTGAAGGCATTGCGGCACATCTGGAACTAACCCCCCCCTCGCCCCCACCTCCAAACTACTTTTCCTACCTGTAGTCTCATAGCTCTCAAAACAGCTTGAAAGCCTTTCCTATCCTGGAAGGCAAAATCAGGTATGCTATTTCCAATCCGATTCTGGCAACAAAATGATTCTTGATTAGAGAATGCTCAAGAGCCTGTTCCACAGCAAAATGAATTCTGCAAAACACTTTGTGCTCAAGAGTAAAGGGATGGCTCCCACTTAAAAAACAAAAACAAAAACAAAAAAAACCCACTTTTAACTACATTTCACTGCACTTGTAGCAAAACTAGTTTTATACATAACTTTCTATTATAGTCACTGTGACCAGCCTTCCTTTGGTCACCAGCAAATCTTTTGTGCAGCTGACACTCCTTCAAAGAAGTGTTGCTGAAATCAATATACGTCTGCCTGGGGAACAATAAATAATGAAACACCTGATGATCTGCAAAGTTAACGCTTTCTCCATACATCATGTATTCCAGGCTGAATATTCGTAGTGACCCCAGCCGGTAAGGCTGTGGACAGACATCCTTTCTTAGATCCAGCTGCAATAGTTGAAGATATTAGTGCTTCCTCACACCTCAATTTTGCCAGAAAGGTGATTTATACGGGATCTCTGTAATCCAGTGTAGGGAAAATAGCACTGAGGTTAACGGAAGTCATTGTTCCAGCATTGCTTAAACCAATCTTTGTCCTTAGAAGTAAACCCACAGAGGATCGGGGAAGGCCACCTGGTAGGCAGAAACGCAAGCACGGTGCCCACTGGCTGAAAGGCCGTAACAAGCAGCTGACACCGTGCTGTCTTCGGACAGCCCAGGAAACTACCTCATGGAAAGACCTCTTCCTTCAGCTCTGCCTGGAGCAGTTCCGCCACTCTCTGCCCTCAGCGGGCTGCTACCGCCCATCCGACGGGTGCTGGAAAGGGCTCTGTAGAGCTCCCGCTCTGCGTCAGCAGCAGCCAGCTGGCCTGGCTGAAGCGGCTGCTGCGGCTGGGCTGCGCTGCGCCAGCGAGCTGACTTTGCTGCAGGAAGGGAAGCGGTCACGCTGCCCCACCACCACCTCAGCTGTGTGCGTCTCGAGCGTGGGAGGGCCACTTCTTAAGCTGCCACAGCTGTTGCGTGGGCAAGGCAGTATTTGTAGGTACAGTTAATTCCAGCAACGACGGACCTTATTGGCTCTGGCAACACCATCTCCATTTCCGTGATCTTGTGTGTACTGTACCACAGCTTTGGTTTGCTACAGTTCAGTTCTCCTTGAAGGAGGAAGAATTTCCAAGGAGGATTAAACCATAGCAAACATCGACTTACAAATGGGGGCCAGCTAAATTTGAGCAGCTGATACAGTTATCGCCTTCCAGTTTCCTTCCTTGCTCCTCTCCTGGAGGCTGGGTCCCTGCCGCAAGGACAGCTGAACTGGCATGCGGAGCTGCTCTGGGACCACCGGAGGCCACTGCCTTGCACAGGAGAGCGGTGCCAACTTAGGGCTGCCTGAAGAAACGTCAGGCTGCTGGAGCACCAGTGGTTTGGAAGAGGTTGCGTGTGCTGTTCACCTGCCTGTGAAGCCGGGGGTGGCCACCTGCAGGAAAGGGCTGGAGGATGGCCGGAGACGGAACCGACACTGCTATCAGAGTGAGCATGCTGGCTCACTAACAGGAGATCCCTTTTACGCTGGAACACACGGCATTCGGCGTGCTCTAACCAACATCCCTTGCCCTCAAACAAGGTCATGTCTAAGCGCAACGACATGAGTAGAGGTGCAGATATACAGCATGCTATTCTGTCTACTTTTTTACACTAGAAGCTTAGGTAGAAGATCTAGTAGCCACCAAGTGTTGTCACTGCAAGAGTGAGCTGTTTGGGACGTAGTGGGTAGCGAGTGCACTAAAACTTTGCATCCTTCTTTTGGGATAATGTCGCTGTGGTAGCTCCCTCTATGTCTTACGTGAGACCACTTCTTTTTTCATGCAGGTCACCATGTCAGTGAGAAGACGGAACAGTGGGGGGAAGCTAAATATATCCAGGAGACTGCAGACATCTCCTCAAGATTTAGAAACTTCTGTTTGTGATTTGTGGAAGAAAAGGAATGAGGTCATGAACATGGCAAAAAAGCGGGACAGAAAAAGCTTAAGACAGGAATAAAGAAGAAAAGGCTCAGAGAAGGCAGAAGGACAAAGAAGGTGGAGGAACGCTCACAGGGTGAAGCTCACGCTCGAAGAAGGTAGCACATCTGTACTGTCCCAAAGATGCGCTATTTCTGGAAACATGCTGTAGTTGGGCAGGGTTTTATATGACTTTATTTGATGTAAAAACGATAACGTGCCCTGGCACGTTAACAACAAAAGACAGGGATGCTTGGTTATCTATAAATACTGCCAGAACCTCAGATAACCAAGTCCATCTTATTTGCTTCTAGCTATCTCCATGCATACTGTATCTGAATACAGAACGTTGCTCTTTAGGCACTGCCTGAGCTTGGCAACAGCAGGTTTTGTTTAGTTCCTCAGTAAATGCGCCTGATTGAACATGATTCACATGTTTTCTTAGTGACTGCATGGGCTGCATGGGACATGGCTGTTTTTCCAAACTTGCTGTGATTCAGTGGAACTCAGGCATTTTCATATTGAACATCTGTGACTTGGGGAGGATCCATGTGTTTTCTCAATGAATATGAATGGAACTGGCAAGGGCCTCAGCGTTTCCTTCTTGCTTCTATGCTTGTAATTATCGCAGTATATAAATACACAAAGACTTTCTCAGAATGCTGCACTGTGCCTAAGAAGATCTGACAAAATCTAGATTTTGCTCAGCCCTGTCTCTCTACGCAGGGAGGCAAGTCAGATGTAGTGGCTATGATCTCGCGCGTCTCCCCTCCCGCACATGCAGACACACACTTCTAGGCTTACTTTGGAAACTACTTTTCCCTCTTATCTGAATGTGTGGAGTTGTTAGGTTATAACAACACTGGAAAACACCCTTCTCGTCCCCTTCTCCTGCTCCACGTGGATACTTTAAGGGCTGTTGCAGCAGCTTTGGCCCTTCCTCAGGGCATTGGTGCCCTGGCAGTGGTACGCGGGTAGTACTTCCTAGAGTTGGACGAGCGGCAAATAGCAAAAGAGCTGCTCTCCCAAGCGCCCGCATTCCTTCACAGAAGAGAACCTAATCTGCGGTAACTTCTCCTGCCACTTTATTTTCTTTGTCCTGATTTTACTTGTCTGCCCTAGGATGAATGTGCTTTTCTCTGACTGGCCGCCAGGACTCTTGCCAGAAAGGTGAAATTAAGTTTGGTAAAGGACCAGCGGGAACAGCAGGGGACTGGTAACTGTTGAAGTATTGCGCTTAGCTTTCACGGGAAGATGTATGCCTGGCACTTAGCATTTATATGATGCTGTATATTCTCCGTGTCTCTGACGAAACACTAATTCATCCTTACAGCATTCCCAGTTAGATATGGGAGTCAGGAATAGTGATGAAGGAAGGAAATTGTGGTCCCACTGAAGCCGCTGGAAGTTCCCGCTTAGAGCTTATTTTTGGTAAGCGCTTCCCTGCCATGCTGAGCGCTATTTACTGACCTAACGCTAGGATAAAGAGCAAGCCTTTCCACAGAAAACGAGGACCGGAACATTAAGGCGAGAAAACTCCTCGCTGAATATAGCGAACCCGTTTATCCTCGCAGATTTCTGTCTAATTTAAATTCTCCTCCGTGATGAGGCATGCCTCCGCATCTGGAGGCAGCCCGTGCCCTAGTCCCCGCTCTCCTTCCCAAGCAGCTCAGCCAGCTTCCCCCGAGAAATCAATACCCGCGAAAGACCCCCCCGGCTGCGGGGCGCTTTC